>VUYV01000102.1:1160363-1176495 GCA_008711295.1 Anarhynchus alexandrinus | reverse complement strand
TTTTTATTTCCCTCCCCCCCCCCCCCCCCGTAACGCATGATTACTAGAAACAAAAGAATTAGATAAAAAAGTAGAAAAAAACCTTTTTTTTTCTGATTCTGGCTTGTATGTCTTTCCTATTTTGCTGTATTTTGAGCACAGGTCTCCTCACATTTTCTCCTGAAAAGTCTTCTTGATTGTTTTGGAAAATTCCCAGCACCTAATGGGGGAAAAGACTTTTAATAAACAATAGAGAAAAATGTCCACCTGATGACAACAATGTCAAAAGGAACAATGACCAGTTGTTCTATATGAAATTCTTTTAAATTTGCCTGGACATTGTTTATCTAAATAGATGGACAAGACCACATTCCTTTGAAAGAATATTGCTTTATATTAATAACTCTGCTCTCCAAAAATATGTTCCTTGACTGTTCTCTAATGTACCTATGCCATCTCTGAAACAATCTTCCAACACAGGAAAATACAGGTTCCTATTCTGCAGGTGAAGAAATGAGAGAATAAAGGTCTTAGCCTAATTCCACTGAAGTTTATGAGTCTGTCATTGATTTGGGATAATGTTTTTAAAATCCAGAGCTTCAAAAAAGACAAAGGTACATAAAGTGGGACTTAGAAGAGACGTAATCACTGAATTGAAAAAATACTATTTCTAAAACCTCTGTTCAATGATGACCTCAGTCTGGAAGCAGCAAAGTGCTCCTGGCATGTTTTATGCCTCCTTTGGAAGTGGGATGTACAGAAGCTCCACCTACACCTAAGAGCTTGGCATTTCAGCAGTGAAGTGCAATACCCTTAGTAAATTGTATTCTATGGCCTGGTTGACCAATGCAGATTTCTGAATCCTACTACAGTAGGCAATGCAGCCTCTACATCCTCTATTTCTAAATGTCTTTCTGCAAAGTCATCATCTGAGGTAGAGGAGCAGACTGAATCCGCAGCTGGATGAACCCATAATTCACCCCTTCAATTTACTCTATGGTTCCCAGTTGTAACTGATAATCATACTGGGTTCATTTTCAAGGGATATATTTGACACTCATAGTGATTGATCTGGTCAGTAAGTAAGATTTTTCTTTGAATGTTTTATGGTGCTGAAAACCATTCCAGAAAGCAATGCCAAAGACTGGAAATGCACTCATTAGAAGACAAATAGTATAAAATTTAAACCAAAGTATTTTCAATGTAAAATGTGAAAATTTTTACAAAAATACAATCAAAATGCTCACAAACAAAAAAACTCGACAAAGTTTTTTGAAAGAAAAAAGAACCAGACAGATATTTCGTTAAGTGAAATTTTTTGGACAGGAAGAAAAAATTATTTCTGCAACTTTTCAGTTGATCAATGCAAATCTTAGTTATTCTCTACATTTGACAAAACAGGTGTAGAAGGAAGGGAAAGAATAGGAAACATAAAGAAAATGTGAGAAAATGTGGTGTTTTTTGTCAATAGCTGTAGAACAAATTATCACTTAAAGACGTATGTTATGGATTGGCAAACATGTTGTAACAATGGCTGTTCTGAATTCTGGCTTGCTCTCCTTGTAAACAAAGATCATTTATTAATTTGATTAAAAATTCTTTAGCTTTCTTTTTGAGTTTTTTCCTCATCTGGATGGATCTTCTGATATCGCACAGTGCAATTTCTCCTAAGGCAGGATGAAAATAGGCAGACAGAGAAACATGGATAGGGACAGTACGTAGGTAGAAGGGGCTGTAGGGAGTACTCAAAAGAGTAGGGAAATCAGAGCAAGATCCCATTTTTCTAAGACATCCAAAGTTCATTAATAGGGCATTCTCCCCTATATATGTTGGTTTAGATGTTGCAGTGAATTAATTTCATTTACCAGATCAGGAACTCGGGTGAAGGACTGATTGCAACCTGTTGAGTTACCTCTCTGCTAAGAAGTTATCTTTTGAACATTAGCTCTGTTGCGTCTAGATGGTGAGCCAATTTTGAAGTCTCCTGGTAATAAAATCAACATATGAAAATTGTGAATAGCTAGAGATTGCTTAGTATCAATGCAAATGTGAGCAGATGCCTCACTATTTCCAGAGACCGCACTGGAGAAAGAAGGGAGGAAAACAGCACATCATCCCTTTATTTATTTTATTCATTGGATAGCCTGTTGCTGAAATATCCGTTTTGGTCCACTGATTTCTGATTGTATCCCCCACTTGTTTATAGCTCACCATTTCATGTAATGAGATTATCTTGGTGTTCTTTCCTTTTTAAACTAATTTAGTCCATTTTTCACTCTTTTTATAGCAACTTTCATTGCTACTGGTTATTGTTATACCGCACTGTGAAAGACTTTCAAAATGCTGGAAAAGGCCTGCATAAGTCTATTTCCAAAAACTGTAATATGTGGCTCTGAGGTGACCTTCAAACACAGTGTTTTCTTCTCCAGTGGAGACAAAGGAATAATTTCTGCAGTCACTTTCCACTTATATGGATTTAGCTAAAAGAGGAATTAGGCCCAGAGAATTCAGCTGCTGAAAAGGAAGCAGAGTTAGAGTTGGGATTCACCTTTGTGAGTAACATTCTGTTCTGTTCAAGCTGGCACAGGTTCTGCGTTGATAAGCTCCAGAAAACAGGTCCTTTAAAACGTGTTACCTCAAGAGTTTAATGTGTCTCTGAGCATTTTTATTCATTTGGCTTTTTTTTTTCTTTTTTTTTTCATCTTACTTCAATTAAGATTTTGTTTTGTTGGGGTACCTTTTTCAATTAACTCCCTCAACTTGACAATATATGGCTTTGTAATGCATAACTAGATGCCCACTCTGCCTTTACAGCTCAGAGGAGAGGATGAAAATTTTGTTGATCTTTGAGAATTCAGGTCAGCAAGGCAGTGTCCTTCCCCTACTGCAGCAATATTTCCTTCCCTAGGATGCAATAAGGTTGAAAAATGCAACATTTTGTGAATAACTTCTACACACAAAAGAATCTTCTTCACCACCAGAAATTTGATGGAGGTTACTATTTGCTGAGTCCCTCACAGCATAATTTAATCACAGCAGCATTGCCACATAACAAGTAATGAATGTGTCATGACTACATACTAGTCTTTGGGATGATGACAAGGAACTGTTGTATACAGATGAAATCTTCTGCACATCTTATTTGCCACTACTCTTTTCCTTTATTCTAACAGCTATGGAATCTAGAATTAAACAGACTATTTGAAGTACGCTGTTATCATTCAGCTCCATGATAAGCAGCTCCTGATGCAGAAATAGATATTTCATAGAACACCGAATTAAAGAAATGTGACAGACAGTTGACAACTGTTGACAACATTAGATGAGGTCAGCCGTGGTTTTGCCCCCAAGGACAGAGATACCACCACCTTCCTGAATAATCTTTTGAGGGTTACACTGCACTCTGGGGATTTTTTTTCTCTTTAATAACTAACTTCAACCTTCAAAGCTGTATTGTTTGGCCACTGCTTCTTGCTATAGTAACTAATGCTACTGAAAAAAGTTTATCTCTGCTCTCTTTGTCATTGCCCTTCAAGCACCTGTTGACCATTACTAGACTTCTCCATAACTCTCTATACTTTCCTCTTTACTGAACTAACCTAGCCCAGATCTTACAGCCTTATCTTATCTTCCAGATAATCCATGAGACCCCTGATCATATTGGTAGCTCTCTCCAGTCCCTCTCCAGTTTTCTTCATCCTTCTTGAACTGTGAGGCCCAAACTGGACACAGTAATCTTTCTAAATGCAGAAGTAACTTCCTGTGATCCGATGAGGTAAAACTTTCTCCTTTCATGTTTCTCCACTATTGGTTCAGCAATGGCAGTGATATTTAGCAGTGTCTTGACTCACTGCAACAATCCAGAATTTGACAATTACTCCTAGACTAGTGCCTATTGTATCTGGACTTTTTAGGATCCTCAGTGAAAGACAAGCTTTATGCAGGACTTGTAGACTATTAAGGAAAAACAACAACAGGTAAAGCTCACTGTATCTGAGGTGAAAAGTACACTGGTGAAGGTAAATTTGTTATTTTTTTCATTACTATTTTGTCCCCACTGCACCACTTAAAGTCCACCAGCAAAGACAAGCAGTTCAGTATGAGACCATGATTCAGTGATGACCTGCTGAAGTTGCCTTTTTTTATGCAGTGACTCTGCTGGCTCTTAATCTTGTGTCAGACTTTACATTTCCTGGTAGTTTAACTTTCAGCAAATGACAATAAAACAGCAAGTGATAAGGGGTTGCTTAGCATCAATTAAAATCTTGCTGGATAACTCACTGAAATGCCTGGATGTTAACTTTTTAAACATTGGTTTGTGAGGAAAAAACAGGTACATGAGAATTATCTTTAGCTTTCTGATTCTGTATTTTTGCACCGACTAGCTCGATGCGCCTGCAACAGACTAAAAGGAGAATAAAAATTTCATAGCGAAGCTTATGTGGCACCTCTCTAGTATTCATGGCAAAAATTAAATCAGGGCCTTTTACACTGAATTTTTGAATAATACAGTCATTGGAGGGTCAATTTTTTTTAACTGCTTGCTTAGTTTATTACAGTTTATTAGTTATATTAGTTTATTACAACTCTTCTCTTACAGAGCTTTGAATTGGAAGGTGAGAAAAATGCTGTTAATGGACACAATAAATAGATGAAAGGTGAGCCTGATAATTAAATTAAACATTTTAGGAACATAAAAATAAAAGTTCATTAAATTAATCAAGGATGTGCAGAGCCTGACCTAGTTAAATGGAATCTTGAGGCACAAATCCAAGTATCACCAAAAAAATCCTGGATTCAGGCTTAAACTTCAGAAAACTGAAAACTTGCCATTTTGTAAGATGATAGAATTCTTCAGAAAAAAAAAAAAAGCAAACCTAGTGTTAATATTTAATAAACTATGTATCTGGCTGTTCCTATGCTATTTGCATCCATATCAACATAAAACATACTGAAATATTTAAATATAATCTTCAACTGAAGCATGTAAGCAACTCTTCTAAAGATAGATTTTGCATCTGAGAACTTTGTGGCATTCTAAGTTATTTGTCCAAAGTAAAATAGTAGAGAAAATGTGACTGTCCCACCCATCCTTCATATTATTGAAGTCTAAAACTAGGAAAAATTATTCCAAACACATAATATCTTTACAGAGAAGTGCCATTTTGGGTTATGCTTGTGGGGGAAAAAAAAAAAAAAAAGAAAGTTTGCTTTTTTGTCTTTAAAAGAAAGCTTTATGTGTGTCTGTCTGTGCAGTAATGTTTCAACCCCAAATTTAGTAAAATAGTATATGATAGGTGTCCTAGATGAGACCAAATATCTATTTAACCCAGTGCTTTGTCTCTGACTCCAATTATCAATAGGTTTTAAGGAAAAGGTTATTGGAAACAGAGGAAATATGCTTCCCATCTGTACCTTCCTGATTTCTGGGTGTCAATATTACAAGAATATCTTGAACTTGAGGCTGCAATTATAAGCCCACAATAGGACTTTCTTCCACGACTTGTCTTATTGCCCCATTCTTGGTTTATGTCTTCTTCATGGTGCTGTGAAAAAATGAAAAGCAGCTTCTTCATTCCATTGGTGATTTCACAGATCTCAATCATATCCTCTTTATTTCACCTGTCCTTGGTAGCTGTCCCACTATTCTGACTGTCTTCACAGCCCTTTTTGGGTCCCACTTTCCCTTTGCACCAGCAGAAGAGTGTGCAGAATTTGCACAGCAACGATTCCAGACATTTATATCATGGCAGAGTCACATCTTTCATCTTGTTCTTTATTGTCTTTCTGATAATTTCAACATTCTATTTGTTCTTTAAATTGCTATTCAGCCCTAAGCTGACATTTAGAAAACTACCCACAATGAGTCCAAAATTTCCTTGTGGAATACTGATAGCTAATTTAAAGCCAGTCACTTTGTGTGTATAATTAGGACGCATTTGGTATTTTTCCCCCTTGAAAATTATTTTGTATTTATCAACAATGAATTTCATTTACCATTCTATTGCCATGAGAGCCTTCTGTAGTATTTTACAGTCAATTTTAGTTTTAACTATGTGAATAATTTTTTATTACTAACAAAGCTTGACATCTCATTATTCATTCTGTTTCCCAATAATTTATGAATATGTTTAACAGCAGAAACCCCTGGTAATAAAATAATAATTCTGTTATCCATTATAGTTTCCATTAATGAGTTGCAATAGCCAACTCAGACCACCTTTTCTGTATAAAATTAGGATTCTTTTTTTCCACAGTGTGCACCGTATTACATTTATCAGCACAAAATTTCCCTTGCATTCATAGCGCCCAGTCACACAGTATTGTACTGTCCTTTGCGATTCATCAGTCAACTTTCACCGTTGCTGCTGTTACTAACTTGTTATTCATTAGCGAGCTGCTCACCCTCTCTCCAGGTCAGTTACAAACATATCAAACAGCATAGGCCACGGCGTGGATCACCATGGCGCTCCAGGGTCGAACATCAGTCAAAATGTACCGTTTACCCCCATTCTGTGTTTCCTATGTTTAACCAGTTATTTATACATGTGAAGATCTTCCTCTTATCTCGTGGCAGATTATTTTCTGTCTTATCCCTCTGGTGGAGGATATTGCTGAAAGCCTTTGGAAACCATATAAAGTAGATCTCCCTGTCCCACAGTTGTTGCCTCCAGGACACTGAACTTTTAGCTGCTGCTTTTAATAACCATTCCAGCTTTGATGCAGTTTTCTTTTTCAAAATTAAATATTGCTGTGGAAGATTCTGAAGGGACCTTTTAATCCTTCAAGAATATTAAAATTTATTTAATTTACTATTACAAACAGGCTCTTCTGAATCCGGCTGCATGTACAGCTCAGGCCTAGATCAAGAACTCTTTCTTTTCTTGTGAACTTTTTAATTAGGAATTCCAATAACCAGTCATGTATGTTGTCTAATAATTTGTTTCCTACATCATTCCTTACCAGGATATTACCCAGTTCACATGGAGGTAACTGGAGTCTCCCTTTATCATTGTACTTTTGCTTTTAGCTGTTACATTTTACATTAGCATTTCATGTGTATTGCAACCTTCTTGACTGACTAGTTGATAGCAGAGCGCTATTAATACTCTGCCTAGTCAAGTCTTTATTTCAGTTATGGAAATACTCTGTTGCTAGAACTTACAGTTAAAACGTTTACCTTATTTCACCTCTTTAACATGCAGTGTCACTCCTCCATATAATATGCGGTCTCTCATTTCTGTGTCATCTGTGTCCTGCTATTACAGTGTTTTGCGATTCCTCTCCTATTTCCGAGGTGCATGTTATGTCATATCTCCTATATAATAACAACTTCTTCTACTTCATTATTTTTTATCTGGTTTTGCATAGAAGTAGGCAAACAGTTGAGCTCCATCTCTATGCTTTCCTTGTAATTCTCTGCTGAAATTGGACTTTAAATGTTGTGACTCTTCTTTAGTGTTTCCTACCTGAATTTAACAAGGTCTGCTCTAACTTTTCTTCTTAAAGAAATTTTCTGACTTTACTGGAAAAGAGAACTAATTCACTCCGAGCATTTGTGAGTTCTGCAGATCCTGATGGTGTTCTCCCATCTGAAGTTGCTACAACTTTCAGTGTTAAGTGACATCAACTTCCCCTGAGGTACAGCGTCTACCTGTTGTGAACAGTAAAATTGTATTGGGTTTGCATGACAAGATTTTGGTAGCAGGGGTGTTACAGGGGTGGCTTCTGTGAGAAGCTGATAGAAGCTTCCCCCGTGTCCAATAGAGCCAATGCCAGCTGACTCCAAGATGGACCCGCCGCTGGCCAAGGCTGAGACCATCAGTGACGGTGGTAGCACCTCTGGGTGCTATATTTAAGAAGGGCAGGGAAAAACTGCTGTGAAACAGCAGCTGGAGAAGAGGAGTGAGAATATGTGAGAGCAACAACTCTGCAGACACCAAGGTCAGTGAAGAAGGAGGGGGAGGAGGTGCTCCAGGCATCAGAGCAGAGATTCCCCTGCAGCCCATGGTGAAATCATGGTGAGGCAGGCTGTTCCCCTGCAGCCCACGGAGGGTAACAGTGGAGCAGATGCAACTTGTGGAGGACCCCACAACGGAGCATGTGGATGACTGTCCCGATCCAGTATCGGGGAGGTTTCATTATAATCCCAAGGACGAGATTAAGACTCTGAAGTTGGTCAAATGTCGTACAACCTTTTATTTAATTCTCTTAGCAAACCGTGAAGGAATGGTGAAAAGGGGAGGTGAAGGGAAGGCAAAGGGGGAAGGAAAAGGGGTAAGGAAGAAAACAAAGAAAGAGGGAAAAAGTTCGCTACTGCCACCCTGAGTCCAACGGGTTTCTGCTGATTCTGTCTGAAGTCTTCAACCGTTACGTGTTTCGCACAGTCCGGGGTCCGGGGAGGCACGCAGCAGGGAGGCGAGGAGAAGGGAAGAACAAAAGGGGGCCCACAAAAGGACACATGCTCCTTATATAGGGCTCTTGCTCATGCGCAGATCAACTGGAAGCACTGTTCCCATACAAGCCTCTTCCTGCTCTTTTTGGCACCCTTGGTCCCTGTGCAGGCGCATGAGGTCGTCCACTTCCAAAACCGTGAAGAAGATGGTCCTCCCAGAAGACGGCAGCACAGCAGCAATGTCGAGACAAAATCGCATCTCGTATTGGTTCTTTACAGTGACTGAAGGAGGCTGAGACCCCATGGAGAGCCCACACTGGAGCAGGTTTGCTGGCAGGACTTGTGACTCTGTGGGGAACCCCTGCTGGAGCAGTCTGTTCCTGAAGGACTGCACCCCATGGAAACGACTCATGCGGGAGCAGTTCGTGAAGAACTGCAGCCCGTGGGATGGACTCATGTTAGAGAAGTTTGTGAAGGACTGTCTCCCATGGGAGGGGACCCCACACTAGAGCAGGGTAAGAGTGTGAGGAGTCCTCCCCCTGAGGAGGAAGGAGTGGCAAAACCAATGTATGATGAACTGCGGGTGTCAAGAGCATAGGGCCAGACTCTTTTCAGTTGTGTCCAGTGACAGGACAAGGGGCAACAGGCACAAACTGGAACACAGGAAATTCCATCTCAACATGAGGAAAAGCTTCATTACTTTGAGGGTGAGAGAGCGCTGGAACAAGCTGCCCAGAGGGGTTGTAGTTTCCTCTGCAGATATTCAAAACCTGCCTGGAGGCGAACCTGTGCAACCTGCTCTAGGTGAATGTGCTTTAGCAGGGCGTTTGGACTAGATGATCTCCAGAGGTCTCTTCCAACCCCTACAGTCTGTGATTCTGTGAACTGACCACAACCCCCATTCCCTGTCCCGCTGTGCTGCTGCAGGGGAGGAAGTAGAGAAACTGAGGAAGAGGGACTGAAGTTGAGCCCAGGGAGAGGGGAGGGGTGGGGGGAAGCTGTTTTAAGATTTGGTTCTATTTCTTATTATCCTACTCTGATTTTGATGGCAATAAATTGCCATCATTGCCTCCAGGGAGGTGATTCTGCCCCTCTACTCCACTGTTGTGAGACCCCACCTGGAGTACTGCGTCCAGCTCTGGAGCACCCAACACGGACCTGTTGGAGGAGGTCCAGAGGAGGGCCACAAAGATGATCAGAGGGCTGGATAAGGACAGGTTGAGGACCTATGAGGACAGGCTGAGAGAGTTGGGGTTGTTCGGCCTGGAGAAGAGAAGGCTCCGGGGAGACCTTATTGCGGTTTTCCTGTACCTAAAGGGGGCCTACAGGAAAGCTGGGAAAGGACTTTTTATAAGGGCATGTAGTGATAAGATGAGGGAGAATGGCTTCAAACTGGAAGAGGGTAGATTTAGATTAGATATTAGGAAGAAATTTTTCACCCTGAGGGTGGTAAGGCACTGGAACAGGTTGCCCAGAGAGGTTGTTGAGGCCCCATCCCTGGAGGTGTTCAAGGCCAGGCTGGATGGGGCTTTGAGCAACCTGGTCTAGTGGGAGGTGTCCCTGCCTATGGCAGGGGGGTTGGAACTCGATGATCTTCTAGGTCACTTCCAGCCTAAACCATTCTATGTTCCTATGATTCTATGAAATTAAACTCATTTCCCCGAGTCGAGTCCATTTTGCCTGTGACGGTAATTGCTGAGTGACCTCCCTGTCTTTCTCTCGACCCATGAGCCTTTCGTTATATTTCCCCCGCCTTGTCCAGCCGAGGAGAGGAGTGATAGAGCAGCTTTGGTGGGCACCTGGCATCCAGTCAGGGTCAACCCACCACAAAAATAAATCCATGTTTGATGTAAGGAAAAGAGTACATATGGACAAATACATCAAAAAAAAAACCCAGTTTTCATTCTATCTCGATGGGAAATTTCCTTCTTTTTCTTCTTTCCCCTTCCTGCTACATAACACAAAGAAGGCAGAGAATTTTCCCTTCTCAAAAATAAATTTAGAAGATTCATAAAAACCCAAACTCTAAAGTAAGAATATTATTTTTGTCCATTTTTCAGAAAGAAAGTTGCTGTAGAAATAATTTTAGTGCTTTTTAAATCTTTTATGTTAAATCTTTTCACTTTATATTTAAAGTCACTTTAAAGGAAATTTATTTACTGGGTGAGTCTATACTATATGACAGAATAGTTTTAGTAGAGTTTGCAACACTAAATAAAATGTCTTGAGCGTGAGATATGAACATTTGTAAACCAGCTGTACTCCTAAAACATGATTACATATGTTACTGTTAGTGTATCAACACAACTCCATTTTGAGGAATTAATTAAATATTTTCTTTCAAAAACTGTTTAAAAGAAGTGACTGTAGGAATTTCTCAGTTGCATGTTATATGCCATTCCTGGCTCACAAGCTTAGATAACAGTATATGCTAAAACTAGAATATTTTATGTATTTTATCTACAAAGATTAGTGTAATTTAGTTTTTCATATAATCTCTATTTTTAACTCATTTTTTACTACTATGGTAAAAGCAAAAGAAAACACAAATGCATCTCCCAACACTGGGGATGTAGAGAAAAAACACATACTTAATTTTAACTTATTTAAATTTATTACTGCCGTTGTTTGTTTAGTTTTCCACCATTTTCCTGTCTGCCCATCATTATAAAAGCACCTTCGGGTCTACAGCTGAAGCCAACATGCAGGTGAGGCCTCTGACATTGCTGTCCATCATTTGTCCTCTGATCTGAAGTTGTGGGCCAACAAGTTGCTTTAGCCTAAGGCACACTGATAGTGGGGCAGCTGTTGCTGCTAGTAGTGGCAGTGTGTTTTGCAGGCTTTCATTAAACTGATTTCCAATCAATTGATGCATTCTGCACAAATTTAAATTTTAAAGATTTTTTTTTAAAGGCCTTTATACTCCATATAATTTTGTGTGGCAAATACATCTTTTTCTTTGAAGAGCTGTTTAAGGGAAAGAAGCCAAAAGGACTATCT
Organism: Anarhynchus alexandrinus; assembly: GCA_008711295.1. Taxonomy (NCBI): domain Eukaryota; kingdom Metazoa; phylum Chordata; class Aves; order Charadriiformes; family Charadriidae; genus Anarhynchus; species Anarhynchus alexandrinus. The sequence continues at coordinate 1,165,121 of VUYV01000102.1, read as the reverse complement.
TTGCCTGGTAAATGTTTGGGGGTTTATTTGTGTGGGGTTTTTCTATACCTGAATTCTACAGGATATGCCTGTTATCTCACATGAGAGTTTGTACACCTTCCTCAGAACTTAGTCTTTCAAAGTGTGCTGTAGTTAGCAGCCTTGAGATGTATGGAAAGCATAAGATATTTTTGTCCTTATGAACCTGGTGAAATGTGTAGTTAGGTGCTAACACAAGTCTTACAATTACAGTCTGTTAAGTGCGATCAACAAGTACGTTATTTAATTTCAGAATAACATAGAAGGCAACGGCTTAAGAAACTGGTGTTATCACTTATAAACAAACAAAAAATATCCAATGAGAAACAGGATGGTTTATATATAGGATATGTATATTAAAGTAAGTATGTTTGAACACACTACCTGCAAAATAGTAGTAGCAATTCTAGCAGTAAAGAAAAAGTTGGTGTGTTTTTCAGTAACCCAGTACTTAGAACTACTCACTCAGGATCTGGAGATCTAGGATCAGTTTCTCCCTCTGTCTCACATGGTAAGTAATCCATCCCATCTTCTAGGAGAAGGATCCAATCAGCCTGCTACAGGATGTTTGGTGATTGTGTTCTTTCAGTCTCTAATGTAAGTATTATATCACTGCATTAGCAACTTAAACAATGATTCCATGGTCATCTTCTTTGGATCTACAGCTACCTTCTTACTCTGAAGGCAGCAGAATGGACATCTGAACTTAGTGCTTGCCCATACCAAATTAGAGCTTTAGCCACAGGAGTACCATAAAGTTAGTATCATCTCTTTGGGCACCTAATGTCAACTGGTTTTCTTCATGTAATTTTTTTAAAGTACTTATTAGATCAGTGAGAGAATTACTCTACATCTTAACATCTATGACATTCACTTGCAGGGTGATTCGAATGCCTGCTCCAATGTTTAAATAATTTGTACAGAAAGAATTCTAAGAAAAAAATTCTACAAAAAAAGCCCCTTTTGCTTGGTTGTGCTAATGAGTAGTTGTTCATTCATCCTGCTGCAGAACAAGTGTTCCAGGTAGAAAGGTTTTCAGATATGGGTTCAGGTTTTATATATCATTGAGAAGTTTTAGTGACTGGGCTGCTAGATAGACTCAGTACAGCCAGCTGTGTAAGTCCAGGCTTTATTTCTTCATCCTGCCTTTGAAGTGCCTAAAAAGCAAATGGTTCAACAAAGTGATTCAGGTGATTGAAACACATTATCTTTTCATTACAGGTGAATCCTCTTGGTGAAACTGGCCCAGACCAGAAAAAGGTCTGCCTTCCTCAGCAGTGAATGTTTATCCAGTCCCAGTAAGGTAGCACTAAGTGTACATAATTGCTTTGCTCTGCTGACCTCCTTTTCCATGGGCCCTGAAGCCTAGATCTGTTTAAGCACTTTATCAGGGATTCTCTGGGCTGGGCTGGATTGGACCGAGTTGGGCTGTCTTAAAATAGCCTTTAAAGCTCTCAGAGTCACAGAGCAGGGCCTTTTCAGCCCTGGGCTGCATTATCACTTCCTTGTCAGTTTGATGGGCCTGATGGAAGGATGACCTGCATTTCTTTTGCTTTGCCTTTAGGCACCCCATCTCTGACTTGGCTTGTGGTACACGCCTCTGTATTTATCAGGAGGTATCAGCAGTCCTAGGGGAAATGGAGAACATGTCATGGAGGCAACTGCCTATCTCCTCCAGAGAAGACAGGATAAAATTCATCATTCTTTCCAGGCATCAATCTCCAGGGCATGCAATTGTCCATATTCAGTAATTTATGAAGTGACTGCCTTTTGTTAGCATGGATTACTGGTACATACATCAGTAGATCAGTCAGAAAAAATCTGAAGTGAATCATCTAATTGATACCAGTTGAAAGAAGGATGTTCTTAAAATTTCAACTCAAGCTTTGGCTTTTATTAAAATTAATCTTTGAAAAATCCCTTAGTAAAGTTAGAATCTCTAAAGTCTTTCTGCATACAGAGATGATAAACAGGTAAAACTGAAAATTAAGGTACGGCAAGATAAAAATCTTTTCCTAAGATATCTGTGGAAAAGAGAAAACTAGGACATTTTCTTAAGTGAGGTCACTTTTTTTCTCTACAGCTATAAAAATCATTATAGTCTTAGCATAATCAAAGGATTTCAGAAGTAACACTGTCAGTTTTGTGGACTATGAAGAGACACTGCCAAAAAGGTCTGGATGGAGGAACTTTGTATGCTGGCAAAAAAGTACTTGTGAGATTTATGGATTACAAAGAGAGCATGTAAATGCATAATCATACTTGCTCTTTCTCTTTTATATCCAGCCAAAGCCACTAAGAATGTAATCTCATTAGGTTTAAATTGACTACACATTGCTTTGGCAATATGCGTAAAACCCTATGGTTTGGTGATTAAGGGAATGGAAGAAGTGGGTTAATAAACTCTCTAGTTTCAATTGAATATAATTTTAATTATAAGACAATAGTAATACTTTTAGAAAAAGAAATATTTCAATACCCACACAAGGTAATACTGCACTGAGTATTTGACATTGATTTCACGTTTAATACAACCATACTCATGTGATTCTGTAATTCATTTTCCCGCTTAGTGAAACAGATACTACATGACCCTTGTAACAGCCAGGAAGAAATTGATGATGAACACCATAGTAAGGGCTTAATGGGATAACAGAAAGAAAAGAAAGATTAAATGAAATAAAAGGAAATGCTTTGTATCTTTTCTTAGTATTTGGAAGTAATGACGGAACCACAGAAAAATTCCTTAGCAGATGGCAAGTCATCTTAATCAAGCAAATTAACGGATCATGCATTAAAAAAAATAAAGTAGTGGGTTATTTGACACACACTGTAATTACATTGGACATATTGCTTTCAATAAACGTTAAAGGACAAATTAACATTACAGTCGTGCCAACTATGTTTCTAAATCTGCTTTTCAAGCTTATAATTAAAATCCTAAATTATTAATGCAGCAAATTAACACTTTTAATAGGTTTCAAACATTGCGAACATCAGCATTTGTTTTATTACCACCACTCCCCCAAAAAAAGACTTAAAAAAATTACAAATCTAAACAATACAGCACCTCTATAAATACTAAAAGGCTAGATGGCATAGAATTGTATCCTGGACACACATATTCCAAAACTGCAGCCTTTGAAAAGTAGTATGACGTTGTGGTGGAGTTGTTCTTTATATTACAGCCAAATATAAAGTTGCAAGTAGTGAAGAAGTAATCTATTTTTTAGTCTTTACACTTCAAAAGATTTCCTAGCACAAACAAGTGCTATCTTAAGTTGCTCCCATGTATTTATTTTTATGAGGATCAGGTCTGAAAAACTGAACGCAAGAAGAATCTGCCTGTTGAATTCCAATAGATGTGAATCAGATTATGTTTCTTTATTTCCAAACCACTATGGCTTTCTCCTTCAACCAGACACCTTCCCATGCCTTCCTGTGATTATTTCTGTCTTATCCTTATCTTCACTTATATCTCTGAAACTTGAATCCTTTTTTTTTTTTTAGATGAAAATGAAGAACCAAAGGAAATTGAAATTGTAGCAGTATTTAAAACACTCACTGAAAGAATCAAAGACACAATTTCCGACATTGTGATGTCTGACAATTTTCTCATCCAACTCGGCATCTTTAGCTGCTTAAACCAGGATTATTACCCTCACATTATTACACTCATAATTAAAATAAAACAAGTTCTGTTTTTATCTAGTCAAACTCGCTGTGCTTAGTTCCAGCATTAACTTCCTCCTCTGTTCCTGTTTTTCCTCAAAAATGTAAACTGAAATTATGGTATGAATACTTAACTGTCTATTTGCACTTGTTTGGTCTACCCCACTAATTTCAAGTTCCAGTCTATTTCCTGTGAAGAATTCAAACACAAAATCATACTGTAATGAGTTTCATTTTCCAGCAACTATCCTGTTAACATCCCTACAGATACCCTATGTTTCCTAAAATAAGCTCATATTTTGTATGAAAGCTTCAGTGGCTTGAAATAAATCTTGTGGAAAAGATTTGCGTGCTCTCATGTTATGTGGCACTTCTGCTTACTGAAATGGCTTTGGTGACACACTACAGATATTTTTGGAACCACAAAGATAACTATTTCAAATTGCACTTAAAATAATAAATAATCTGATTCTTATTTTTAATCCAGTGACCATTTCTGAAGGGTTAATTCTCCTCCCTCTCCATCCCTATATACTACATTAAAACAAAGACCTAGTCAGATCACTTAAGTCATGTGAGTCAGGCAATGATATAAGAGGGTCACTTCTGATTTCTGTCCTTACAGGAATGATCCAAACCTGTGCTTTAAACAGACAGTGAGATTTTGTAATATTTAAATTTAAATTGTAAATTTCTGTCAAATTGCTGTGTATGTACTATACTTAAACATATACACTCTTTCTCCCAGAAGCTAGTAGATATCAATTTACAGATATACTTTAATCATTGCAGAATTAGAACCTTACTCTCTTCTTTCTTAATAAACATGTGCTCTAATAAGAATAATCCAAAATACACCATTTTACCAATGTAAGCAAAGCTATTGGCTACGTTTCATTGTGAGGACCCCTATCCTGTCTTATTTGCAATGAGATGGTAGAAATTTTTAGTCTCTCCCTAGATATTTAAGAATAATTTTATCATCTTCACTTGAACCATTTGTTCTGTTTTCAACCTTAAAGGAGATACTTACTATCCCATACTCCTGTTCCATGTGGGAGGCGATGA
>VUYV01000102.1:995978-1160260 GCA_008711295.1 Anarhynchus alexandrinus | reverse complement strand
TAGGAAGAAGTTTTTCACTTTGAGGGTGGTGAGGCACTGGAACAGGTTGCCCAGAGAGGTTGTTGAGGCCCCATCCCTGGAGGTGTTCAAGGCCAGGCTGGACGTGGCCTTGGGCAATCTGGTCTAGTGGGAGGTGTCCCTGCCTATGGCAGGGGGGTTGGAACTCGATGATCTTCAAGGTCCTTTCCAACCTAAACCATTCTATGATTCTATGATTCTACTTCCATTTCCATAGTTCAAAATGTTGTAGCACCATATTTGAATTATTATACTTCTGCTATACTTAAATAGTCATTATCTTCTATTGCAATAATTATATCCCATATAAAGCAGGTACTGCACAGCTTTAACTATGTATAACCCATCTCATTTTAGCATACTATTATAGGGATTTTTATGGCATTCTTAATGATATATTGTAACAGATTATCATACTTAATTTACAATAATAAATTTATTTCATGAATATTAATGTGACCCCTTTAAATACTCTATAGTAGACCTTTGCTTTTAATATATTCATTCAACAGTTTCAGACTTGGCAACTATGACACCACCTTTTCTACTTTCTGTTGTCTAAAGCTTGAAATGCTCCACACTGGGTTATGCAGGGCTGGTGATGTCTATGTAATTTTGTGTGAAAGTATCTCATGGCAAACAAGGATTTTAAATAAACTGCTTAAATATTTTATAATTAAGACCAAAATAACAGATTCCTGGGCTGAAATCCTTGCCCCACTGAACTCAATAGTTTTCTACAAATTTGAGCAGGAAGCAGATCTTTCTGGTTCAATGAATTGATGTATCATTGATTCCTTCATTCTATATCTGTCTTTGCTTCCTTTCATTACAGTAAAACAATTAATAAACATATATATAGCAATTCCTATAAAATATGGTATTAATAATTAAGTATTTTATATACATATATGCACACATATATGTATGTCAGTCATCCAAGTCATGCAAGATATAAATATATGTGGAATGTTTCTGTATCTAGAAAGTCTTCCATTTTCATATGCCTCGAATAACAGGGACATATTCACCATATTCACCTGTAAGTGCACCATTTTTCATCTCTTACTATTTTTTATATTGTCACTGCAACAGAATGATAAGACATACTGTTGTGAATCATGAAGAACCTGTTTATAAAGCAGTGTTATAAATACACATCTTCTTTAATTAAATTTTTGTATGAAGAGTTAAATTGAAAAATTCTGCTTTATTTTTAATAAACCCATTATGCTTAAATAAAATTATTAATGCTTTTGTCATGTTCCCTATGCAAAGAAAGATGTGAAGCCACTTAAAATAATGCTTTCTTCTAGTTTATTTAGAAGTTAAAGACAGTATTCATATACGTTACCCGCAATGACTAGTTTCTAATGGATAGTTTGATATAAACAATGTAGAAATTTTTTATCAGAAGACTGAATATGTCAGACATTTACTCTTTTCATATGTAAAATAAAGGAGTTTGAGTTTCAGTAAGAAAGTAAATAGTTTATTAAGAAAATTCCTAATCTAAATAAAAAAAACCTAAAAATAAACAATTGCTTGCAATATTTAGGGAAACCCTAAATTCTGCCAAAATTAATCTATTCTCTAAAACAATTTAGACAGAAGATGAGCTTTCTGTTATATTTCTTATACACCAAACTCTCTTTGTGGCCCCACTGGACCAGAAAAGACAGCAGTTTTAAGAGAACAGAAAAGTCACAGGCTCAGACTGAAGATTTTTTTTCACCAACTGCTCTAATTTAATGCTCTGTCTGTTACCAAGCCCTGAATTTTCATGAAACTTTAGGATTTAATTGGCTTTGACAAGTTTATTCTTTTCCTGTATTTTACCATTTTGTCACATTGCATCAGAGATGGATTCAGATTTCAGGGGAGAACTGAGAGGTAGGTAAGCAGGAAAACTTCACTTTTGCATAACCTCATATTCTTAGGAAACCAAATTAAAATGCTGTTTGATGCCTAGTAAAGGAATATTGTGTTCAGTAAAACTCACTGAATGTAGGTACCCAAACAGTCAAACCGCAGTTAAATGAAAGGGAATCTGTTGCAAATACTGAATTTCAGCATCCTTTCAATATAAGATGATCAAATAACTTTCTTAATTATGTTTGTCCCATTTCCTCTCAAATATTACAACTGTGTATTAACTCGGAATCAACAAAAAAAGACGTAAATGTTCTCACCTATTGGAGTGTGGAGGTTAATTATTTCTCCTAAATCTTATTCTAGACTTCTTGAGCTTCTCTTTCTTCACCCTTCCTTGACCTTATCTTTAACTAGACAAAGAAATGGCTTTATTCTGCAGACACATTTTCGTGGAAATCAATCGCACTATGTTTTTTCTATTAAGTTCAGAAAATGACGAAATACTGAGCAGATATTTTTAAGCTGTAAATTCCATTTGTGTCCACTGTTTTGTTCCCCTCCCCCCATTTCCTTCATAGTTAGTATTTGACATCTGGAATCTGAAAATAACACCTTTAGTTGTACAGATATACAGATTTTGTCTGAACTGATCTGTGGGCAAGTGTTATGCCCCATCCCATTCTGTTGGTTCCCTGATTATTTGGATTAGGGACCTGGTCAAAGCATGTCATGGATAAGATGCAAGAGTTATTTTTCCATGAGACCAAGCTAAGTGATATGGATAAAGTGGGCTTTAGTCTTGTAATGTGGAGTTGGGCCAGGTTCAAGACAAACACCTGGACTTGTCACATGTGGAAACACCTTCAGGTCTCCTGTTGAGATGTAGCCATAAAATGCTCAAATCTTGAGTACTGTATACAGTACTGAAATATACACCCAAATTTTAACATATGCCAATTTGATAAGACTCACTCTGTTCTAGTAAATGAAACAGATAATTAAGTGTTACTTATTTATATTTTCTATATTTTATTTATTTATTTATTCACTCATAAATCAAATACTTTTTTGTATTGTTTTCTTTTGTATTTGTATTTTACATTTGTTTTGTTTTAGACCTCAAGCAACAAAGACTTTAAAAAAGAGACTTGCTTACTTTCATATTTGTCATTCACGGTTATCTATATGAAAGAGGACTGGATGTCTAATCTAAGGCTTTATTTTTTATTTCTTTTCTGTATCCTCCATGGTCAGTCACCCTGTTCAGAATAAACAGTGCAACCTAAAGATCGCATCCACTAAGCAATAAGGTAAATGAACAGGAAGATAATTTTTACACCATGGTTCAGACTCTTGGTCATCATCTGATGAATCAAACATATTTATGATACTGATGCAAGGAAAAATATGTCAAATGATCTTTCCTGGTAAAAGGCCTTTGAGTAGAATTGTGACTAATAAATAAGAAATCAGATGTTTTGAGAAACTTTTTACTATTTCTTATTTTTAATGTTACATATTTTCTTGCTTTCATGTTTTTGATATTTTAACTTTTTCCTTCTTTCACAGTTCCAACAGGAGATTTTAAAAAGAAGTAAGGTTTTCTGTTGCCGTTCTGAACAACTAAAAATATGAGAAGATGAGATACTCCTGACCCTTTAATTCATTATTACTATGTTTTTTATACAATACAAATGAATGTCTAGATCAGATTTTTCCACAACCCAACACTGTTGACGTCTTCTGGAAATATAGGAACCAGTCCCACATTTGCAGTACATACAGAGTGCAATATGACAACACAGTGCACTGATTCACACTGCTGTACTGTATCCAAGCATAATCAGTGTAATCAACATAATAAACTATTAATAACCATTAACTCATTAAAATTGCATGAAATCTCAACATATATCATATTCTGGTATTCTGTCTTTAGGTTTATTTTCTTTAAATAGCTTGCTTTCACAGGAAGAGAGTAAAATTAGGGATGTTAAAACAACTGAATATAAAAGGCAAATAAGCACTTAGATCTGTTTAACCAGAGTGTTTCCAAACACCTCCAGCTTGGGCTTCAGAAATCATTCACAGAACTTATTATTTGGGTTTTTACTTTTCAATAATTCGTGCACAGAAATATTTAATTAGATTTTTTTCTTAAAGAAAAAATATTTTTTCATTATGTCTAGGCAAGAATATGAAAATAATAAGTTTACTCTATATGTTTTCAAAGATATTTTAATATTGATTTCTTAATACATATTTTAAAGGATTTTCCTTATTCCTGAAATGACTGTGAGACATGAAAACACTTAAGGTTTCATTCCACTGTCAAGAACTATGCATCTTATGTTTCCTACTAATGTGAGGATGTGTGGTGTAAAATACAAATAAATATGCCAAGAAATCACATTTCCTGCTAATTGCATGTTTGGTGGATTCAGAAATAAGTTCAATTTCTTCAAGCTTCAAAGAATTGTCCTACCAGGGTTGAGCATAACAGAACTATGTAATGCTTCAGTGCTCCTGAGGTGAAAAAGTTTCTCTTATCTGGAAAGCTAACCTTAAAACAAATGTGCTCAATAATTTTCTATATAAAAATCATTAAAGGACCAAAGACATCCTGTGCTGACAAGCATTAGCAGCAAATATCAGACCTAAAAAGGGAAAGTGATTTCAGAAATGCAGCTCTCCAGGACTCTCTTTGGTTCAATTTTATTGAACAGGCTTTATATCAACCTAGTATGACTTTATTTTCTGTGTATATCAGCAGATTGACAAAGGTAGAGATGTGAAAAAGCTAGAATAAATTTTCTCCAGAAAAACACCTGTGAGCAAAACTTCTGTAATGTTTCATGTGCAGATTTTCTTGTTTCTGTGTTCTTATTTTAGGGTCTTTCAATTTCAGAAAGGTGTGCTGCACTGTTTAAAATTAACTAAATGACATATTTTTGAAAGATACATCATAATAACTGTATAATGTAATATTATTTATGATAATTTAGTGAAATTATTCTTCACTCAGATCCACTGTGGTTTAGAAGCAATAAAAAACATAGATATAATGCAATAATATGAACCCAATCTTACATCTAAGTAATTACCAAACACTTGAAGTCTCTTCTTTAAAATATGTCATGTCTTACACATTCAAAATACCATGAATTCAAAATACCATGAATACTATGTCTATTTGTCCTTGGGGAAGTCAAGTCTCTTAATAATCTTATTCATATAAAACAAAATATTTATTTCCACTTGCAAATATATTTCCAGAATGGCTGCAAACTCTTTTCCCCTATGGTACCCTTGAAAATTCATGACCTTTTACATAAAATCAAATAAGCTATTTCTACTGCGTGGGACGGTTAGAAAGGTTTTCAAATAGGGGCCCCAAATTAATAAACTTTGAGCTGTGCATTTTCTGTTGCCTACAAATATTTTAATAAGCAAAGATAAAGTTCAAGTCTTTGCCCACAAAGTGTTAGCGGCGCCTTATAGAAATCTGGTGTTATGAGGTTATTCAGAGTTCAACATGGGGTTACTTTATTGTCATCAAAAAAAAAAAAAGGTTCTTTTTCCCTTTTTTCCCCACATAAAAATTGTGCATATGGATATCTGATGTGTGTCACATATGTGAATATTGTGGTTGAGATTTTAGATAATGTGAAAGGTATAGTATATTCAAGCAAATTGATTCAGAGGTAGCTTTTGTCAGTTATACTTTGCAAGAAAAAACATTCCTTTCTTCATGCTAGACTGCTCTACAGTTTGTAAAACACCACTCAGCTCTGTGTCTGCTCTAGAAATGGAACTATCTCTAGTGAGTCACATATAATACAATGTAATTCTAGCCACTAATACCATTTTTTTTAACTATAAGTCTACAGTTGTAAATTAAGGTAAATGAATAAACAATATATTTGAATTTGCATAAAATCTTGGCCTTGTTCTAAAAAAAAAAAATATTTTTTTTTTTCCCCAAAAGCAGCAACAGATAGAAAGGGCAAGTGATCATATGAGACACCGAAAGAAACCACGAGAAATCACGCTGAAACTGACAAAGAACTATTTGAATTTTAAGTCCCAAGTCATTTGTGTATTCAACTATTTCAGAGGAGGTCAGGAGTACCCAAGCAATACTGGGCAGAGTACTGAATTACTCGGATTTAGATTCTGGTCTGCAAAGAAGGGCCTGTACCACCTCCGGATTTTCAGTTCTTTGCAGACTCCAGGCCAATCTCAGTAACACAGCTAGCAAGTCAAATATTTTAATTAAAAATAATAACTGGAACGACTTATAAGTGGCCCGAAATAACAACCAGTGTCATTAAGCAGTGACTTATACACTGTAATTATCTTACGTTGAAATGGATGGTTTAAGATATAGCTATAGCTCTTACGAAGTAATTTCTAATAATCTCCAATTAAAATGTCTATATTAGATTTCTTTGACCGTAACTGGTAAATATTTCTCCTTTTGCACTTCAATATTACAATAGTATTCACTCTGATTACTTCAATTTTTTGCTTTTCTCTCAACATGTAAAAAGTTCACTAACTTGGCTCAGCTGCTTTCTGATTGAATCCTCAGTGCCGTTCTCTCCAACTCTTTTCACGCTGTCCTGCTCAATATGTACAGACTTTCCCATTTTGAAGTTTCAAGAAACATAAAATTCGGGGAATCACAGGCTGCACAAGAGAGAATTCATAAGGTAATCATGCACCTTCATGAAGTGTTTTATCTAAGTCATGTTTATCTTGACTAATACAGGCAGCTAATGACAGCAACTAATGGAGGCAACTTCTCTCACTTTTCAGAGAAGAGACACAGACCATTACAAAGAACAGAGCAGACCTTACGTGGGCTGAATCATCTGGTTAAATACCTCCCTTTCCTTCTCTCTGTCGCACAGGGAGAAGAACGTACCTAGATTGGGTAGGACAATGCTGGGCATTTGGGCTCCACAAACTTATTTGGTTTCAGAAACTCATTAGTTTTCTCTGAAGCAATGTTTTACCATCCTTTTGGACTGACAGACTGCTGTCAGTTCTCAGAAGTTCTCATGGATCATACTTCAGTGTGCTTTTTATATGTTTCTGAAAACCATTAACTAAAGGATTGGAAAAACTATTTTGAGAACTCCCTCAGTGCTTTCCGTGTTCATCTAGCATCAGTAACTGTCAGGTAGTGAAAGGTTCCCTAGTGAAATCTAAGGATACTCTCTTTGAAATATACACATCTATAGGCGTTCTGGAGAAGGTTGATGTGCATTTATGCATCTTCTTTATGCAACTTAACAAAAAATAAATTGTTTCATTTTCATATTTGAAATTTATGTTACAGTTATTACCTAAAAGAATAACAATGAGAAAATCCTTCTGGAAATTATACAGATTTTTTTATTGGTAATATTTTTTATAAAGTTTTATTGATTTAGTGTTCATTAATTCTGTTTGGGTTTTTTTCGTTTAGGGGCAGGGGAGGTTGTGTGGTGGGTTTTTTTTCTTTTCCTGTTAGTTTGCTGCCCAAGACATGAGAAAAATCTAGTGGGAAAACTTATGATCGAAGAAGAGACTATGTATAGTTTGCCTCCATTCTTCATATACATGTTTTTACTTTCTACCATTTAAGGTATTTGTGCAATTCAGATAAAGATTAGGCATGATCAATGAAATCATAAAAACAGCTGCTACAAGCCAGCCAATACTAGTGATGTGTAAATAGAAGGTCCTATGACAAATAAAACCATATCCCATGGTTTTAAGTACTTCCGGTCTTCAAGAAAAAGCTCAGAAGAAATAAAGCAGATGCATCCTTAAGAACCTGTATATTTTCTCCACAGCTAGAGATTGCACTTATATAACAAAGATTAGTTCATTAGGTGGTAAAATAGAGTGTTTTGCATGTTGGGATGACAGAGAAATGCAGGTAATTCAACTTAGTATGAACAGTAGCCAAGAGAAATAGGTTTCAGACTTTTTTAAGCTCCATATTCTGCAACTGTATCCACTTCTCCAGTATATAGTCTACCTCTGAGAGGAGTTTGGCTTTGAAAATTTGAAATGGGAATGGAAAAAGCCATCTGTATGTGCCTTCAGATATGTGTTGCAAAAAAACAAGGAACAGCAATAGGCTATAGTTTTATTTCAAAAACTAGGATAGAAAGAAATCATATGTCAATTGGACTTTTGCAAAGCCTCGCCTGTGAGGCCCAGAACTTGGCTGAGGACTGATTATCTTTCTACCTCTTTCTACCTTTTAACTGAATGTGCAGGTGGTGTTGTTCGGAAGGGTATTCCACATCCAGTTTGAAAAGCAGGTAGCAGCCAAAAATCATTTAAACACACTAACGATAAATTTAAAAGTGACTAGACATGAAGTTCAATGATTTTGAAATACTGTTTTTAAAACAATAGTCAAGCGTAGGATATGATAAAAACACCAGAAAACAGCTAAAAGCCAATATGAAAAGTTTTCACAGGATGAGCAGCGTAGTTCCAAGGTGAGAAAAGGAGACTTTCATTTCCAACATCCTGTTTTCAAACCAGTGGTTTGAGAAAACAAGTGATAATGTATCTGAGGGCCCAGACTCTCAAAGGCAGATGGTCGCTTTGCTCCCTGGAAATCAAAGGAACTGAATGGTTGAAAATCTTTGAGGAGTTGCAGTACCAAAATTTAAAACTGTGATATCACCTTGTTATAGTTATTTAGCTGTGGTAACTTGGGGAGAGCTACCATCGAATGAAAATAAGTAAAGCACATCTGCCAGGATGCTAACATCTGAAAAATAGAAGAGAGGTTCTTTTCTTAAGCACCTTCCACACCAATTACCTACTGGCAATACATTGTTCTCCAGAGAGATTAAAAATGAGACAGGGGGAGGAACAAAGTACTTTCGTCTAACATATCTTTCTTCTCTGCAGATCATAGCCCGAAACCACTTAGCCTAAAAATCAGCATAAAACAGCTCTCAGGAAAGTTGCCCGATAAAATATTGGCTCTAAGACCCTCTCCCCCAGTAAAGTTTCTAACCTCTATATTGATTTGAATTCATACATGCCCGACTTTAATATTCCATAACTCAGAAAAAATACACAGGTGACACAGAGTATTGATATGATAGGGAGCTCCTCATCTCCATGCACCTTGACCTGCTGAACTAAAGCTGACAGCCAGTCAGCTGCAAACACTCAGCTGCGCTTCCCTGTAAAATACAGAAGCATGACTATTAGGTCCATTGACAGACCATACTAACTTGGGTGTCATTTGGCCCATTTCCCACTGCAGACTCTAAACATTACTCACCCTGGAGGCTTTCAGTGTCTGTCTGATGTTTTTCTTTGTATCCTAGTACAGTGGAGGTTTCAGAAAGGATTATTTTAACTTGATAATCTGAATAGTGATCTAATAGGGGACAGCTGTGGCATCTGAGTCCCAGGGCTATTTATTGTCAATTAGTATGAATCTTAAACATATTCCCTTCATTCTTTACTTGACCTGTCCTTAAATAAAGGACAACACTCGGCAGGGGGGGGAAAAATGAGTCTATGGCAAGGACCAGTGAAATGAACCTAAAAAGAAAAACTATGAGGAAACTTCAAGATTAATTAGTGAAATACTAAGGATAATGAGTCTTTGTGATGTGAAGACAATTGATAATAAAAACAACATATGATCATTGAAGGTGCCCTAAGGGAGATCACAGCAGGAATACAAACTCTCAGACTTAAACCATGCATTACAGTTACAACCATAACTGTATTTCTCTATAAGCCACTCTGGGTTTTTGTTTTTTTTTTTAAAGAAACCTTATGCTTACAGAAAGTAAAGTCTTAAAAACCATCTGTGGGAAGGTCAGCTATGAGATGTGAAACTCAATATCCCATGCTGTGGGGCTAGAGTCTGCATGCACCACTTGAGAGCTAAGGGTGTGAGAAGTCTAGGCGGCACCACCACAGTGGCAATGCTTGTGCCTGGACAACACAGAGCGGTATCTGAGACCATAGTTTAGTTTCCATGCTTAGAATACAAAGTATTTTCTGTGACTATACGGAAACAAAGGAGAAAATTACATCTTTGATATGCTAATGTAGTGTCCAAATATCTTATTGCTATGGCTTTGACAACAGCAACAATAACAACAACATAAATTGAGAAGTCTCCTTATACTTAAAGAGTATTTGAAGTGACGCGATAGTGTCATATGAAGTCCATTAAATATTGAATGCCAGAAAATACATAATTTCAACCTGGAGAGTTTTGGTTCAAGGATCTGAAATATACCATATTTAAAAAGGAGCAACGACATCACAACATTGATTCCACACATGAATCATCAATATATTGATGAATAGAAACAGAGAGGTGGCTTAGCTTGCTGTATTCTCTTAGAGAAGTCTGAAACATAGAAAAAGAAAACAAGGCTGAGGTCAGCCAGAGAATCAGAAAAGGTTTAGGCATTAGTTTAAATTACTTATAATGTACTTATGATAAGACCGGTATATTCAGACATAACTTCTCTGTAATAAGATGCTCCAAAAGTTTGGTCCAAAAGCATACAAATTTACTCAACACAACACAGACATTTTCGGGGGACTATTGCCCATTGCAGATAAAGGTTACAAAAGGTCATGGGAAAAAAACATTAAAATACAATGAATATTGTTTATAATTATATACTTTAAAAATTATTTTTAAATAAGTGAAAACTTTCTTCAACTCGTGTATTTGAATGTCCTTACACACAATGTTAAAAGTAAGAGAAACTTTGGCAGAGTCTCCCAAGAAATGTGTTTTCCATATCATTTTTTTAGTATCCTATACTATTGGGAAGGGTATATAGAGATCTTAATTTGACAAATAAACAAGTGCAGAAGCCCTTTATATAGTTTTTAGTTATAGTGTTGTAGCACAAAGGAAAATAAAATCAAAACCAGAGAACGAAACCAGTATGAAGCTGAATAAGGAAAATCAAACTTCCAGATTGGCAGGATGATAAAGCAGAAAGAAGGGTGCCATCTGGGATAAAATGAATGATCCAGTCTCTTGAAAGACTGCTGATATATCTCCTGACACAGATGTCTTGGAAATTAAATAACACATAATATAAAATATTGGGACTCTGAACTTTAAAACATATAGCTGAGTAATGAAGATTTGTTCAATTATATCATCAGTTCAATATATTCATCAATGACCTGGAGAAGGGGACAGAGTGTATCCTCAGCAAGTTCAATGATGATACCAAACTGACATTCCAGAGGGCTGCGCTGCCATCCAGTGTGACCTGGACAGGCTGGAGACCTGGGTAGAGAAGAACCTAATGAGGTTCAGCAAGAGCAAATGCAGGGTCCTGGACCAGGGGAGGAAGAATGTTAGGCACCAGTATAGGTTAGGGACGGACCTGCTGGGAAGCAGTTCTGAGGAGAAGGATCTGGGGGTCCTTGTAGATAGTAAACTATCCATGAGCCAGCAATGTGCCCTTGTCGCCAGGAAGGCCAATGGAATCCTGGGCTGCATAGGGGAGAGTGCAGCCAGTACGTCAAGGGAGGTCATTCTCCCCCTCTGCTTTGCACTGGTGAGGCCACAACTGGAATACTGCGTCCAGTTCTGGGCTCCCCAGTTCAAGAGAGACAGGGAACTACTGGAGAGAGTCCAGCATAGGGCAACTAAGATGATTGAGGGATTGGAGCATCTCCCTTATGAGGAAAGGCTGAGAGCTGGGACTCTCTAGCCTGGAGAAGAGAAGGCTGAGGGGAGACCTTATTATTGCTTATAAGTATCTAAAGGGTGGGTTGAAGGAGGATGGAGCCAGACTCTTTTCAGTGCTTTCCATTGACAAGACAAGAGGCAATGGGCATAAGTTGGAACATAGGAAGTTCCATTCAAACACAAGAAAAAAGTTCTTTACTGTTAGGGTGACAGAGCACTGGAACCGGCTTCCCAGGGAGGTTGAGGAGTCGCCTTCTCTGGAGATTTTCAAGACCCGCCTGGATGTAGTCCTGAGTAATGTGCTGTAGGCAATCCTGCTTTGGCAGGGGAGTTGGACTAGATGATCTCTAGAGGTCCCTTCCAACTCTGAAAATTCCGTGATTCCGTGATTTGTAATATTGAACATTTATTTTTTAAAAGGTCCCTTTTTACACACATTTTGAAAGAAATCTTTATTGCTTGATCATATTCTATCTCTTAGTCTCTTGTGGGAATAAATCAGAGCCATGTCTTAGAGATTTCTGGCACTTTTAGAACCCTGGATATTTATTTAAGAAGATGGATGATTTGAAATTATTGAAATTTTCTGAGAATTGGGGTTTCTCCCTCCTTCTCTGGTGGACCCTTGTGCACACACCATGCTCAGAGTCCTAGAATCACTCCATCTGGAAGGGACCTTAGGAGGTCTCTAGTCCAGCCAGCAGGGTCAGCTTGGCCAGGTTTCTCAGGGCTTTATCCATTCAGTTCTTGAAAACCTCAAGGATGGAGACTGTCTGTCTGGGCAAGCTGTTACAACGATTGTCTTCCTGAGGGAAACATTCTTCCTTTTATCCAGTCTTAAACCTCTTTTTTCAACTTAGGTCTGTTGTCTCTTTCCCTTTCACCATGCACCACTATGAAAAGCCTGGTTACATCTTCTTGATGACCTCCCTATAGGACCTGGGGTGTCTGTGAGGTGACCCCAAAGTCATCTCTGTCCCAGCCTGAACAAGACCTACTTCCCCAGCCTCCCTACATGGGGCAACCATTGCAGACTCAAACCACCCTGGTAGCTGCTGCTGAACTCACTGAAATTTGTCAATGTCCTTCCTGGATTAGGGGTTCATAGCTTGTCAGGGATGTTATCTAATGAATGTTGAGTAAAACGAGATAATAATTTTCCTCAATTTCCTGGCTGCTGCTGATGCAGCCCTGGATGCTGTTGGCTGCCTCTGTGACTAGAGCTTACTGTTGGCTCAGGTTCAGCTCGCTTTTCCCCAGGACACCCAACTCCTTTCTCCAGAGCTGCTCCTCAGCCAGGCAGTGCCTGGTCTGTATCACTGCAGGGGGTTATTCCTCTCAAGGTACAGGACTTTGCATTTGTCCTTGTTGAATTTGATAAGGTTCCTGTTTGTCCATTTCTCCCCTTTTGTGTAGGTACCCCTGTGAGGCATCCCTGCTCTCAAGCATATTGACTGGTGATGAAGGACTGTGATGTGACTACTGTGATGTCATCTGCAAACTTGAGAGCTTCCTCTGTTGCTATTGGTAATGGTGTTAAGCAGGACAGGTCACAGGATAGATCTGTGTAGTACCGTGCTTGTCACTAGCCTCCAGCCAGAGTAGGGCCCATTAATCATGGCCCTCTGTGCCCAATCAGCCAAACAATTGTTTTCCAGATTCATTATCCACTCATCCATACTGCAATATATCAGCTTGGGTTCAAGAATATTATGAGAGATGTTGTCAAAAGCCTTGCTAAAGTTGAGATAAATGACACCTACTGCTCCCCTCTCATCCACAAATCCAGTCATTTCATTATAAATGGCAAAAAGGCGGGTCAGGCATGATTTATCCTTGGAAAATCCTTACTGACTACTCCCAATAACTTTTGTCTTCTTCACATGTCCGGAAGTGAATTCCAAGGTTTTCAGGGTTTTTAATGAAGGTTACTTCACATTTTTCCAGGAATGGAAGTGAGGCTGGCCAATGTGTAGTTGCCTAAATCATCTTTTGGGTCTTTCTCACTTTTTCATTTTGCAGAAGTTTACAGTAGGAGCTTTGTCTTATGCCATATGTTCTGAGTATTATTGTTTTCTTCTGCAGTTTCCTTTTCAACTAAACCAATGTATTCACAAATTAGAAAATCCAATAAAAGATCCATGCACTATTTAGATGTTATTAAAGAATGATTCCTTGTTTATTACTGCTTCCATCCAGAAGAAAGTGGTTACCAGGTGACAAAGCTGTAAATATGATTTTTCTTGTGATTGACAGAACTCCTCCTTCTGAATTATATGACTAATTGTAGTTGGTGACTGTAAAGACCTGTTCATGCTTTTCCAAACCACCTTTGGGCAAACAAATGCCTGCTGAAAACCTTTATGAGTCTTTAAAGTACACACAATCTGATTATTCAAAAATTGTGATTTAATATGTCATGAACAGTTATTAAAAAAGTAGAATAACAAAGAAAGCCTGTCTTTAAGATTTGTATTTTTGTTCAATGAAAAGAATGATCTCACCATAAACAACCTCCTTTAATTTCTTACAAAGCCAGAAAAAGATATTCACAGGAATTGTCATTTTACTGAAGGTTCTGAAAACTTTTTATTGTTGGACCACCAAGAAAGGTTCCAAGGAGTATACTATTGAAATGATGTAAAATGTAATAAGTCAAGTCCTTAAAGTAACATAAAGCTATTCTCTTATTTCCAAGTGCATACAGCTATGGGAAATCTGCCAAAGAACTAAATGCAGGGATTGGGATAAATAAAATTGAATTTACTAATCCTAAAACCTGTTTCTTTTTCATTTAGTTTTTCCTTTTCCCAGACATATATATCTCTTTTCTTGCCTTTCAATTTCTACTTGCTACTGGGTTTTTTTTCATCACAGCCATGTGTTTTTTCTTCCTCCAGTGCTTAGATTTAATTCTTCTCTTTCTTCCTTTTGTATTAGTCTCTCATCTCTGAAACAGGTTTCCATTTGAGCTTTTCTTGTCTGGTCCCCTTTCTCTTGCCTTTCATTTTCTTCTCTGTCCCTCCTAGTTCCTTTTGCCGATGGGACCCCCTCTATCCTCTTCTGTGACTATGTTTCCTTCTTCTACTTTTATACTTGTGTACCCAAGTCAAATATTCAGGCAATATCATACACAGCTACAATATGTACATTAAGGAGGTAATGTCTGCAAAATGTGAATGAAGTTGTTTCTTGTCCACAAAAGTTTGGATAAACAAAGGATTGCTTTTAAAAAGGAAATACTAGAGTGTTTCTATTGAAGTCTACTAGTTTAATAAACACATGTTAAAATAAGCTGGTTAAGTTAAAGCTTTGTAAAGCTTTGAAACTTCACAAACAATCCTGTGTAATATTTCTGAAGTTCAATAGCTAAAACTGGAACATCTCCTTATTCCCAAAGAGGTGTGTTATACCGAGCACATAATATATGTGTGAAAGCATCCTCCAGTTTTTTCATATATCATTTTATAGCTAGAGCATTTTCATTGTTTTCTCCCTTTCTAACATTACAAAAAACAGAAGTTTTAAATAGCTCCTTTTCTACTTTTTCTATAGAATGACCATTTTTTAAAATCCTCCCAACTAATTTCTCAAACTGGCAAATGCCTTGGAAATATTTATCATGATCACGACTTCAAATAGAGAATAATATATGTATTATATATATAAATA
Organism: Anarhynchus alexandrinus; assembly: GCA_008711295.1. NCBI lineage: Eukaryota > Metazoa > Chordata > Aves > Charadriiformes > Charadriidae > Anarhynchus > Anarhynchus alexandrinus. Next base: position 1,144,980 of record VUYV01000102.1, on the reverse strand, counting down.
ATATGTATGCTATTATTCTCAATATAAAAATATAGAGAATGAAAAGGTAATTGGTAGAAGTGGCTCAATGAATCGAGCATCTGGGGTAAAGTCATCTGACACTAAGCTGGAATTTCAAATTGTTTTAGGGTCTGAATCTATTCTGAAGAGGACCTGTAAGTGTTAGATTACAATGAAGTTTAGTTCCAGGTATAGATAAATTAGATAAATCTTATCCTTTAAAAAACTATATTTCGTTATTTCTGTGATCACGATATTTTTAATTTATATAGCATATAGACCAGGAATAAATTATGCCAAGAGTTATGTCAGTTACAAGAACAATCAGGAGCTTAACTTGGATAAGTGGTAATGTTAAAATCTGTTTTCAGTCATACTCCAAATAGACTTAAATGTCTCATCTTGTATCCCTTCACTCGGTAGAAGAGACGTAAATGGTGCAGGTGCACACAATTACACTACTTGTCCTTCTGCCAAACCACCATCTAAAACATGACTGAAGATTACAGACATCATTACAAAAATAACTGCTTTTTTTTTTCTTAGTTAATATTCATTTTTCCAATGTAAGCACTTCAGCTATCACAAAATATTTAAAAAAATGGAAGGGGAAGAGTTGTAAGCTTGGAGATTTATCAGAGGTAAAAAATAATAAGAAGTATGCTTGCCTCAAATGATGAGGAAAAATATTTGAAAATGATTTGATGGGGGCATAGTTGTTAACACTTCTTTTCAGCAGATGTCTCATGACTAAGAAATAAAGTGACACTCCAGATAGCCAAGTTAATAGCCATAGTAGAATAACAATATCCTGAGTGCTGCAGTGATTTTGGGCTCAAATTTGTTTTCAGGAAAATTATGACATCTCTACACTGAAATTGTTTCAGTCCTATGAGATTAAATTTTTCAAGCCAGAACAGTTTGATCTCTCAAAAAGCATGCCCCTCTTTGCTTCATATATGGACCATATACATACATCCTGGCATCAATAAAATCATGGCATAGAATATACCTTTTAATTTACAAAGCACCAACACGATTTCATAGAACTTCTTATTGCCTGATTAAATTGTAAATTGTCTGTTATTCCACTTTCATTTTCTTACATGCCTATATCATGCACATGAACAGTCTTAAATATACAGCAGTAAACCTGCATCACCTAAGTTGCTGGAAGATGATAATTCAGTGAAAACTATGTCTTGTGTGATTTTTGTGATTGTTTTGCTGGCTTTTTCCTCCATGTTATTTGAGTCATATTATTTTCTCTTTGAAACCTTTGAGATTTTGTCCCGCATATTTTAAATTTTATTTTTCTCAAAAAGTTATTTTGTATATGAACAAATTTAGGAATAATCTTGATTTATGCACCATAATTAAACCTTTGAGATTGCTGTAACTGAGATTCACAAATTGAAAGTTCAATTGCTTTGATTTTAGTGTGCTTTACCTGTTTATGATGTCAGTAGAATCCTGTCACTACATTAAATAGTCTCTGAACTATCACCTCCATTTTATGACACTTCTTAGTACTTAAACATCCCTCAAAAAAAACCAAAACCAAACCCAAAAGTAACAAAAAACCCCTCAGCTTCCATTGAAATTAAAGTAGTTGGTCTCAAACAGCATGACATACTGACATTTATATTTTTTAAAAAAAATTATATTAATTAAACACAGAATCATAGAATAGTTTGGGGTGAAAGGGACCTTTAATGATTGTACACTCCAGGCCCCTTGCCATGGACAGGGACATCATTCACTAGATCAAGGTGCTCACAACTTCTCTGGACCACCTATTCCAGTGTCTCACCGCCCTCATCGTAAAAAATTTCATCCTTATGTCCAATATAAATCTACCCTCTTTCGGTTTAAAACCGTTACTTCTTGTCCTGTCACTACAGGTATTGGTAAAAAAGTCTTACTCCATCTGGCCAACGTATCTGTAAAAGCCCTTCTTATTATTTTTCACGTCTCACCAAATTCAGTTCCAACTGCACCTTAGCTTTCCTGATCCCATCCCTATACATCTGGGCAGTGTCCCTATATTCTTCCCAGGATACACATCCCTGGTTCCATTGCCTCTGCATTTCCTTCTTACACTTAGTTTGATCAGGAGGTTCTTACTGAGACTTGCTGGTTACAGTCAAATCTACAATACTTAACTTTCTATTCATACACAAAAACTTTTTCAAACTACTGTTTTCTCACTCTCACTTAGTTTTACCCCAGAACCCATCCTGAACTTCCCTAAATAAACTATTCAATACATTCAGCTTTTCCATCCTTATGACTTTTTCTACCAATCTAAATTCTTTTCTTGTCTAATTAACACATCTTTTAGCCAACTGCAAACACAGCCTGTAAAGTGACACACTTAGAAAAGAAGGGTTTGATACATAAACCCTGGGGCTCCTTTCCTCAAAAATGTTATCTAACATTATTTTTTTATAAACTTTACTTGGAAAAAGTTCCAGAATGTATTTTCCAAAATAAAGTACTGTACTTTTTTTTTTTTAAAATATTGATTTTATTCTTCTCTACAAAGAGGCAAACTTGCCATTTGAGCTGAGTTCAGGAGATTTCAATTAAATCTTGAGGCCATCATGTCTTCAATCCAGTACTGCATTTCCAAATACAGTGATGCAACGTGGCAAAGCATAGAAAAGTATCCCTACCATTCAAAAAATAAAATAAAATAAAATAAAAAGCCATTCCTACCATTGCTTAAAACTTAGAGGATCATAATTTAAAGGCAGACAACTTAGAGGAAAACTCATAAACAAGTAGTTGCATGAAACATTTCCCATTATGCAGCCTATAGTGATTGTAATCTCTGCTTTGTCTTCTCACAAGCCACAGCTTGAAAGCTGTTAAACCTATAACTTTTAGTGGTGGCTAGTGGCATTTTATTGAGTTATTACATATTCAGAACCACTGTCAGATCTCCAAGATCCCACAAAATTTGGCTGAAATCTAAAAGGAGACTAGCAGTTATCAAACTTACATATCAAATGTAACTTCAGGTTTTAAAATATGTTTTTATTGTCCATGGTGTCAAATGTATTTTATAGCCCAAAGGACACAGCCCAAAAGTATGAGAAAATACTCCAAAATGAAAAAGAACAAGCCATTCTAAGCTCTGTATATTGCACTCCTTCATTAAAAGTCAAAACATTATTATACTCCCACATTGCTTGTTAAAACTACTCTGGGCATACACAAAAGTGAAAGACATGTTCCTGGAAACAGTAATCAGATTGTGAATGATTCATTTAGTAGAAAAGAGCTACAATTGGTGATAAATGTGAACTTCAGTAACAGTTTGGCCAACTTTACTGAATATACAGTTATACGTTACATGTTGGAAGTACTTTCTGTCTGACTGATTGTCATGAAATGACAGTATTTTCCATTAATATCTTCAAGTAAAATACTGCAGTATTTTTAAGACATTAAAATTTCATTAACTTCTCACACAGTTTTATTTTTCTATTCATTTAATCACTTACATTGATTTCAAAAAGAAATTAGAAGAGTGTGGTAAATAAGAAACACAAAATGAAGCTCTCAAAGAATTAGAGAATATTATTTGGTAGGTCTTTGGATAGCCATTTTATGGTTGCTATGGATATAGCCAATAGAAAAACAAATCACACCATAACTGGGAGTGAACTTAATGGAAGTGTTCCCCTTCTGACCAAATAAGAATAATGCACCATATAATAATTCACTGATGATTCTTGGCTAACTTCCTGCAAGTAACCCTGTCTAAACCCCAACTCCTTTGCTTCTCATACAGGAAAGTACTAAAGCTTCGCTATTCACTACTTCCTCTGTGAATAAAATCCTGATACCTAAGCTCTGCAACTCATAACAATTGCTGCAGAATCCCACTGAGAACCCACACAGAGAGCTTCAATAATAAAAAGTAATCAGACCTATTAACTTTTGCTATGTTTTTATAACCCTAGCTATCATAAACCCTAAATGTTTTTCCCAGCATTAATTTTCCCAGCATTATTTTTCTCCTCAGCTAATACACTGGTATTTCAAATCAATGCTAACTTTATTCCACTGATAAACTAATAACTCAAAATGTACCTACTCATGGTATATCCAAAATATGAATTGTTCTTTTCAGAAGAGTACTATTAGGATTTGTTTGCCACTATTTACAGAAGTGAAGTGTGGTTGTTGTTGCATAGTTTGTGCATGTAGTTTCAAAAATAACTACAGGTTCATTTGAAATGTCACTTAAAAGGAACCTACTTTTAGAAATATAAGGAACACTTATCACTTGCAGATCAGTTCCTTTTAAAGATATGTTGGATTAAATCCCGATAACAGGATCCATTTTTTTTTCCTTAGTGGGTAGTAATACCCAGAAGCTTAGTGGAAAGGTTTTATGAGTATTAGGAAGAATATGGAGCTATAAAAATGGAACATATAAAAATTTATAAAGAACTAGGGCAAAAATTTACAATAACAAAAAATGAAAATTCAAAATATGTAGGCTTCACTGCACTGAAACTCGGCAGAGCTATTCAAATATTCTTGGTTTCTTCTCTTGGTTTGTGAGTCACGCTGCCACAATATTAAGAAACTTTGGAAATAAAATATGCTCTGATCCAATACAAGACTATCTGGTTGATTTCTTGTAATTATTTGAATAAGTATTTAATCTGAAATTCAGGAATTATCGTGTGACACTCAGGTGAACTCTGTTATGTTACAATCAAAGCATTTTTAATATTTACTTTTTCCTAGGAGGCAAGTTTTCCTATCATATCTACCCACAAAGGGATAAGAATTACCTTCAGCTTGTCATTTTAACAGCTAAAGAGTATTCAAGTGTCTCCAAACACATACTTACAGAGGGGCAGTAAGCTTCTTTTGTGTTGGCCGATACTCACTACTTCAGCAACAAGTAAACTACGATTGTGAGCAAAAAGGTTTTGGTCTGCTAACCCCTCTGCTCTTTCTGAAGACACTTGGGTGGAAAGGTTAAGAAAATTGTTACTTTTTTCTGACCCTCAGCCAAAAGATTTTTTCATACAAGTTGCCTTAGGTCAAAACACAAGCTGGTTTCAGTTTGCTGTGAGACAGAAGTAACACCCAAGAGAAAAAGGACAGGATAGAACCATGTGCACACATTGCTAATTTGGTATTTGAGAAAGCGGCTGAACAACAAATGTTTTCTCCCTTCCTTTCTTGAACCCTTCCACCTATATCACAGCTCAGTAAATTATATCACAGTTTTCACCCTACAACTAATCTGAGATTTCTTGGCACTCTTACTTTGCAGAAGGTGTCAAACCACATCAATGGGGGTAGTCAAAAGCTTAAAAAGCTGAATTCCAGATTTTAAAAGTAGTAATCTTATCAAAAGTATTGTCTGCTGCTGATAAAATCGTGTTTTTAGACTGGACATAACCCTGCTCTATCACATGTCAAAATCCTAGGCTGTCTTTTCATTAGTTATGCAGAGCTCCAATACGCCTATAAAATAAACTGTTATAAAAGGCCATTGTGGACTAACAGTGGACTAACTAGTACTTTCTCAGGCATACCGAGATCCGCAAATACAACAGGGAAAAAATATATATAATTGCTTGACCTTGAACAGTAGTGCACACACTATACTGAACTGTTTAATGTGACACATATAATAAAATATTCTCAGTATATATAGAATCTGGCACTGACTCTTTGAAACCTTCCAGCTTTGCAGGGTTACGCTGCACATTTGATAAAGATCCATTGGGGTTTTTTGTCCACACTTGAACAATTCATTTTGAGTCAAATGAGCTAAAAATTATGCAACAGAAAATTCTTCTTCAGTAAGCTAAATCCAAAAGATGAATTAGATAAATCTCCAAGACTGAAAGTTATCAAGAGTTCCCTTTGAGAACTATAAATAAAATCATAACTCTTAAACCACTCGTTGAATGCATACAGTTCTAAGAGAATCCAGGCTACACAGAGAGTTATGCAGATATTTTCCATTTGTGGTGTTGCTAAAATAATACTTTTGCACTTCCTCTACATCACACATATAGCTATTGTTCATAGAAAAAGAGAAAATCCCTTCAGGAGTCAGTTTATAAGGGATTACTGTAGGTTTCAGTATTTTAGAGGCTGAGGATAGCATATTATAGCAACTGAGAAAAAACTTCTTGAGCTCATAGATTCCTCTTGATAAAAATCAAATTGTATAGGTGACAGATGAGATCTTCTTGATCTTGAAAATTGCTTCACTTCTTGATCTTCTAAAATGTAGGTCTGGTAATTCATGGGATGTTCTTTATCACCTTTCTGTTCTGCTCTCCTTTCTACTCGCAATGTCACTGAATGGTGAGAGGAATGGAGATAATTTTTATATGACTGAGGGAAGTATAGAAAGTGTTTGGCTAATGTCCTGGTCTTATTCTGGACGACCTCTTCAGGAGTGACACAGGAATAATATTTCACATAGGAATAAAATTTAATGTAAATTGTGAATGTATCTAGAAAGGGACAACTAAGCTACTTAAGTGTGTACAGCATGGATCTTCAAATGCGCAGATTTTCCTTAGAGACAGTGATAATCCTTTTGCAAAATACATCAAGCAGGATTTCTCCAAAATTACTTTCTTGTGACATTTCTAATCATTTTATCTTAATAAACCTAAATCCACTTTTTGACAGCCTTACTATATGTATAAATACACCCATATTGCTTGTTGCTTATAACCTTCAGGTCCCTGATTTGTTTTCTGTCTCTTGTCACTCCATCCTTATTTTCTGGAGTGGTGGTTCAGTTTTCACAAACATAGCAAGAACAGGCCTTGTGGATGCAGCTGGTTTTGAAATAAAAAAGTTCAGCTATAGATGTAGAAGGAAAGAAGGAAATTTAAAAACCTGTCCTACCACAGTACCTAAACCAGGCTGGTTTAGATAGCGGGTGGGGGGGAGAAGAGGGGTATCATTTAAAATTATATGCTGTACAGCAAAACATATATTGTTTGTTGTATGTATCTATTGGATTTTTCTAACTCACTGAAAATAAATATAAATGATGTTGTTTTCACGACATTAATGAAGATTTGATATCTTTGGCAATATAGGAGCTAGTTTCTTTTCTTTCTCCTTTGTCTCATAAATCTTGCTGAGGAAGATGTAGTTACTTCAATATGTTGTTGATTTTTATACCATCTTTTGGGCTCAGTATAATGAGTTACAAAAATGATATTGATCTCACACCAGCTAGGTAAATCTTCCATGACCTTGCATTTTCTTTGCTTTCCTCTCACCCCCTGTCCCCTTTTGTTTGCTCTATTAGTTTTTCTAATACATCCTAGAGTAAGCTGCTTTTTGTAGAAAAATGATTCAGGCAGACTGAAGATAAAAAAAACATGTTACTTATATGCTGTATTGCAATAAATTTCTCTGTACAGGTCCTCTAAGTTCAAGTAAGCTCAACTACTGAGTTGTTCAATTATATTCTTATCCTTGTATTGATGTTCCTTCACTCCCATCCTTTCTTTTTTTTTCTTGAACGAACTCTAGGAAATAGTAAAATAAAAGCAGGAACATTTTAATCCCAGCCTGAATAATAATCTCACTTCCATCTTCCATAGTGATTCTGCAATCACTAAATTGTTAAATTCCCTCCAAGATGGATGGAAATAATACTATTCATCTTGATGAAGATATTACTGAGGAACAGAACATGTATTATTGCCCACAGGCATAAAGCAAACACTTGCCTTACTACCGTATTTCCATTGGCAGACCTTTTGCGCTTTTTGTGTGGAATCTCAGTAAGGGTTGCAGGACTTCACAGTGATAGAAAGGATGTGCTTAAGAAACCAAAAGAAAACACAAAGTTCAAGTATCTGCTACAAATAGCAAACAAACAAACCAACCCATTAAATTTCCAGACATTATCTTGAAAACTGGAATTTCTTCTATGTTCGTACAACTTTTTTCTCCGTCCATCAGCAATCATTCCATAAAATTAGTATTTTCCATAACCTTCAATTACTTGATAGGCAATGATATTCACCTATACTTTATTCCTCTGATCTTTCTATACGTTCTAAATGAAGTAGAAACATTCTTTGGTGTAGGACATTGGGATAATTGCAGGTTTATAACAGTGTGGTCATTGACAATGAAGGCTCTTTTTCCAAACTTCCCGTACTGAACTTAACACTGAACAAACTCCTCAGCAGCTTTCTATTGTTTTCTTCCCATAACTTTATAATGTATGTAGGAGTTCCTGACACTTTCACCCTGTCAAACATGGTACTGGACAGTATGAAATTTGATCTTCCAGATCATGGGAATTTATTCTGCCACCACAAAGTGTGATGAGGAGTCAGGATCTTTACATTTTGCCTCTGTTTGCTGATAATTCCTCTTTTTTTTTTCATTATTTCTCCCTCTAAAGGCTGTGACACATATGCAAGTTTTGAAAAAAAAATCTGAATTATATTAAAAAGTAATTCGTTTTCATGCTATCACTCATCTATGTTTCCCTTTCTAGAAGTACTGCATCAAGATCTTTGTTCAAGAAAAAGATCAAGTTCTTTCAATATTATTTAGCAACTCACTGTTAGAGATAAGAGGTAGGAAAATGAAAAGTAGGCTTTTTGATAACATTTTTGTTTCCTTCTTTTTTATAAGTCTCACTTTTTATCCGTCCTGACAAGGCTTGAAAATAATAGACATTCTCTAGAATTTCCTGGTTCTTTTTTTTTTTTTTTTTTTTTTTCTGTTGCAATATATGTTTAGGTCTTGGGAGTAAAAGATTCTTCTAAAGTGCACTTAAAACAAACTCATCAAGAGCAAACAATGCCCTTAGAGGAATCACTATTTGCAGAAACAAAGCCACAAGCACTTTTAACAAGCTTTATTGGAAAAAATTTATATCATTTTAATATATCAATCATTAGAAATAATCAGCATTATTGCCACTAAAAGGAAGCTCTGTATTTGCAAATGAAAAATGCATTGTTAAAACTCAAGAACAGCCAGGCAGTTTTAAAATTAATGACTGTGAGCAAAGAGACCTTCAAGCTAATGTTATAAAACATAGAAAAGAGGTAGACTTTGTTGCCAAATTGTCATATTTATTTAAAAATAAAAACACAGTCAACATCAACCAGTGGGCAAATCAAATTACTTAAAACAGCCTCATAAATTTCCTCAATCTTTACTTTAGCTGTATTTTGCTTGTATTTATACCTGTTGTGTCTTGACTGATATGCATGTGTCTTACAGAAATTAGTATGGAGATAAAAAAGTATTCCATATTAAATCCTTGATTGGGGTATTAATAGTTAGTTTTAGCATTTGTACAACTTCTTGGATTGTAATGATCAGTCCCACCCATTTTTGTGATCCACAAATCTTAAATGAATAATTTCTATAAGGGAAGAGTAGCCCAGATGTATGATGTCAGTTTCAGGACTGGTACTTTTTATATCCATATTTTGATTACGTGAGTCAGTAATCAATGTTTTCTTTTGCATTTTCTTAAGATGAGATAATTATACCAAGCTTAGATTTAAGCAGAATAAAACCAATAAATTGAATCAACTTTCTACAGTAATTTTTCTACACTATGAAGACAAGTCATTTTTTCCAGTCCATTCCTTTAGGAAAACAGTATCTCTCAAGGGCAGAATATTTTGATTACTATATAAAAATACACAACGTTACTATATAAAAATACACAATGTCTGTTTTACATACTTTCTATACCCTGAAGCAAATCTAAAACTAGTAAAGTGGTTGAGCCATGACAAAAAGCTAGATCAATCTTCTGACATTGATACAAATCAAAAATATTGAATATTCCTTCTAGGTTTAAAATGTACATCAACCTCCTTTTATTTAAACAGCTATATATTGTCACTTTGCATACAAATCAGTCCTGTAACAGGCATGTAACAAACACCATACAAGATGCTTATGAGTTGTAAATATATAGATATGTAAAACATTATAATTTTAATTTACTTTCAGAATTTAATCTGTAGACCCCAAAATATTCTGGTTTCTGCCACTAACAAAGTGAAGATTTGCCAGTCCATTTGTTAGGAGCTGTGATAGTACACTGTGCATGTGACACGACACTAGCAGGCTACCATACTGATTCTCCACCCTATATCACTAATTAGGAAAGTGAGATGAGACAGCTTTAGGTGTCATGCTTCACAGCAGAAGAATAGTTCAAAGCATTCAAATGAAAGGTTGACTTGTTCTTTTATTGGACCATATCCTGAGGTTACTCCTTGAGACTTTATTCTGTAAGCTGGGGTATTCATTTAGATGGCTAGTCACACTGAAAAAAAGCCACTAGGCTTGTGGAAACTTAATTGTCTGTATCCTAATTTGATATTTTTAAGGCTCAAATTGTGATTTTAATGGTGTGTTTATGAAAGGCACAATTTTAAATACAAGTTCTAGTTAAATGAATGTCAAATGGAATCTTGCTTGAATTAGCAGCCAGTAAAGATACGGAAAGTACTTTAGGCAGAAGTATAATTAAAAGATTAAAAAAAATTGCAATGCACTTAAAAAAATTTTCATTGAACAAATGCCATTTATAAATAATTTCCATAGTGTTGAACGTCTATCATATCTCTTTTTCTCCAATATAAAGGAAGCAATCCCTGGTATTGCAAGTAATATTACGCAAGCTGTTCGTTTAAAAGGTCTGCAAGGTATACTGAGCTAGCTTTCCCTCTGCTGCAATAGCAAGTTTGAAACAAACTAAAACAATGTTCATTTTAAAACTTGCTATTACCATGTTGTTGTTGTATGTTGAACAGGGAGGTGGGGAGGCATTTAAACTGAAAAAATGAGCTTGCGAACACTCCCAAATCCTGAGGCCTGAGCTAGGCTTTGACTAATAAATCCAAACCAAAACCAAACAAACAAACAAACAAACACAAACCAAAAAACAACTCCCCTTAATAAATATTTAAATGTTTCAGTCAAAATTATGTGGACTTTAGATACCTCAATGTCAACTTCAATTCTGAAAACCTCATTCCTTAACCTGGATTTCTGATGACTCAAGCTGATTCAGCTGGATAAGACTGTAAACTCAGCTGACCTAAAGCACACACAAAGCTGTGGAGGAAAAAAATCATCAACACCATCCCCCTATCTGCTACTGGAAAAAGTTGTTTTTCAGAACCAGTATCTTGATCTCGTTCTATACCTTCCTTACCAGGTGGAATAGTCTTTCAATATAGCCACAGATACTGGCATTTCTCTCATACTATGGTAAATGAGACTCATTTAGTTCTGTAAGTCTCAACTCCATACCATAACCCAGCTTCTTGTTTACTAATTTAATCTATCCTGGGATTTGTGTAAGGCATTAAGGAACAAAATAAAGAACTAGAATAAGATAGAATCATAGAATCTTTTAGGTTGGAAAGGACCTTTAAGATCATCGAGTCCAACTATCAATCTAACACTGCTAAGTCCACCACTAAACGATGTCCCTAAGCACGACATCTACACATCTTTTAAATACCTCCAGGGATGATGACTCAACCACTTCCCTGGGCAGCCTCTTCCAATGCTTGACAACCCTTTTGGTGAAGATATTTTTCCTAATATCAAATCTAAACTTCCCCTGGCACAACTTCAGGCCATTTCCTCTTGTTCTACTGCTTGTTACTTGGGAGAAGAGACCGACCCCCACCTCTCTACAACCTCCTTTCAGGTAGTTGTAGAGAGCGATAAGGTCTCCCCTCAGACTCCTTTTCTCCAGACTAAACAGCCCTACTTCCCTCAGCCACTCCTCATAAGACTTGTTCTCCAGACCCCTCACCAGCTTTGTTGCCATTCTCTAGACATGGTCCAGCACCTCTATGTCCTTCTTGTGGTGAGAGTCCCAAAACTGAACACAGTATTCGAGGTGGTGCCTCACTAGTGCCGAGTACAGGGGGATGATCACTTCCCCAGTCCTGCTCACCACACTATTTCTGATACAGGCCAGGATGCTGTTGGCCTTCTTGGCCACCTGGGAGCACTGCTGGCTCATATTCAGCTGGCTGTCCACCAAGACCCCCAGGTCCTTTTCTGCTGGGCAGCTTTCCAGCCACTCTTCCCCAAGCCTGCAGTGCTGCATGGGGTTTTTGTGACCCAAGTGCAGGATCCGGTACTTGGCCTTGTTAAACCTCATACTATTGGCCTCGGCCCATGAATCCAGCCTGTCCAGATCCCTCTGTAGGGCCATTCTACCCTCAAGTAGGTGGACACTCCCGCCCAACTTGGTGACATCTGCAAACTTACTGAGGGTGCACTCGATCCCCTCATCCCCCTCATCCATTGATAAAGACATTAAAAGAACAGGTCCCAGTACTGAGCCCTGGGGAACACCCCTCGTGACCGGCTGCCAACTGGATTTAACTCCATTCACCACCACTTTTTGGGCCCAGCCAGCCAGCCAGCTTTTCACCCAGCAAAGTGTATGCCCATTCAAGTCATGAGCGGCCAGTTTCTTCAGGAGAATGCTGTGGGAAATGGTGTCTAAGGCTTTACTAAAGTCTAGGTAAAAAACATCCACAGCTTTTTCCTCATCCACTAAGCAGGTCACCTTGTCATGGAAGGAGATCAGGTTAGTCAAGCAGGACCTGCCTTTCATAAACCCATGCTGACTGGGCCTGGTGGCCTGGATGTCCTGCATGTGTGCTCTAGATGATCTGCTCCACAACCTTCCCCAGTACAGAGGTCATACAGAAAGGCCTGTAGTTCCCTGGATCCTCCTTCTGGCCCTTCTTGTAGATAGGTGTCACATTTGCTGGCCTCCAGCCAACTGGGACCTCGCCAGTTAGCCAGGACTGCAGATAAATGCTGGAAAGTGGCTTTGTGAGCACTTCTGCCCTCACTACCCTTGGGTGGATCCAATCCAGTCCCACAGACTTTTGTGTGCCTAAGTGGTGTAGCAGGTCACTCACCAGTTCCCCTTGGATTATGGGGGCTTCATTCTGCTCCCTGTCCCTGTCTTCCAGCTCAGGGGGCTGGGTACCCTGAGAACAACTGGTCTTACTATTAAAGACTGAGGCAAAGAACACATTAAGTACCTCAGCTTTTTCGTCATCCTTGGTCACTATGTTTCTTGCTGCATCCAATGGAGGATGGAGATTCTCCTTACTCTTCCTTTTGTTGCTAAAAAAGACAGCAAGAGATACAAAGGAAAGCTTTCCTTCCTAAACACATATGCTGGCAAATAGCTTCTTTCAGTAACACCTGTGATCAGCTGGATGTACAATGCTCCCCAGGGAACTGGTGCATTCCCCAACTTTGTACACTCTTAAGATTCAGCTGTACAGGGTACTGGGCCATCTTGTGTAGACCATGATTTTGCCAAGAAAGGTTGGACCAGATGATCCTTGAGGTTCCTTCCAACCTGATATTTTATGATTCTAAGATTCCATGAGATAACTAAATCCAGATGACAATCACAGAAGCATTAATATAATCCAAAGAAAATAAATTGGCAATGCTAACATTGAAATTAAAAACAGATAATAGAAAAAAATATGGAGAGACAGGAGGAGAACTTAGGCATGTGGAACAACATAAGTAGAAGAATTCCATTTGACCTCCTTCTCTCTTCCTGGTAAAATGGTTATAACATCATTATGGTCTAGGGACATAATGAGTGTTTGTAAGAAGTATTCTTATGAAGGGCACAGCTTTAGGGGCAAAGTAGCATTTAGTAAGTACATACCACATCTATTCTTATCTAAACCTTTTGCAAAAGAATATCAGGAAAAGATTAAATAAGTATCTAATCCAAGAAGAGTTGTATATAATGAGAGCAACATGCTCTCATATTCTGAAATTCTGAAGAGAAAACCCATTACCTGGAGTGCATAATAATACTTCTTGAGGACTACATTTATTAAAGTCTCATGGTCCTATACTCCAAGAATCAAGAAAAAAAATTGTATTATAATCTAGCTCACAGAAACCAAATCTCAGTGTGCTAAAGATACAGACTACAAAAATTAAAGAGTGACATATTACTTTAAAGTTTGGGAGAACCACAAGATAAGAATATATACATGGCAGGTGTTCTAAATATTTTTCTTAGGGGGAGGGGTGTTTATCTTCTTTCTCTGGGTTTTTATGGTTGGATTTGGTTGGGTTTGGTTTGGTTTGGTTTTTAAGGTTCATTTCTAGCTGAAGAGAACCAGGAAGACATCTGCTTTTTGTCTAAAGGACATATAAGGAAACTTTATAGAAATTAATTAACAGAATGAAATGGCCTGAGGATGGATTGGATATGAAACAGTTATTAAGTTTCAATTAATATTAGAACAGCTGATCTCACAACCCTTTGCATGGCATAGAACTCATATGACCTGAATCAGAATCTTGGTCATTCCCAGATTTCCTCTGAGACCTCATGCAACATTTTCACTGGCATACCTACTTGAACGCAGGAGCTTTAGGTGGGCAGGTATTAAAAGGTTTCTGAGTTGTTCTGATTCAGGACTGATTGGCCTTCTTTAACATTGTCTGATATATGTAATGAAATTCCTTGCCACAAAACGCATTCAGAGGGAAAAGAGATTGTACCAGATATGGGCTAACCGACAATTTAATAATTTTTTCCACTTTTCCTCCTCAGTTCACAAATGTGAAGTTTGTTATATTTTTAGATACTATCACACACAGTATTGTTTCAAAGAGTGAGAAGTTGGAGAAACACATTTAAACAGCATTTTTCATTATTGTTTTTGGTGTATTGCTATTAATCAGGAGATTCTGAAAGCACATTTACAAACATTTAATCAGCTTTTAGTCATCTTAATAACTGTTAAAAATAAATGTTGAACACCAGTCTTTGGTCTATACATAATAACTAATACATGTGAAGTATACATCACTCTACTTGAAGAACACAAGTTCCCAGGATCTTAAAGCCCTGCAAAGAGCAATTCATAAAATAGCATGTGAGTAGTAAGTTAGCATGATGATTCTTGCAGAAGTTACTGGGTGTCTTCTTTGTGTTATATGTGCAAACAAAATTCTCACTCCAATAGATGAAATGCACTAATGAATGATTTATCTGAAGGGGTTCAACATCCTTCATCCTCACGATGACAAGATTTTTCAGCAGTACAGCTCTTTCTCTGGTAAAACGAAGGAGAAAACTGTGAATATCCAGCCTAGAAAACAAAGAAGAATGAGGCACATTATCTTACCAGACAAGTAATCAGACAAATTACTATGAAATAACAAATCAAACTAAGAGGTGACAAGAAAAAGATCAAGAATACAAAAGAACAAGTCTGTAAGGGAACAAGTACCAGATAGGTAAATACAACCTTAGAAAAATTGCTGAAAACTGAAAAGGTCAACAAGGGCATGTACAATAAGGGGCTTATGAAGTTGAAATCTAGAAAAAAAGGTGGGCTGAAACAAATTTTGCCTTTCTATTCAGATGGTCAACTGCTGATCAATAAAGCCAATTGTAATGAAAGTAATATTTGGTGTGAACCTTCTGAAAAAAAAAAATATGGACTCTTTATCACACTGCTGGATAAAGTCCTCTACAAGTCTTACCTTACAGTCTCCCTCCTCTTATTCAGACTGTCTTTGGCAGTTTCAACATTAATTTTCATCCTGAAACTGAGTTTTGAAATTACTTCACAGTGTCCACTTTTATTGCACTTTTCAATGTTTGGCATCTTTCCTGAGATTATATTTTTCCACCTGTTACCTGTTCCACTGCTGAAATGTTTTACTTGTCTATTTTTCTTGAGCTCCTCAGTGTCACCTCCTGATTTAGATTTGTTATTTCATACTGAGTTATTTGATTTCGTGTCTGCTAAGATTTGTTTTATTCCAGTGGGGTTGTGACTGATGTAAGTGAATTTTGAACTTCCCCTGGAATGACTTGTCCTTCAATTCATAGATTATAGTTTAGAACTTCAAAATAAAAGGGAATATTTATAAAGCATCTGCTACTTGCAAAGTATAACACGTGCTACGAATGAAGACTGTTTTAACCCTTATGTGCAATCATATCTCATAAGTTTCCCCTTCAGCTGTCATTTGAGTTCTTGTGCCTGTTTTCCAAGACTGTATTTTATAAAAGCTGAAAAGATGATCTAGTCTATATTTGTAATAGAAAATGAATGTTCTGGGTTATCACACATGGCTGCTGCAATCACACGTGCTCACATGGGAGAAACATAAGGAAAATAAATCAATAGAATCTCAAAACTCAGTAACTCTTAATACAAATGACACTAAATAAAAGAATTCATTGAAAAATATAAAGAAAAAGAGGCCTATTATTTTTCCTATGATGTCCCCTTGCTTGAGGAAAATAAGGACAATCATTGCAGGGTATTTCAGCATCCTCAGTCTTTATCGAACTCCTAAGTGACATACACCTGTGTGATCAAGTGAAGATAGTACTCTGGGTTTCCTCCTGCACTCTGAGAGAACTCTGCTGTGCAAAGGCAGTTGCCTGACTTCCATGCAGCAATACCTGAAAGGTTTCATAACTTACTGAGTACAAGACTGGGTGGAATGAGTGGTGACTGTCAATACCAAGCTGTGTAGATGTGCTCCAAAATGTCCAGGACCTAAGTGGGATTTTCCTTTCCCATGTATTTCCTACTGTATACAAAGGCTGTGTTTTCATTCTGTTTATGCAGGCAGCTGTTACCTTCTAGCAAGATGGAGAATAAAAGCAGGAAGGAAAGAAGACCTTAGTATCTTGCCATTAAGGAAGTTACAAGACCTGGACGAGAAAACAAGGGGCCAAAGTGCAAACAAAGGATCTTCCAAGTATTAGGACTGGGAAGGCTTGGGAGTTCAGCAAGGTAATGAGATCAGCTGGGAAAAGAGCTCCAATGGTCCTTCTGCACAACTCATCTTCTTTTATTGAGAGCTTAAGATTACCCAGAGAATTAGGCAAGTAAAAAATTGTTCTCACTATCACAGAATCATAGAATCATAGAATGGTTTAGGTTGGAAAGGACCTTGAAGATCATCGAGTCCCAATCCCCCTGCCATAAGCAGGGACACCTCCCACTAGACCAGGCTGCCCAAGGCCACGTCCAGCCTGGCCTTAAACACCTCCAGGGATGGGGCCTCAACAATCTCTCTGGGCAACCTGTTCCAATACCTTACCACCCTTAAAGTGAAAAACTTCTTCCTAATGTTTAATCTAATCCTGCCCTCTTCCAGTTTAAAGCCATCCCCCCTCATCTTATCACTATAATGATTTTTGATTGCAGGGGTGCACTCAATATGTATTTTCTCTAGTATAATTAAAGTAGACTTCTCAAGAGTGTGAGTGGCCCTACCCACAACAAGGGACTGCTGCATAAAAAGAATAAAAATACAGATTATGAAGATTATTTCAATGTCATATGGATGTAAATATTACCCCTTGCTTCAATTTGTATATGTATATAATATGTATATACAGTTATGTCAGCCTCAGTGAAATGGTGAGCATGGAACTTTAACACATAGTTCAAGCGTAAAAAGTGTCTCAGCAATCCTCATGCACACCTTGGCCATTTATTTATACTAACGTATTCAAATTTGCCCAGGGCTTACTCAAATGCTTCTTCGAACTGAAAAAAAAAAAAAATGTTTAGAATTGAAAAGTCTCCATGTCATTAAAAAATGTTATTTAAATCCATTCTTGACTGTTCACTTAGGGATAGGATTATGAAAGTAACAGATTTTCTATTAAAATATTTATAGAATGAACTAGTAGCTTTCTTAGAGGAAGTTCCCTATTTATTCTGTTTGGGAATGGTAACAAGTGGGCTTGAAGGAACACTTAACCTTTAAAATAAGGAAATTAAAATTCTTTACCACATGCTGCTAAATGCTAAAGCCGAAGTTTCCTGTGTTAATTCACATAATAATAATGCCATGCAGAATATTTGTCATAAACTCCAAAGTAATTTTTCTACAATAAAAATTCACCCACCCTGAAGAGACCTCTTAAATGATGCCTGTTCACTCTACTAATGAAAAAGAAACAAACATTCTAGTACAAAATATTGGAAAAGGATGAACTACGTTTCAAACACAATTCCCTTTGCAAAAGGAGAAACATTTAGGTAATTTGTCACGCATTTTTGCATGCTTGTTTATCTCATCAGAATACACGTGAACAGATTCCTTAATGAGCCACATTTGTTTTATTTAGATAATATTTGTGCAGCACTTTGAACATGTAAAGTGCTACGCAAGTGCTTAGTATTATTCAGCCCAATCCTCAGTCGTCAATCAAGTAGAACTCTCAATAGATTCTGTTATTATTTGACTCTGATGTAGCCTATTCTCATACAAGATAAGAAGAAATCATTTCAAAATTTTATCTCACATAATACTGTGACTTAGGTCTATTAAATTGTAACCATAGTAGAGGGAAACAGAATACCAGACTAAACTCTTTGTCAAAAAAAGAATGGGAAAATGAGGGGGAGAAGACTTGTTCTGAGGGGCTTTACAGCTATGATTAAGAGTCCAGACTAATAGGTCACAAGTTCAATTTCAATCCAGGTCACTAATGGCTGGCAATAATTACCAGCTGAAAGTTATTTACTTGCCCATATGAAAATACATTTGTGTTCTGAGCATATAGAGAAAAGAAATCTGTATTTTTAACACCACTGTCATATTAAGTAGTACTTACTACCTAAGTAATGTAGGTAAGCAATGGCCTCAAGAGTCTGATCTTTAGCGTAAAGCACTCCTGTTCCAAACTAACATAAATTAAGTTCTGAATTAGAGCTTCCTAGCTAAAGTTAGTGCAGAATCTCAGAGGTTAAAGACCAAACAGACAATGAGAAATTAATTATTAAATGTCAGAGGAAAATAAATGAAAAATACTACACATTTCTTTTTAAAAATAACAGAATTTACTCCTTTAGCCAAGGGAAGTAGCTACAGTACCATTCCTGACATCCATATTGCCCTTATTTAAACCAGTGGTAAACATGCCACAATCAGAAGAGCAGGAATAGCAAAAAAAATTACTACTTTTGAAGAAAAGATTGAAATAGTAGATAAGATTCTTCCGCAGTATCTAACAAAATGCACAGTGCCTCATTTTCTGAAATCTCACCAAATTTGTCTTCTGCAGATCAGACATTCTGGGTCTTCAGCATCAGTTCATTATCATGAACATTCTTGTGTTTATTAGAGAGAGAGACTTAGGAAGTTCTTAAGCTGGATCTTTGTGAAGAAATGAGTTTGAGAAACTGTTTCCAAGTAAAGCAAACATAAAAAGGGGATTAAAACAAACTGAAAGAATGAGTAGCAATAACTCAGCAATATTACGTGAGGGTCAACAGTTTTAAATAAGCTTTATAAAACCATGGAAGTTTCAATTATGTATGTAATTTACTACTTAAGTTCTATGTTATTAACTACTTAAGTACTACTAAAGTCACCTCATGGTCAGAGGAAGGAAATGTTGTTCAGAGGTCTGTGTGGGGACTTGTACTCTTCAATGCGTTTGCATCTGATGCATTGATCAGAGAGAACAGTGAGGTAACAAGGTTTGCTGATATTGCTGAGTTACAGAAAAAATAAATTTGACTCAAAAGAGATGCATGAGAATTTCACGAAACTCAGAGACAACCTGATTGAATGAAATTCAATGTGAAATAGTAGACAGATTAAAACCAACATAACTGTACACAGACAAAAGTAAACTCTGAATTAAATACCACTGAAGACAGTTATGGTGAATAAGTCCTTGAAAACGTCAGTGTTCAGCACTGATATCAAAAACATTCAGAATTATTAGCAGAAGGAATTAAAAAAAAAAGAAGCAGAAAACATCACTTGGCTACTGCATAAATATTTTGAACTTGAGCAGTCTTGATCTTCTGATGATGACAATGGGCAGAGTATAATGATGAAAGATATAAAGAAAAATAGCAAAAGTAAGAAAAGGATTTAAACTTCTGTAGAAGGACAAAGTCAATCAATTAAGAGCTTAAAAATGTGACAACTATGTGGGAGATGCAACATAAGTTTATATCATAATTAATGAGATGTAGAAAAAAATATAAACACTTCACTGTTTTCCACAATTCACTGTTTTGCACAATATATGAATTAAATGTCATCAAATGAAATAATCACGTACTACTTGGGCTTGGGGTGGAGTGGCTGGAAAGCTGCCCGGCGGAAAAGGACCTGGGGGTATTGGTGGATGGCCGGCTGAATATGAGCCGGCAGTATGCCCAGGTGGCCAAAAAGGCCAACAGCATCCTAGCCCGTATCAGGAATAGTGTGGTGAGCAGGACTAGAGAAGTAATCATCCCCCTGTAATCGGCACTGGTGAGGCCCCACCTCAAGTACTGTGTTCAATTTTGGGCTCCTCACTACAAGAAAGACATTGAGATTCTGGAGCATGTCCAGAGAAGGGCTACAAAGCTGGTGAGGGGTCTGGAGGACAAATCTTATGAGGAACGACTGAGGGAACTAGGATTGTTTAGCCTGGAGAAGAGAAGGCTGAGGGGAGACCTTATCACCCTCTACAACGACCTGAAAGGAGGTTGTAGAGAGGTGGGGGCTGACCTCTTCTCCCTGGTGACAAGTGATAGGACAAGAGGAAATGGGTTCAAGTTATGTCAGACGAGGTTTAGATTGGATATTAGGAAACATTTTGCCACTGAAAGGGTTATTAAACATTGGAATAGGCTGCCCAGGGAGGTGGTGGATTCGCCATCCCTGGAGGTGTTTAAAAAAAGGGTAGAAGTGGTACTTGGGGACATGGTTTAGAAGTGGTTTTGTCAGGGCAGGTTAATGGTTGGACTTGATCTTAAAGGTCCCTTCCAACCTCAGCGATTCTATGATTCAATGATTCTGCTTTAAAATAAACAGAATAAAATATATTTTCATGTAACATATAATTCAACTGTAGCACTTCCTGTTCAGAATGCTGTGCATGTTAACCTTTGAGATGGGCTAAACCAGCAATTAGACAAATTCATGAACAAAAAGTGTATCAAAAGCTGTTAAACAAAAAGATACAATTTCTAGTCAGGAAGTATATACCACAGACTGACGAAAGTTAGAACTTACCCAAGAAATTGTCTTAGTACAGAAAGTTATCATCCTATAAGGAATTTATAGGCTTGATTCCAGGTGGAAAAGAAGCTCAAGTAAGAATACGGTTTATAACATTTCTGTATAATTGTCCAGTAGTTTAAAATGGAACAGAATGGAAAAGAAAGGAGACTGCTTTACTCTAAATTAAGGAATAAGATTTTGGGGTTTTTTGTTGGGTTGGTTTTTTTTGTGGGTGTTGGTTTTTTTTTTTTTAGCTTACCTGAAATAAGCATCTTTTTGACAGTAATATATGTAAAAACATCAGAGCTTTACTTTAAAATAAATTTTATATCAATCTTGGGACTATTTGATGAAAGAAACTTAAAAGGGCTGATACATTGCTACAAGGCACCAAAATCCAAATGCAGATCAAATATAGCTGGAGTGAGATCAAGGTGCAGGTAGGAAGCTTAGCTCAGTGATTCCACAGCACATGGAGAAGAAAGACTATAAAGACCCCATTTCCAGAAGTCCATGCTATCAACCACTACTTGACTTCTCTTGACATCCATATTTACTCCATGACTCAAGCATATCAGTAGATATCATGGTGGAAAAAAATGAATTTAAAATTGTCCCATTTTTATTATTGAAATGTGATGCCCAAACTCCTTTCTTCCCAATTTATATCATACGATAATCTAAACTTGCTTCCCTTTTTTCCTCGAGTTATTTGTTGATGCTGGTCCTCAAATTGCACTTGTGGTTGTGCTTCAGTGGTTTTAAAAACTGTTACTTTCATCTGTTGCCATTTCACATGGTCAGTCCTCAATGGGAGATTATTTTATACTCCATTACCTTCAAGTTGAACTTTGACTGAAGTATCGCTATTATGAAACCCTACTCAAAGTCACAAATTTTCCTATCATTTAAAAGAACTAAATGCATTTTCCCCTCCTTGGTTCTTTCTCTGGCCCTGCTGGTTTATTTGACCTTAGACTCTCACAATCCATAATGACATTGCAGTTAAAATGAAAAAGTATTTTTTTTTAAATTGGATTCAATTGAACTACTTCTGCAGCTACTTCAGATAACAGTATGACCTAACAATTTCAGCTTGATTTTAAGAGTTATTTTAAAGTAAGTTTATATGATTAAAATTGTTTAAAGCCACCAGGATTTGAGCTCCTAGCCTGGCAGTTTAACAAGTCATAAAATTCCCTGTTCTTTGGTGACACGCTGCAGAATGATGCCACATTTTTTCATAGAGATGCTCTATTGAATTTGAACTAAAAACACAGGCAGTAGGGAGAAAAAGGTGTGTTTTAAAAGGCTGACTTACTAACAGGCTTTAAAAAGTCATTTATACTTTGAAGCCTGAAAAATCTTTGTAAACTAGAATCCCAATAGTCTTGAAGATCAGAGGTAGGATATTTAAATGTTATTTCACCATAACACTAGCTCTTTGAGTTGACTTATATTAAAAACAGACAGAAAAGCAGCCAGAGAAGGTCAGTATTTCTTTCCATTTCCAGGTGGGACTTTTGCACTGGGATCATACATCACTTGTCCTTTTCAAAGTATCAAAAAGATAGAAGTTACAGCTTATTTTAGCTAAAAAGGAAGAAGCTTTGGGGACATTCTCAGCATAAAAAGAAGGAAAGTAGGAATTAAAACCAATTTTTCATGTCACCCACTGTCACCAAAATTGCAACGTTATAGCCTTTAGACAAATTCTGCAGCCAGGGAACACAAGTAGCTGATCCACGTTTTTCTGTGGGTTTCCTACCTGCATATTTTCTTTCTTTACTGATGTTATCTTGGATGGCTGATGTTTTGAAGTGTTTTTTCATATTCTGTAGAGGTCAAGATGCAGGAACTGCTAGTGAAGAGTTGGGATAACTGGCTTTTACTTCTTTCTCCATAAAATCAAGAATTAAAAAGCATCAAATAGAAAATATGAGAAAGTGCAGCCCCAAAACATAGTTTCCAGGTGATTTCATATTGTCACTTTCTTCTGTGACATAAAAGAGAAGCAAAAAGGACTTGAATCTAGACCACCCACATTCTGGACTAGTACTCTGACCTGTCTGGTGTAGGACAAAGAAATACCACTGCTAGTTTTCTGAATAGCCCTTCTATCTTGTGAAACAAATGCTTTTATATATATAGAGATAGATAGATAGATAGATATATTTCTACCAAAACCAAATACTTTATATTGTTTAGAAAAATGGCAGAACTTTTGATCTAAAACCAATATTTTTGTGTGATTTTCTTCTGATGGTTGCAGGATTAGAACCAAAATTAGAGTAAAACAAATCATTCAGACCTATATATCACCCACTATTGCCTGGAGCTGTATGAATGACAGGCACTGTGCTTTCATCCCCAGGACCCATCAATCAAATAAGAACACATGCTGGTCAGCAACGCATGTGATCATTATGTATTCAATGCTGGGTTTTATTTTTTAACTAAAAATACCTCCAAATCAACAAAAGAATCACATTTCTCTGTAATTAATCTATTGTGGGATACACTGAGTAAATTAAGTATCCCGAACAAGCGTGGATGTGTTTAGTCTGAGCTTAGGTAGGACGTTGTGACCCCAGCATTGCCTGCATCTCATCCAAGCAGGACCTACAGGGGAGCTGACAATCTTTCTATATGTGCCTGCAGGTATTCAAACCTTGTGGTACTGTACTAATGGCATACTATGCCTCTGGGTAGGCTTGGGGGTTCTACACGCTCCAGAAATTTCATATTCACACTCTGGGACTATAGGAAAGGTAACTGAGGATCACCAAAAATTACAGTACTAATGTACTCAATAGGTCCAAGATAATCTTGGAAGCAGAACATGCACAGCACAGCAATTCTTTTTCTTTTACTAACATCAAACAAGCTCTTGGTTAACAATGATAAATTCAGATTGCTGTGCATTTTATGGAAAAAAAAAAAAAAAATCCCTCCAAATCTTGTAGATTAAAACAGTGAAAATTTGGTGTTCCAGAAATGACGATTATAGAGGCTCAAACAGTTGTGAGAGGTTAATACAACTAATGCACCATTTCCAGAGAAGATGAATGTGAGGCTTGCTGAAGTGGAAGATTAAGTTGCTTTCCCTTTTGATATTATTGTTTCACAAAAAAATGTTCTTCGTTGCCTGCTGCATTAATGCTTTTAGATATGTGAAACTGAAACACTTAGAAGCTAATACACTAACAGCATTCTACTTGCAAATCACAACACACACAGAGGGCTTGACTTACATATCAACCTGGCAGCTGTCTTTCCATTTGGTGTTTAATGAACCCAGAAGCTTCATTTATATTTTTTCATCCTAATTTTATTACATGAGCTTCCAGAGCCCACACAGAACACTGCCCATAAGAGAAGGTGGATGGGGTGTTTAAGAGCCACACACAGTTGTTTTGAAAAGATCCACTTTTAGACAGTATTCAGAATTTTTGTGTATATGAATAAAGTCATTCCAAAGGAGCCTGAGAAAGAAAGCAGTATTCTCTTCTAGCAAAGATTTAATTCAACACTGTTTACTGCCCTTGTTAATCAGGAAAACTTACAGCACAGAACTATGTTATCTGTTAGGAAAAAGTTTTTTAAAGTATTCCTTTCAATTTTTTATTACTCATTTCTGTATTTCCTTAGTACATTTTTGCATAGCTTTGGATATGTTCAGTACCACAATTTATTTGCTCAGGATTCAGTGTAGAACTGGTTTTACACCTTAAACCTATTTGGATGCACAAATGAAACAGCTTCATACAAAAGAAATGACAATGGCAACTACTACAGCTCTTCGTGGTATGAGAAGTCACTTACAAAATGAGAAGCTGAACCTAGTCTGCTGCTTAGTTATGAATCTTTTGCAAAAAAGGAATGCTCAATACTCTGCTTTTGTAATACTAGCCTAGGATGCTATTTTGTGTAAGGATTCTTGACTGTAAAGGGAGGCCTGTCACCATCATGCCTTCATTGTCACCGTGATGAATGCTTTAAACACATTTTTTTTCCCTGCCAAATCCCAAAGAATGACTTAGGTAGGTTCTCATTCAGCCTCGGTCTTTCCAATTCTCTTCTCAAATGCCTCTCCACTGTATCTAACGCTGTCATAGAGAAAACAGCCTCAACTTGGGGAATTTTACCTCATTTAATATATTGTCAATTAACACCAGCTTCTCATAATTGATTTGGGTAGTGGGGGAAAAAAAACAACCACAAAGAATATAGTTAACTTTCTCCCCTCTTCTTAGTCTCAATTTCTCTCATATTTGATATGGGCTACACAAAATGTATCCTAATGCATTTGGTGAAGCAATGGACAGCACAGGAG
This sequence comes from Anarhynchus alexandrinus, assembly GCA_008711295.1. Taxonomy (NCBI): domain Eukaryota; kingdom Metazoa; phylum Chordata; class Aves; order Charadriiformes; family Charadriidae; genus Anarhynchus; species Anarhynchus alexandrinus. The sequence continues at coordinate 1,119,551 of VUYV01000102.1, read as the reverse complement.
CTTGGGTTCACGTGTGTATTGCTTTCTATCTGCTAACCCATGCTCCAGACTGGTTCTCTCCCACTGCTTTGTCTTCTTCATTTTCCTCTGCTCTGGAATGTATTGCCCATGGGCCACACTCCCTCAGGGGTGTCCCTGCCCTGGTGTGGATCGTCCACAGCTGCAGTCCTTCAGGGTTGTGTCTGTCACAGCATGGGTCACCCATGGCCACAGTCCCTCAGTAGTCTTTCTGCCTTAACTTGAGTCCTCCAAAGGCTGAAGTCCTTTAGGTGCATTCCTGCCCTGACATGGGTTGCTCATAGCCAGAATCCCTCAGAAGTGTCCCTAACCCAGCATGTGTCACCTCCTTCCAAGACTGTATCTCCAGCCATGCCCTCAGCTGTCTCCTCATCAGCCTCTTTTCTGCTGTGTCTTTCCAAGAGCGTCTCCCTCTGCCTGTCTCCGACAGCATCCAGAGCATCACCAGTCCCTCATGGCTGCTGCTCTTCCTTAAAAGTATCTGAGCTGGGGTGCCACTGGGTACCCTGTCAGGCTGCAATTTGATTGGTGATGGGCTGCTCACACCAGTGTCAGACTGGGCTGGTGGCCTCCTCCACGCAGGTCACATCTGCAGCCCCCTGCTTCCAAAACCCTGCCACTTATGCTCAGTAGGGTCACAGTGGCTCTGGATGTGACTCTGGATACTAGCCACAGTAAAGCTACATGCCGTAGCACACATCAAGACACTGCAAAAGTCCATTCATCTTTCTAAGTCTACTGGCTTATTTTCCATCTTATACAGTGGAGTTACTGGTGTTTTCAAATCTTCCAGATGCTTTTTGGAGCTCACTATTCACCCAGCTGTCATATACTCAAATGGCAACCATATATGTTACTAGGACAGAGTTCTGACGTTTCCTTCTGCAGGTAGCTTTAACTGTCAATCAATCAAAGGTAATCACATTAATGAAATTCATAAATAAAGCTAAAGCAGAATGAAGAACAAACAGCTTCTAGCAAAAAATAAACAATAGTTCAAAAGCTATTATAAAAACACAAGCTGAGAAAAACAAAGCAAAATTTAGCTTGGAAAAGTCAGGCTAATGCATCTAAGAAAAACAAATCTGAAACACTGGCATTTAACATGACATACCTTTGAGAAGCCATAACATTTGCAAGAGGCCATGGACTGATGATAGAACCGAACATAAGGGTAGAGCATCGTGATTCAGAGACATAACAGTCACTTTTTTACACTCTGATGTAAGGTGGGCGCTATGCTGCAAAAAGTTACAGCTGAATTTGAACCCCACAAGCCACTCTGAAGACTGATGAATAGAAGTTACTGTCAGAGTGCTACAAGGGCTGATGAAGACAGAAAGGAATATTAAACTCAGAAATCATCTATGAAGAAAGATTAGGGTAAAATGGAATATGTGTGCTTATTTATTTGTTTATTTTAAAGAGAATTTAAGCTGTGGAAGAAATTCTGCAAGAAAAATAGCAGAAACCTTTTTCCTGGGTTATGCCTTTAAAAAAGAGTGTGGAGAAACATTACATTTACAATACAAACCCTTTCTGACTGGTAATTGACAGATTGCTCAAATGCCAAGCTAAGTACTTGTGTCTAAATTCCTTTGACTTTATTTTCATGTTTCTCTTCTCTGCCAACATCTGAGCTTCAAAAAATTGAACTTTAAGAAAAAGAATCCAAGAAATCTCTTCATTTGTTTTTATCACCTTATAATGTGAATACACTGTACCAGACTGCTTATGCAAAAACACAGAAAAGCAATCAATACTAAGGAGCACTTAAGTGTAGGTGTTGGCTTAGTAAAAAAATCCATGTGAAATTTTAGGCAGGTACAGGAGTTATTATACTCTGTGGCCCAAATCCCAAGAACTCTGTGGCATTATTTTAGCTGATCGTTGTGTGGTTGGCCTCAGCCTCCCTGATGTGGAATTGCCTTAGAACAGCACAAAGACTAGTGCTGACAGCAAGGGAACATTAAAACTGAAGCAGCATGAAAAGTATCGGTCCTTCCTAGTTCAGCAAATATTAGCAGTAAATCTTTAACTGAAATGGACTTCTGCCAAGATGTCTCAGCTCGAAAATGTAACTTTAATACTGCATTACACTCAGGAATCTGAAACAGTTTAGTCCAGGTGTACTGGTTGCTCTTTTTAGTGGTAACATTTCTCAATAGCTGCTGCACCATAGCATCTGCAATTGCACAGTGCTTTCCTGTTCCAAAGAGGAAACTGTGGTGTCTTCTGTATCGGTGTGGTAACTGTAGCCTTTTATTAAGCACAAATTGCTGCACATCATCTACAAGGTGAAAATGGTCATCAGCTCAAATCTAACCTGACAATGGCGTATTTTATAAAGCCATTTCACGACTGCAATCAAAGGACATCTAATAAAAAGGGAGGAGGATGGTACCTGGATATTACTGCATTTCTTGCTTTCTCTATGCGAGAATGCCACTACCCTTTGCAGGCTTGAATGGATTGCGGCACTTACTAATGTCAAAAATCTACTGATAAAAAATGAATAGCACTGTTTTCACTTGGTCCATGCTTGCTAATTTACAACTGATGTTGTAAAGTTCTGAGCTCCAGGGAAAGTGCAAGTCTTGACACTGCCTGAATCTCTGAGTAAGTCACTAGTTTTGTAGTCTCTGCTTTTACCTTCATTGCCAAACCCAATTTTCATAAAAGCTAGTCAATGGTTCTTTCTTGTTTCTTTGACGCTGTGTTAGGTAAACATATAAGAAGTGTTTGGAACTAGCTATTTTGCTAGTAAGTAAAAAGCTGCAGCATCAAGCATTAGTATTCACCGGATGACAATTCACAGTTGAAATCTTTTCTGTATTCTTTAAAAGAGTACGTAAAAGTCATTAAAGGTTGTATATTTTGTAAAAAAATTGTGGAAGAGAGTAAAGTTCAAAACAGTAGATACATTTTGAAATGCAGTCATTGGTCCAGGTTCTGTCTATCCTACACAGGCCTGAAGGGCCCTGATGACAGATATAAATCAATGGATTAAGTGTTCTGCACTTCTTTGCTCATCAGAAGGAAGTGTGGGTGTAGGGTGAGCCTTGCATATCATGAGGTTTTCGTAGCCTGGTAGCCTACGCAATCTGAAAGTATTCTCTATTCTGTGAATGCAACCAGAGTAGTACTTACTCCTGTGCAAGCAGGACTGGTTAATCTTTAGTCCATACAGATTTGAAAAACAGGGTAAAATGAGGAAAATGGAGAAGATAGGCAAAAGAAAAATAAAAAAGTTCTTTCGAACCTGTGTTGTATGAAGACTGAGGAAATTAAACTAAATTGTAGTCTTTGTGTCAGTTGTGATGCGCAAACCAAAAGCCTGTGCATCACCACTTAACATTGCTATTTTTGTATCTTCTTCTGACACAAGCCTAAAGGATTAATTGCTCTTCATAGACAATTCCTGAGAGCTAGCTGGACTTCAGTAATTTGTTCTTGTGTGCCACCTGAGCAGCTGCTATAAGAGTCTTTACAAGGACAGAATTGAGATTACTACTGCTACTGCTGACCCTAGCCAGCCCTGGACATCCAGACCTCTCTTAAGGACCAAGGAGTAACAAAAAGCTTAGGGGTTGGTGAGGTAGGTGTGATGTTGCTGAGGTGAAAGAAACGTGGGAACTGGAGTCCTAGTTTTGAGAAAAGGTCATTGGTAGGAGAGTAGGAGATGTCGGTGAAAAATAAAAGGTTGGGGATCCATATTTCTGCAGATGAGAGTATGTGAAGTAAGATTGAGGAAGGAAAGGGGTTTAGCATTAGGCTTCAGTTTGAGGACATGGAATTTGGTAGGAAGTGCAGGAAGTGGGAAGCTTGCATTTGGAGCTTAGAGAAGCGTGATATGTGAAAGAATGCTGAGAAAGGTGGAGTGCAAGATTAGAGTCTGGGTGTTCAGTGGAATACTTTGTTAAGAATTCCCCTTCTCCATATCATATCAGTCATTAATAGTTGCAACTAAAACATTTACATTTAATTAAATTGGACGTTGGCCTAGTGGCATGCTTTGTGCATGCACACATAGCTCATCACAGAGATAAAAGTGGCTTCAGCAGCTGGCACTGTCACCACTGATTATACTAAGTTTAAGAGCCTTCGTTGTTAAGGAACTCAGTCCTTTCTGGGTTATTTTGAAGTTTTTTGTTTTGTTTTGCTTTCCTCTGTACTGCCAAACATGCATACAGAAGAGAAATCTTTAGCCAACCCAAATTAAATTAAATTTCAGGAGTGTTATATATCTTGCCAAGTCTTCTGACACAATTCCACAGGCCAATCTCAAACAATCTAGAGAGACAAAGTCTCAGTGAAAGTGGTTGCTGACCCTACAGACAAGGAGACAGAGAGGGATCAACCTTGGCAACAACCTTTCAGTATGAAAAGGTTTTTATGTTTCTGTCCAGTGGCTTCTAAGTGCTCTACTTATGCACCAAAAGTGAAAATGCTGTCATCAGTAGCAACAGCTGATTGTACTTGTCTTCTGGCAGCTGCTCCTGTCAAAGATATAAACAGTGTCAGAGCTAGAAATGTTACTTTGCAATTGCAAGACATTTTTTACGTGGTTTGTTAAGATCTTGTGTTGCTGAAGTTTCATGGACATGTCACAGAATCCATAGAAGTAAAAAGCATGTTCTGTGAGTTCTTTCCAGAAAACAAAACAATGCAAAAAATACCCCCTAAAAGCTACATATATTTCTTCTTTTTGCCAGTTACAAAAAGAGTTCTTTTGGATGACAAATGCACCTGATAATTTGTTACTTGATAGACCATTCAAAAATTCTGTGAGAAGTGAGAAATTTAATAATGAAGGCAACACTTCTATTGATGGAACGCTCTTTTGTATAATGGAGTAAATTTGACTCTTGCCTGTTAGTTCAGGTGAACACCAAGCTGGTAATAGCTGTGGTTATTTGAAAGTTCAGACACTTGATATAAGGAAGCAGCAAACAAACCAGGTTTCCCTAAATCCCCCAGCAACATTGATATGAAGGTGAATCACTTATTCTGACCATCAGTTTTGAAGTGCACTCAAAACATCTCTTATTACCAACAAAAAAAAAAATCTTGAAAACCTTGAGTGAAGATTCTGCTACTTATCTGAGTAACTTGCTCGCCTGTTCTACACTGCCTTCCTAGTGAAGACATTTTTCCTAATGCTTAATCTGGTCTTCCCAACCTGCAATGTGTGACCATTGCCCCTCATTTTTTGTCTTACATTTGTTTAGGTCTGTCATCCTCATAACTATTTAAGGTCCCCCCTTAACCAAACTCCCCTCAACCAAACTTGACTAGAAAAATTTCCTTAAGCACTCCTTGCTCCTGATGTGACCTTGGACTTGCTCCACTTTCTCCACATTCTTTTATCCTTTCAAACTGGAAGCCCAAAAGTGGACAAAGTATTCCAGATACAGTGTCCCTGGTACACAGTGGGAGGACATAATAACTTCCCTCAGTCTGTTGACCACACTCCTCCTCTTTCAACCCACTATGCATTTTGGCTTACTCGTGAGGACAGAACACTGGCAGTTTATAGGTAAAACCTGACTCTTTCTCAATATGCCTGTTACTCAGCCAACTGTTTCCTGGTTGTACAGATTCATGGGATTATTTTTTTTTCCCACAACACTTGCAGAACTTTGAAGTTCTCATTNCTTGGGCAACCTGGTCTAGTGGGAGGTGTCCCTGCCTATGGCAGGGGGGTTGGAACTCGATGATCTTCAAGGTCCTTTCCAACCTAAACCATTCTATGATTCTATGATTCTATGAAAACCTGACTCTTTCTCAATATGCCTGTTACTCAGCCAACTGTTTCCTGGTTGTACAGATTCATGGGATTATTTTTTTTTCCCACAACACTTGCAGAACTTTGAAGTTCTCATTCCTGAGCTTCTCAAGGTTTCTGCTGGTTCCACTCACAAAGTTTATCATGGTCTCACTGGACTGAACCTCTATCATTTGGCACAACAAACATTTCTCCTAGTTTAGTACCATCTGAAAATGTGCTGAGGGTGCAGCCCATTTCATAATCCAGATGTGAAATGAATAACATCAGTCCAGCATTGACCCTTTGGCTATTTATTTGCAACTGGCTGCCAACCAAATATCAAGCCACCAATTGCTATCCTTTTATCTTGCTGGTCCAGACATTATTTAATCCATCCAATAATATCTTCATTCATCCCATATTTTCTTAATTTTCAAATGAGAATGCTGCAAAAGATGGTGACAAAAACTTTACTGAAGCCAAGGTAGCACAGCCAGGGTTTTTCCCTCACCCATATAGCTACATTTCATCACAGAAAGCAATCAGACTGGTCAAGAATCATTTGCCCAAATTGACTCCCCTTCTGCTATCTTATGCTTAACATTTTGCAAATTAATTAGAAGACGATGTTCTCCATTATATTTCCAAGGACTGAAGTGACGCTGACTAGAATTAGGTGTCCCTCTTGCCTTTAATAAAGACAGGCATAATGTTAATCTTTTTCCACTAGTAGAAGATCCTCCCACAAACACCACAATTTTTCACTGGGTATGGCCTTACAAATGTCCCTGCAATCACATCAGTCAATTCTTTCAGCACCTTTTGGCAGGTCCCATCTGGCCTCAGAAATTTAAATACTTGCAACTTCCTTAAGCACTCCCCAGACTGTTGCTTTCCCACTGCTGAGTGCCTCTCTCCTTCTGAAACCACACTTGCATGCATGAAGGTCAGGGAGCAAGTTTCACCTGTGTAGGTTGACACTATCATCTGTATCATCCATCAGGGAGGCTGTCTCCCCCATTCAACAGTAGACCATACTTTCTCTAAATCTGCTTTTGCTACTTGCATCCTTGTAGAACTCTGTCTTGCTTTTCTTTGTGTCTCTTACTAGTTTTAGTGACAACTGGGCATTTATTTTTTTCATCTTGTCCCAACATGGCCAAGCAATGTTTGCATCCTCTGACTCTTGTAATTTCAGCCTATGCAGCCCTCTCTGTTACTTGTCAATATGGAGGAAAATCTGCTAAAGCATTGGGTTACTTATTAAGGTATGCTAGCACCTAGTTCATAGGTTTACTGCTCCCCTGATTGAATGTATTGCTATTCCATGTCTGTTATTTACACTTACTTCAAGCCAGCTTATAGTAAACATGCAAATACCAACATTTAGAATCTGAAACAGACAACACAGTGATAAATCTTTAGAAAAGAGGGAATGAAAATATCTAGATCCATTCAAATGTTCCTAAGGTTGCATCAGAAGGTCTGTCTGTCATTCAACAGACTTGCTCTCTCTCAGGAAACTGTATAGGAATCAGACTGTATATTTTCTCTCTTTTAGTGGACTGTGTTGGTTTTAATAGTCAATCTTTCCTCTGAAGTCATTCAAAAGATCTGGACTGGTTTAATATTTCATCCCCCAGATTTATTTTACTTTCTCCTTAAGTAGGAAGCAGTCTAGCCAACATCTTATTAGAATAAAGGTTCTTTCCTTTCCATAGATAAGTAAATGTCTTTGTTGTAGTATTTATCATTTAGAAGTTAATAGAGTAATAAACAACTCTTTGCTTCAATGAAGTGTTAAAACTCTGACCTCTGTCCTCTTTCAGTAATTATTTGGCATTCTTCAGTGGGGAAGAAAGAGTTCATTTAACCTCACGTTCTACACATTTTTCGTTTACATTAAAAGCATACGTAATACAAACAGCTGCAGACCTACTGTATGCAGAGTATAATTGGATTTTGATTGAGACCAGGCAAACAGAAGTCAAATTACTTAGGTTAAAAGCCCATTAGGAGTGATTGAGCCCCAACATCTTCCTTTTAAGCGTGTTGTAAAACTGGCTTATATCCTTACTATAAATGAGATTGAATAATCAGAGGCGTGTTCTTACTGTTGATCAAAATAAGGATGACTGATTAGATGAAACATATTATAGAGTCAGCTTGTAGACTGGCAAGCCTTTGTTGTGATACAGTATGAAGGCTTCAAAGTGTTATTTCTGAGTTTGAGTCAGATGTGACTTTGTTTATGATTAGATCTACTATAGAAGATAGATGGTAGGCATAAAAAAGATTACAACAAATTTTTCAGTAAAAGGACCCTCACGTCAACAAGTCTTTGGCATGCAAATATAACATTAAATAAATATGCTCCTTTAAAAAAAAAAAAAGATAGTTGTAAACTGAAACTATAATTGATACAAGAAAGATAGTAGATCTCTAAATTCTAATTAAGAATATCAGAAATGGCTTTCTCAGAAACAGACGTTATGGCGAGGGAAATCCTCCCTCTTGCAAAACCAGATGGCAACTTCCTTCATTGCTCTAAGAGTTGTGAAAACTAAACATTTTGCAATAATATAGTTTAATAGTTCAGATCACTGAATGGGAATGAAAAAGGTGGAGGAAGAGGAGATGGACAGTCTGAAACAGAAAAGGTGTACATTAAGTACTTGGGCATTACTCAAAGATAAAATGAGTACAGCTTAACTGGATGTCATTAAAGCACCTCTCTTTCAACCTGAATGACAGAGAAGAAAAGGGATATAAAGGAAGTTATAATAGATCATATAGTTTATATAGATAATATAGATATTATTGATACTATAGATATTATAGGTAATAAAGATAGAGCTATAAAATGTCTATTTGTCCCTTTTTTATGTTCAATGGAAAAAAGTGGGAAATATGGACTCAGGACAAAGGGTACAAACAAAGCCAACATCATTACTGGCTAAGACCTATCTTTGTCTCAAGAAAGCATTCAGCACGAAGACAAGCATCTAAAGAAGATCTATAAGAACACTAAAACATAAGAACAAGTAACTGAAGAGTTTCTCGAAGCCCCATCATTTAGGTCTGCATTTTTGTTTAAGAACACATTATACACATACCCTACTCTGTAGTTTATTGAAATAGCTGAAATATAAGCAATAAGTATAAGAAGTATAGTGAGTCTTTTGGATAAGAAATACAAATACCTGTAATTGCCAACACTACCACAGTTAATGATATATGCCTCTCTGAAAGATGAGAACAACATTTGCTTTAGGCATTATACAGAATCACCACACAGCAAACTTTGGATCAGCTCATCAGTGATGACTTATACAACTAGAATAGGAGCCATATAATGTGGTGTGATTTTTTTCAAGGACCGTTTTACCTCATTTTGGTGAATGCACAGAAAATCATGTTTGGTAAAGGTTCCTGAGATTAAGGCAAACTGACAATGATGGCGAAACCAGTGATTTTTTAACTTAGTTAAAAATTTACTGAGTTAACTTAGGTTAACTCAGTNAAAAAAAAAAAAAAAAAAGCAACAACAAAGTTTGACAAAGATACAGTGAAAAAATACTCACAGAAGGTAATGTTGTCCAAGCAGAAATGGGAAAGAAGACACTTTCTTTTAAAGCACTTTAAAAGGGTGAAGTGAAAGGGGGGAAGTATAAAGGCTGGCAAAGGAAAGATCACATTATAAAATGTGAGATAAGGACTTTAGCACTCATATTTCTGTATTGATAAAAAATAGACCTCAAATATTAAACAGGTAAATCAGAGAGATTTAAATGAAGACTAGACAACCAAGTCAAAAGAGAATCCCATCATTATCTTAAAGCAGGCAATTCACATAAAAGGAGTAGTGCTATGTCTATCCAGCACTAAAGTCAGGCCCCAGGAATTTCACATTGTAAAACATTTCAGCTTGTTTTGACTTTCCTTCAAATTTGGAACACAAAGTTAGAGTGGGACCAGGTCATCTCTCTTCATTCATAAGGGATACAAACTTAGTTTCTATCCACAGCATTTTCCTTAAATAAAAGAAAAGTTTGTCACACAACAAAGACTAGAAGTTGCTGAGGCTTTAAAAACATGTGAAATATTACAGGGCTGTGGTAAAGTTATGGAAGTTGGCAATGCTGATAAATTAACTCAAGTGTGCAACTGTTTGCTGACTAGGGACCCCAAGAGAGGAAAATGAAGTTAATAGAGTTGCAGTGGTTTATAGTACAGACATTAGAGAAGGACCGACCTTGATGAGCATTTGGGATTAATTAGAACGAAAAGTAGTATACAAGGAATCAGTCATTAGCAAAATGTTTTTGCTCACTGTCTTTAGGTCAAGATACCAAAGCAGAGTTACCACTTCATTAAAACTGTGATGACGATGAAATAGGCATTCCACAGCAGTTATTGCACACATGTATGTATCTCATGTAGGAGACCATAAAGAGCTTTTCCTATTGCCATTTCACAGTTTTAGATTTACATTAGATTTAGAAAAATCTGAGGAAATTTCTGAAGGCAGCTATTATGTGATGAATAGTGATCATTCAAAAGCTATTGATTTTTGTTGTTGTTGTTGTTTTCCTTCAGTTAGATGAACTGAATTTAACATAAGTAAACAGAATTAATTTAATTCATGGAAAATTGTGACTATCAACCGTAGTAAATACCAGAAATAAAAGTGCATCAGGCCAACATACATTGTGTCCTTGAACCAAGAGCACCCAGACAAATGCACATTAAATGAGTTTTCACTTTGCACTCAAATAAAACAGACACCCCATCAATTAGGTTACTGTTCTCCTTGTCTACAATACTAACATGATGGACAAAATACCGTTATATAAAAACAAGGTTCAGACTAAACTATTTCAAAGAAAGCCAGTGGCGAAGCTACACTAAAATGGTGGGGTAACTTCTTACCAGGTGAAAAACTCCTCTTTCCTGGAGATTTTCACTTTGAAAATACTGACGGCATCAGTTCTGCATTTTACTATAATTATTTAGTAGGCTTGTTGTTCGTGATGACTGGATAATTTAAGAGATTAGCAGGTCATTTGTAACCATGGAAATCATGTTTCCTGCATATCTAATAGACTAATTTCCACATGAAGCAAGGCTGTAGTTCTGTTTATTTACTTGCTTGTTAAATGCTATTTTGAACTACCTTGTTTTCCTCAGGGGAATTGTCACTCAATTTCTGAAAAGAAAAACAAAAAACTCAAGCTACGTCCTTACACAACTACAATGAATACACACTTTCCTATGTTTTCAGTAAACATATATTTGACCGTATTTCTATATTCATGCCTTTTTTTGATTCTTGTCTTTGCATTTTAGATAGAGATTTAAAGTGTTTAAAGATTATGTATTTTAAAGAAATTCTGTAAGATTTCAAAATTTGCAGTTAGTAGCCTCTGTCCATAAGGGTATGGAATAATGATTGAGTCAGGGCAGCTTAATGTTAGTTACAATTCACTGGCCAAGTGATTGCATATGTATGTTTCTTATTCTGTCCCATCTGCGGGACAAAATGTTTAAATCTTCTTCATTTCAACACAGTAAAGTACTGTCAAACTAAAAGTTCTTAAGAAAAGATAGGAGAAGCTTGATGAGATAATGCAGTTTCTGGATTACTTCATACCCACCAGTGGTGAATACTAGTGTCAAGCTCTTAGCTCAGAGGAATGAAATGACAATAATGCCAGTTTTTTAGAATAGGATATATATGGTCTAAACCTGGGATTATAGACTTTTTAAACTGCTTGTAGGTTTTTTCTTTTTCCTTTGTTATATAAAAGGATTCTTATGTTAAAGAGATCTGGGATCTCAAAGCATTTGCTCTTCTGTAACTTGTTGTAATCAAGATTCAAAGGATCTATTTTTTACATACAAGATGTACGTCATATCTACGAAGTGCCATTCAGTCAGACATGTCTTGAAAGGTTACAGAAGACACACTCACAAGGTGACTCACCTATCCTCTTAAGTGTTTTCTCTGCTTTCACAACTGCAACATTGTCCTTGTAACTTAGGCTTAAATCTTTCACATGAAAATCCCAACAAATTCCCAACAAATTAAACTTGCATTGTATTATATTCCTTCTGTCACTAATTTAGCTAAAATCTGTTAATTGTTCTACAGTACTTGCTTAATTTGAAGTTCATGTCATGGCCAGTTGACAACTAGCTGTCTTCATCTTCACTAATCTCAAACCTGTCTACGACCTATCATCAATCACTTGTCAAAATAACCATACTCTGTTGACATCTTAATTATTTTAACAGGCAAATTACACAGCAATGTGATGTTGAAATATTAAATGAAAAATATTTTCCAAAATTCACTTGCCAAACTTTCCCAATTGTATGAGCACTTGGGAAACAAAAGAGGAACTTGAGCAAATAGTCAATATATATTAAGTTTTAACCACAAAAAATAGCTTCAAAATTGGCATTTCCATCCAATCAGACAAACATATTTAATAAAGAAATAAAAACTAATGTCATGGAAATCAACCAGTTACTCTTAACCAAATAAACTAAGAATACATTACCTACTGTAAGAGTCAATCAGAAGATTGGTATTGTCTCAACATTGTCATCAGTGACTAGGCCCCAAAACCTGAACTAACGTCTTGACATGAGTTTGCAGTGGCTCTCTGAGCTGGCTGTTATCAGACGTGGAAACCTTGGAGAAGGGACTGAGGCACGAACCATGTCGTTACCATGGTACAAAGGTACGAACAGTGTCGTTACCTGGTACAAGCCTATTCTACTGGAGCAGCAAAGCAGAGAACTGATGTCGAACAAGATGGATCACAATGGCTGTGCCAGTACTGATGAAGTAATCTCGAACCTCAGTTGAACTTTCCTCATTATAATGTCATTATAATGTCAAAACACACCTCCTGGTAAGAAGCTACCCGCCTCCGAAGCTGACTACGCCTCAGACACTCCTCTCTGGGCATGCGTGGAAGGCTTACTCCAGACAGGCAGAGATTGGTATCTTTCCATGGGACAGAGGTGGAGTGGAGGTGGGTCCAAGAAGGAGCAAGGTGTTCTACCTAGCATAAAAGTTGGTTCCTCAGTAACTGAATTCCTGAAGATCTTCCCCACCGAGAGACCACGACAGTCGAATAAGAAGCAGCAGAATGCTTTCTGGATTTGGGACCATCGGGACGCCAGTGGACCCGTGGTGGTAGCTATAATCCTCTTTCCCCCCTTTTTTACCTCATCTTTCCTATTCTTCCTTCTTCCTATCGCAAGCTGCTTTACGGGCAAAACCAATAAAGTGATTGTGTGTTGAAAACATAACACCCTGGGCCTGATGCCATTTCTTTTTGCACTTCGAGATCACAGCTGAAATGAACCATCATGTGTCCACCGAGGAGTGGACCGTGACACCTACTTCATCAAAATCTCTGTATAAGAAGGAATAAACATCACCGTTTAAATGTTAGACAACATCGAATGCTTCTCAAGAACAGTTGTTCGTTGAATATTGTTGAAAAAACTTAATAACTAACATATTTTCATCTTTGTTGTGCTGTAGTGGTCTTGAACTTTTCATAGGTCTACAGTATAGCCAGCTGGTACCAGCAGAGACCTTACCAGCAAACATATTGTAATAAATGCAGTGACTGGCAAAACAAGAATAGCCTTGACCTTCCTGCCTGCATTGGGAAAATTTCATTGAACAATCGCATGCATATCTGCAACAGTAATGAAGTTCACTTTTATAAACAGTACTAAGAATTGGCCACAAATTTTAGTTAAACATGAAATAACTTGTGCTAAGTTTCATAATAATTTTCAAGTAAAATATCAATTGAAAAACTATGACTGGTTAATTCTCTGCAAGGCCCTGTGGAGTTGTCTTACTGAAAGTTTAACTACTTTCTACTCTTGACACTGAAAAACAAAATTTCTTATCTCTTCTTTCATTAATTTTCTTGCAGTAGCAGATCTTCAAATTACATTTTGTAATTAGACTGCTATATACCTTTCTTCAAAATGGGGTACAGAAAAAAAATCTCATATAAGTTACGGCTACATTCAGATTTTTAAAAAACACCCACAAAATAGTAGGCTACACTAAAGCTCTCTTTTCTTGTGTAAGACATCCAAATTTGGGGCAATCAAATACAACATTGAATTAGTGATGCATGCTTGACTACTCCCTTACCAGATCAAAATTTTTTCTAGAACTAAAAATGGAAAACAGCTAGGATCGACTGGCATAACTTCATTTGTGTAAGAAGCCAATATAAATTAGACCGCTAAACTCCTTTTAAAATTGACATAAAAAGAAGAGACTTTCAGAGAGCAATTTATCTTTCTGTAGAAATTGCCTTATAGTAGAAAAGATTCATGCCATAGTTCTCCCTGCAGCTATAAACGGACTCTAGAGAACTAAATTACTCAGCACACCTGAGAAAGGAATCATCTAAGGTACCTGAGTGGAAAACATTCACAGTATAAGCCTTTCCCTCTAAAGCAGTCATCTAAACTCCTTTTATAGTCAATGGAGCTCTATGACAATTAGACTGACTCATTTTAGTCAACTGCAGTAGATAAATGAGAGCTTATTCATGCCCTGGTCTTTCTCTTGCAGGTATAAAGAGGATTTAGCTAATGAGCTCAGCTAAAGATGTTTAAAGCTTGCTGAAAATATTTCTGTCTTCAGCTTTGTTAATGTTAGGTGAATTGATACAACATGATGATCACATTTTTACTATCCCTAAGGTTATGAAACACAGTTGTGACTTGCCTAGCTACATACATGACATCACTTCTGAGCTGTATAGGGAAACCTGATTTTTTTTATGCTTCCACAGTGAATTCTGAGAGAAAGAGGAGGACTGGACAAAGTCAGTGAGATTTCAGACTGTCCAGGGAGGCCACTTAGGCTCCAACCTTGGATACTCCATCCTCTATCCATAACCAAACTGGACAAAGCCCTGAGTAATTTGGTCTTACCTCAGATCTGACCATGCTTTGAGCAGGATGTTGAACTAGAGTCTTCATGAGGTCCTTTCCAGCCTGAGCAATCCTGTGATCCTATGATTCTATGAAAGAAGACAAGTAAGGTCAACCAGAGACTAAGAGATGAGGTTTCTGGAGAATATGTGAGACTGACATGCGTCACTTGAGCTTCTGCAGAAGCTGGATGCTTCTTTGGATGGTGGGATCATACATACTCTATTACTATTCAATGGCATTACTCTGAGGAACAGATGATCTGCTTTCCTCCCCTTTCTCTCTTCCCAATCTCCTACAGTAGTTACTACTGAATGTTTTATGTCCCAAAAGTTTCCTGAGAACCTCCCCAGCAGCCACTATTCTCCTGAGGGGAAAAAAGAGGGAGAATGAAAGGACTGAGATCTGGCTGACAGAAGACAGAACTGGAAGTGATGCCTACCTCACAATATTTTCCATAGTCAGAGTGTGATGTGTATATAAGGAAACGGATGAGTAGTCAGTGTTTTCATAATCTTCATGTCATAGTATAATTTTCTTATATTATTTATGTGTAATATGGATAGTGGATTATAAATTATGCTGCATTCTATAAGTATGAAGGAAATGTAATTTATTTATTTCCTTCCAGTCTATACTTTTGAATAAAATGATAGTCCCAAGATTTGAATCTACATTCAGTCCTGGGAAAGATAAAAAATAATCTTTACAAGTTTTAAGGTATATTTAAATATTTGAACTTTAACCATGGTGGATTTGTCACCAAATTTCTCTTCAATATACCTCTGCTGGACTAGCTCCCACTTGTAATCGCATATATTATTTCTCTTCCTTTTGTACTGAGACAATATTATAGGAGAAGCTACAGTCAATAAGTCATATAGCATTATCATCCCTTTGAAAATCAAGTCCCATGTATTACTTTTTCCTCTGCTCAATTAGTAAATTGTTACAGAAATTAGTAAGTGAAAATGGGTTGAATTTCTTATTAACAATGACACTCCATTTATTTTTTGTGCCAAATTTACTATTCCATGAAAAATTGCTCAACATTATTTGAAAACTTTTTTCTTTTTTCTCACACTGCTTCTTACGTTTGGAGCGATCCCTAACCACATTTATAAAGATTCCCATTATCATTACACAGGTTACATGTAAGACTCATTTCTCCGGTGGTGTCAAAAGAACACTGACAATTTATACCTGCTGTACAGGAGATAACTTCAGTTTCAAGTAATTTAGGTATGTTAGGTTGTAACAGAGCTAATCTACTAGAAGACAAACAAAACTATTTGTATGTTTCATCTCATGCTGTTTTACTCACGACACCATTGTCTTGCTCTGTAAGGTCTTTATGATCTTTTTGCTATCTTTGCTTATAGGTTAGTACCTAACATAGTAAAGGCATGCAGTGCCACTATAATATAATTTTATAACTCTACTTCTGTTCCTACCAGTGAGTATTTTGTTTCAAATGCCCTAGAAGGGGATTAGCTGCACACTTTCAGCAAAATATCTTTTAACAAGAGATATTTTAAACCTTTATTTGACAAAATAAGTCTAAATCCTAATATTTTAGATATTTGGAATGTTTGGGGTTTTTTTAATTGTCTTGAAATGTGCCTTTCTAGTGATTCATGACTTGCTCTATGACCTGCATTTTATTGGATGGTTAAGATGCAGAGAGTGAATGTTATTTCGTGTGGAATCCAAAATGAAAAGACTTAGCAAGGAAAAAAAACATTAACAAACTTTAAAACAACAAAGAAACAATGGGCATCCAAAGGGAAAAAAATACACCATTTCTTTAAAAAAGTATGGAACTGAATATTAAAGTTCAGGAGAGTAGAAACTTACTATATGTCTTCACCATACATTCTAGATGTGTATCTCTGAGGTTTTATAGTGGCAATAAAAGTGTGTGTTCTGTTACATATTATAAAATAAATCAAACTGAATTCACAGTTTCCTTACGTCACAGAAATAATAAAAGAGAATTAGTAAGATATAATAAATGATTTGAAATTCCAAGGGTTTTTTACTAAAAAAATAATGTTTGCTTTCATATAGAATCCAGATGAGCTGACCTACTATCCATAATGAAAAAGACGAGGTTTTCATTGGATTGATTGGGTTGATGGTTTAACATGGATAATAATAGTAACAGCAAATTTATTGCGCGTCTTAAGCAGTTCTAGTTTTCCATATACTGTCCATTGTCTTTTATGCTAGTAACAATGACTTAATGAGACAACACTGGGTTGTTCATATTAGTACATATGTCACATGAATTCCTTCTTTGCTATGTGTTCTGGGTTACAGATAATAACTCTGCTGGGATATTGGTATTTCTGGGATATTGGTATTTCTGAAATGTTCTCATATGCAGAAAGAACTAGACTGAATTTGATCTTATTACACATTGTTCAAGAAATAGGAACCTTCAAATAACTATATGCTCGTTTTTGGACTGGGTTCAAACTTGCTATTAAAGGCACAAAGAAACTGTGAAATACAAAGAGAGGTTAGGAAGCTGCAAAGATTGAAACATAAAGATGATTAGAGATTTCAATTATTCTTAATGTATGCTGGGTAAAATTCAAGTCAAGTTGTGATATGGGAGTTACATTTTTAGACATTATAAATTACCTTTTCTTGGACGCTCAGACATACCACATGAAAAAAGGCAACTCCTGATCTAATCCAGAGTATCACGCTCATTTTGGTTCAAAACATATCTCTCAGTCTTCATCTGTACAGTAAGATCTCAGAAAACTTCCCACATCTTTTCACCTCCTTCCCCTTCCTCTTTCTCAATATATTCAGATTTCTCCTGATTTCTCCAGATTTCTATTCAGAATCCTCCATGCGTAGGAAGGGAACTGTGAAGCACTTTGAAAGTTGCAACCAGACAGCTGAGGGAAAGTAGCATTCCAGAGAGCACAATGAAATGCACTTGCCCCGTTTCAGATGAGCCTTCACATTGTTACATTGTGTGGACACAGTGATCAATACATATTCGAATTCTACATCGTGTAGAAATAAAAGGGTCGACAAAGTTCACTAAAAATGCAAACTGCATAAATGTGAGAAAACTAATTATTATGAAATTGAAAGGGTAGAATATGTGATTCAAAACAGACTTCAAACTTCTGGGGAAAATAGGCCTCAAAAACCAGAAGTTGCATCCAAACATGACTGATGTAAAGGAGCATAAAAACTGGCAATTTAAATTTAAAACCATAATAAGTCAGGTCAAAAAATATGTTGAGAATCTGTATGTTAAAGGTACAAAGGCTGATAATAAGATCTTTTTCAAACAAATCAAAAGCAGAAGACTTCTCAGAAGAATGAAAGGGATCAGAAAATGATGGAAGCGTATGAGGAACACCCATACAAGAAGGTTGCAGGAGAGGACTGCAGAAAAGAGAACTGAATTCCTGGAACTGTGCTCAATTCAAAGGCAATCCAGAAGATTCACACATCAGGTCTTCATTTTACAGCGTGAATTTGAGGAAGGACTTCCAACTGAAGCTTTCATAAGTGGGATTTTTTTTTTTTTAAAAAAAAGGTCTGAATACACAAGTACACTGAATAGGACTAAATGATTTTCAACAGACACTTAAAGAACTCTGATAGGAAGCTATGAGGATCTTTACTATCATGTGCAACCTATTTCTGAAGTCAGTTCTTATAGGCAGAGGAATGGAAGGTGGCAAATATGACAAAGCATTTAAAATGGATGTTGGTGAGAACTAAGGATTTGACTAACATGTACCTGTCTAACTGGTAAAACCTATGTAAAGAAAATGATTAGTAAACACACAGGTAGATACAGTATATTGATAATGAGTTTATATTGGTTTTGTAAAAGAAAATAATGTTTTACAAATCTATCTGCTTTTTCTAAGTGTCACTGAGTAGGTGGGTAAGTATGGTTTAATTATATTTCTATTTTAAAAGAGCTTTCAACAAGGTCTCACATGAAATTCTTAAGTTTGGACCTTGGCTGCTCAATATATGCATATATGTTTGGAAACATGATAAATAGTGAGGCAATGATATTTTCAAATAATTCAGAATTACTCCACAAAGTAAAAATCAAAGCTATTTGTAAAAAGCTCAAGAATTTCTCCATAGTCAGTGACTCAAGGATAAAATGGTACATGAAATGCAAAATTAGTAAGCATAGAATAATGCATGCATGAAGGAAAACAGAAAAAAAAAACCACAAACCTTAGTTTTACTTACATAATCATAACCTCTTAATTGGGTATACAGGAAGAAGTCTTCAATCAATCTGGACAGGTCTCTGGGAAAATATGCTTAATATGCATAGGTAGTCGAAAAGGAAACAGGGTCTTGGGGAATATCGTGATGGAACAGAGACTAGAAAACTTCAATAAATAGCTGCAACCTGGACTGATACATTAAAAATATTGTCTGTGATTTAAAACCGAAGAGTGGCAGAACTAGAAGAAAGTTACAGAGAGGAATAATGCATTGATTATTGGACTTGTCTAATCATTTCCTTATAAATGATAACTGAGTCTGGAGAGGTATGAGTGAGGAAAAGTAGGATCAAGATCTGTAACATTTTTACAAAGAAACGGCAAATGTGGTTAGGAATCATATTTTCTCTGTTTTACCGTGAGACCTATGGGCTGCCCCAAAAAGCTTGTCAAATGTACAATAAACAAGAACTTTTTTCCTCACACAGCACATTATTACAGCACTGAATTCTTTGCTACAGTCGTTTTGGAGGTCAAAGTTACAATTGTATTCAGAAAAGGGATTCAACAAATCCTTTGGGCGTTTAGGCCTGTAGTGGATATTAAATACAGCAATTCAGGTGTAATTTTTACAGGAAGTCTTTAAATAGTTAATTACCAGAAATAGAGAGTTGAATAAAATCAGGATCACCCTGTACTTACTACATTTCTTAAGCATTGGGGTTTGCTACCAAGGACAGGATGCCAAAATACTTAGAACTTTGGTTTGATTCTATAGAGCAGTTCCTGCATTCTTTGTCTAATATGAAATTTATAAACAAGGCATGCTTGAAAAGACAGGGGTTAAATGTAGGCAGCAAGGCAGTTTTAAAGACTGGAACATGCTTTTTTAACCGTTGTGCTTATCTAAACCCTAAGTCCTTGAGTTATTAAAGAATTTTGTAGCTCAGACTTATCTTTTGTCACAATTTCTCCCTTTCGTGAGATGGTGAAAGAACCGTATATTGTAGGGTGAAACGTACTACTCTGAAGATGGCAAATAGTCATTGTTTACAGCAAAGGAAATCTAAGGTAATTAGCATAAATTTAGACAGTTATCTTTTAAATATTTATACTCTATAACATGAAGCCTATTCAGAGAACTTATGCCTTCAAAATGTGGTAGAGAAGGTGGCAAGAGCATAATGAAATCTATGGAAACAAAGAGCTCCATGGACCCACTTTGCTAGGACCCAAACACTTCAGTCTTGGGAGTCAGAGCTTTACAGAAGTGGCTTTATACAGAAATGCAAAACACCAAACAAATGTCATGAATCATTTGCGGCATTGGTTCTTCTGCTATCTCACATTATGAATATCTCTGTCAAGACGCTTGCTGAGGCAGTAAAAGCAGAGTAACCTGTAGCATGGTCTCTTTCTTTCTGAGTATTGTTCAGCAGATCATGAATGATGAAAATTAGGATGACATAAGAAGGACAATGGAAGAATAAATTGTCATTTCTAAGTAAAGGAACTTTGGCAGAGTTAAAATTATCTGAACAAAACAAAAATCAACCTCTGGAAACTACATGCAAACTATTTTCTATCCCCTTCAACCACTGGACATAATAAGTTTAAAAGTCAATGTCCAGACATGCCTGTGTTAAGAAAAAAAATAGGAAGTTATTTATTCAGTCTGAGATAAGTCATAAAAACGGAAGAAAACCCAAACTGTGGGAATAATGTTCAGTGTCTGAATTATGATTGTTCTGAAGGCAGGGGATCATTTTCTTTCCTAACAAGTCAAGATTGCTACCTATACAGTGTAAAATGAAGAAATAAAAAGATCCATTGCACTTGCTACAATCATCAGGACATCTGACTGGAAAAAAAAAAAAGATTTTTCTAAATATTCAAAACCAAATCATCTAAAACTATTTGTATTCACAATACTGTAGCCACTTAAACTATTCCTTAACCTTGCTTCTGATTCTTTCACTGATGCACTGTTGGAAGACTGTGAAAAACAATCTACATCGAATCAAGACAGGAGGCATCATAGTGCCTCCTGTGCAATGGCATACCAGGAAACATGTTCTTCCCAACTTATGGTAAAATTCACTCTTGTGGAGGAACCACTAGGAGGCTATATTTGGTGCTGCAGATTCAACACCTGAGTAACACATACTTTTCTATCTTGTACAGGAGTAAATTTTGAGTAATCAAACACTGACTATTTCATGGCATATTTTCATACCATGAATGATATTCCAGATCAGTGAAGCTCTGCATTGTTTAATACTAATATTTTTAAGTGAATATAACTTAACTTGTCAACCCTGAGAGAAGGGTAAGATTACTACTGTTTTTACAGGGATCAAAGAACAGTATAGGTTGGAAAGCACTTCTAGAGGTCAGCTAGTCCAACATGCCCAGTCAAAGTATATTGATCAGATGTAGCACAATATGGCTGTGACATGGTCTAGGCATTTGTTTACTAAGCACATACAAAACCAGGGTTGTATTCTCTGTGGCTACATCTATACTAGTAAACTAAGTATGACCAGGGCATGGGTCCACAGCACCGGTCCACAATAATCCACACCACTTCATAGTTATCCCATTGCCTGAAGTGATTTTCTAGACAAAAATTACAAGACAAGACAATAACTCCAAGTACACTAACGACCAGGGGACTGTAGAGGCCAGGCAGTGTTCCCAGTAGGTAGTAAAGATGAGATGGCCCTTTTTGAGGAGGGAGAGAGAATTCGGCTGTATGGGATCAAACTATGTTGTGCAACTTGCTCTTGGGTCCAGAGATGAGCTTTTGGGTTTTTCCAGTCATCAGAATAGACTCAAACAGCTGGCTATCTGAGTAACAGGAGAATTTCTTTTCCCCATTGCCAAACCTAATATTCTTCTGTTTCATTAAACCAGTGTGATTAATTGCATGCTTGCTGACTGGGTGCATTTACTATGCAGTTTGAATGAGTACCGTTTTCCACTGCACAAGTGGGGTTTTTATGTGTGTGTTGTATAAATTCACTGTCATTTCTTACAAGATAGTATTTTGCGCTTTGTGGGAAAATAGTTGTACTAGTTCATGTTGTTTGGGGAGAGGATAAATTTATGCTTAGGGTTGCCAAGATTCCCTGTTTCCTCTTGTATGAGGACAGCTTTAT
Organism: Anarhynchus alexandrinus; assembly: GCA_008711295.1. Lineage (NCBI taxonomy): Eukaryota > Metazoa > Chordata > Aves > Charadriiformes > Charadriidae > Anarhynchus > Anarhynchus alexandrinus. The sequence continues at coordinate 1,097,379 of VUYV01000102.1, read as the reverse complement.
CCAGACACAATCCTTTGAATAACGGTACTTTTAGTAGTAAAATTGTTTCCAATAAAAATAGGAGAAACACAAGACCTTTCTACTCATATAATAAAGATTTCCCTGTTTTCCCAGTGCCAAGACAAACTTCCTTTCCAACTCTGTTCTATCTATATCAGCATTACATCAACAATACTGATACAAATTGTCCTCGGTTATTAGCAGAGATTGTAAACTTTCAAAAACAGAACTTGAAATAAATGCTTTAAATTATTTTACATCTGGGACAAAAAAACTATCCCTAATATCTTACTGTCTGCCTGTAGCTCAGAGAATCAAAGACGAGCCTGGCCTCACTGAAGAAAGCTAATGAAACATGCTAGCCTCAAATCCTGTCTGCCTTTCTTAGCACTCTTTTGTTTTTCCAACTGGAATACTAAGGACACCTACTGTCCTGTCTCACTCACTACAAAAAATCACTTCCTTAGAAGTAAGATTCAAGTGTGACTCCACAAGAAGTGGCTATAAAAATATGCCTCTGGACAACCACCTATCTCCTGCAAAAGATGAATTAAAACTTTAATATACCTTAACTTCCTTTTCTGAACAGTAACACCTTCCTTCCTCAAAGTCAGTAGGCAGAGTAAATAATTATGTACACCAGATGTCCACACTGACTTGGGAAGTCAGAAAGATAAAATTCCACGTGCACACAAGAACATACTTTCAGCATTAGCAGAATGAAATAGAGATATCAGATAAGTGAAAACAGATGTTGTTAAAATGTCAAGTGCAACAGATGTGTGGATACACAACAAGCTTTGGAAAGGTTAAATTTTGATCCAGGATAGGCTGTAGGAATTTATGTTAATCAGGTAGAAACACTAATGTACTTTGGACAAGCTAGCACCACTTTTACTATAATATGTTATTATGTATTGATCTCAATGGGACTACCTCTGAAATATTAACCAGTTGAGCATGAGTGGTGGCAGCATCTCAGCTGTGTGTGCTTTACAGTATGCTTCCATAAACCTGCTCTCATGAACAGCCAGAGTGTTCAGTAAATACTTTCCTGGTGACTTACCCACATTTTTATCCAATGGAAAGAGGAAGCAGCGAAGAGAGGGGACAATAACGTCTGGCAAGATATGCTCTCAGGTGTCAACATGATATGCAGCCGGTGTATGTCCAGGCACCATGAAGCAGTTCCACATTCTACAGTTTTGATAAAGCTCATATTTTTTATATCTTCCATTCAAAAGGCAAATACTCTTCAGTCTACAGAAAACCTTCCAAATGTATATTTAGATAGAAAATCTGACTTGGTTTTGATTTCAGAGTTATGACTGAATATTTCCACATAACTGCTGTGAGTTTTGCTTAATGAAGGAGTATGGTTTTGGTCTATGTGTCTGATTTTAAAGTATCAGGGCCAGAACGTGTCAATAGACACAAGCCTGAGCATGTGCTACTAAATGACTGGTATATATCTGCAGCAACTAAAGGAAGCACTGTACTTCAGAAGTGCTCTGTGGTGCTCTCTCCACAGGGGACCAAAAAGCTCTCAGGTGTCATTTCAGTCCTAGACACCTATGTTGTTTTTTCTCACCATGTAACACTTTTATCTGTACTCAGCTCCCGTGCCTATTTCCCTTGTGAGTAGCACTGATGCAATGTGGAGCCAAGGTTCCTCAAAGACTCATACTGGTCCACTGATGGCTGGGAGCTGGTAGGCTCAGCTATGTGTATTTATGCTGTAAAAACTGCCACAACATGCTTGCCCCTTTGGTTCATTTGCCTCAAAATCAGGAGATAGGCCTGTTTTTTATAATTCCCAAACCTCCATGGAGGTGAAATCTCAGTTCCACCATATCTAGGTTCTCTTCTCTTTACTTTCTCATAGCAGAGAGAAGGTAATATCATCAGCTGCCATGTTCGTCTCACACACATACCATCTGGATAAGGCAACCTAATCCATCACAGTTTTAAAGTGTTCTGTCCCTTTACAACCAAGTGTTACACCCAGCTGACATGCACGGTAGTAACAGCAAAATGTATTTTACAAATATTGGATATTGATTTCTTGCTACCATGAAGTGTTGTTAATTAAGAAGCACATCCATTTCTACCTTTTAGTATGTGAACTTAATCAGTCCTTAGTTTAGATCACTAAGGACAACAGTCATATTCAGATTTTTAGATGTTTGAAATTTATGGTAAATAGATATTACTCATGTTATTATGACTTTTATTAGTCTTTTACTCCTGATAATAACCACTGAGGGGAAAAAAGGTGCAGAAATACAATTTTGACTCATTCTCTTTTTGTATTGTTCAATAAAACTACTTTTTTTTAAGGTAAGATCTTATAGTGAATGAAACTGATAGAGGGACTCTTTCTGATGTCAGTGTGGCACTTCAACAACTCATCTCTTTGTGACCTATAGCTGAATAAAGCTCTAACCTTTAAAAGAATTTTTGATAACTGCTTTTTTTTTCAGAGATAACACCTCATAGAGCTGTGTTCTGAGATCAACTTATAGATTCTCTATTGCTTTTAGGGGCTTTAAAGTCATAATAGAATAGTTTTGTTTTATTACTCAGCTCAGAATCTTCTCATCCATCCCAATTGGTTTTGTTTATACTTCTGTTATACTTCCAAGTTTTTCTAGCATTTTTACATTGACTTGGACGTTTTGCCTTCTGATTGTATCAACAAGGAAAGTTGAGCATTTAACTGGGGATTGACAACTAGGCATATTTCTAACAGGCCAATATTGCCTTGTAAATTTGATGTTAGTATTTATTTTAGTGATACCATTCTTGTTTTTTAATGCAATTGAATTGCATTTAAATAAACATCTAAATACTTTTAATTAATACCTTGTGGAAAATGGGCATTTTTTCTATGTCCATGCAATTATGACCCAATTACAGACCCCAAAATACCCAGTTGTATTAAATGTTCTTCACTGTATAGGTGTTTGAAATTCAAGCAGCCAGTAACAATTTATTTGATAAAGCAAACTACAAGTATCTTTGGGGAGAGGTCATTAGTTTATCATAAACATAGCTTATACATTGAGAATGTTATCAAGAGTTGGAAAGTGTAATAATAAGTAGAAAAAGAAGGCAAATGTTGTCTCTTCCCCTCCTTGTGGATCATATGATCCTTACAATAGACTTCTAGGAGTTCAATAAATGGCTTAGTAAACCACATCCGTTTTTGCATGTTTTTGGACTTTCTCTGGTGTTATTACATGTCGCCATTTGAGCAGCACCACGACAATGTCCCGGGACATCCCTCTGCTGGGACAAGTAAACTTTCTAGTTCTTCATTGAGTGGAGGCTCAGGGGCATGACTAGCATGAAAGGTCAGTTGCCCGTTCCTGTTTTTTTTTCAAGTTAGACAGTAGAACAGTATTACTGTTTAAAAAATTTGGCAGTGACAGAGGATACACCATTGGATACTTTTTGCCCCAATGTATGTCCACATGGCACAATGCAGTATGAATCATGGAAAACCAGGAAACCAGATTTGAAAAACTCCATGCAGGTATCAGAGTCCACAATTATGTGAACACCCTGCCTAAGCTAAGGCATCCTGTTTTGAGCAATGCTGATAAGCATAGAGATGTGCTGTGATTACATGTATATACTACTGTGGATCAGAAGGAACTCAAATGGTGTCAAAAACAATAAACGTGCATATATGTGGTACCCTGCTTGTACAGTAGTAGTATGCTTTTCAAATGTCCCACTCATCTCTTCTAAATGCCCCTTTATTGGGACAGGTCTTGTCTAAAACATCCAATTTGCTCCTATTGAGAACAGGAACAACCATGAGCACAGCAGTATCCAATATACCAAAGAGTTTCAGTACACACAGTGATGATGAATTCTTTGAAGATATCCTCTGTTATTCTTCAGCAGTAAGTTTCTATTGAGCATGTATAAACTGTTTAAAGTGTGCAACTAAGTTAAATTTTAAATCACTGTTAAAGATGGCAAAAGGGTCATTCTTGACACAAGAGATAATGCCTGCAAAATGTGAAGTTGTTACATCAATGCGTAGGGCTTTTCAATGCATTAAAGCATTTTTTTCTGGGTCTCAAGCAGTATTTAAGACAGCAAAATCTACTTTCTCCTCTGGCTTCATGGTCAGAACTGTACTTTTATGGCTGAAAATTTTCACAAACATTCATGAAGATGTTTACCATAATAATTTTCAGGACAAACAGGAAAGTTTGGCAAAGCTGATATAATAGACACAGCTTTGCACTGCAGGGAGTATCAGGCAACTCTAAAAATAAAGAGTGCTACTAGTTCTGCCTAGAATAACATGCCTGAAAGAAGAATACACATTTACACAGCTGGCTTTACATGACTCTTGTTCATGCAATAAAACAAAAGGAAATTACCTCTTCTGAGGTTTTATTTTTTTATCAGGCACTCATTAAATAATAATTAGTTCAAAGTGTAAATGTGTATCGTGAATCATTTCTACATATGCATACTTATCCTTTTTGAAAGAGCAATTGTCTCCCTGAGGTAATGTAGAACATGAGTGAGCTGTGCACTGATTTAAAGATCTAAAGTTTAGTAGACCCAGTTTCAGCAGTTGCATAACCTATTTTTTTGGTCTTAAACCAGTGTCAAAGTAAGGGGTCCTTCCTGTCTGGAGTTGATCAAAGTTGAATTTGGTCACAGAATCATAGAATATAGGGTTGGAAGGGACCTCAAGAATCATCTGGTCCAACCTTTCTTTGCAAAAGCACCATCTAGACAAGATAGCCCAGCACCCTGTCCACATGAATCTTAAAAGTGTCCACTGTTGGGGAATCCACCACTTCCCTGAGGAGATTATTCCAACAGCTGACTGTTCTCATGGTGAAAAATTTTCCTCTTGTGTCCAATCAGAATCTCCCCAGGAGTAACTTGTACTCATTATCCCTCATCTTTTCCATGTGACTCCTTGTAAAAAGGGAGTCTCCATCTTCTTTGTAGCCACCCTTTAAATACTGGAACATGGTGATAAGGTCTCCCCTAAGCCTTCTTTTCTCAAGCCTGAACAAACTCAGTTCTCTCAGCCTTTCCTCACATGGCAGGCTTCCCAGTCCTTTGGTTGTCTTTCAGCCCTTCTCTGGACCCTCTCCAGCCTGTCCACATCTTATTTTTGTACAGCGGGGACCAAAACAGGACACAGAATTCCAGGTGTGGCCTGACAAGTGCTGAGTAGAGTAGGACAATGACTTCTTTACCTCTGCTGGTGATGCCTTTGTTGATGCAACCTGGCATCCCATTGGCTTTCTTTGCTGCTGCAGTGCATTGTTCACTCATATTGAGCTTGCTGTCCACCAGGAGCCCCAGGTCCCTTTCCACAGAGCTGCTCCCCAGCCAAGTAGATCCCAGTCTATGCTGCACTCCTGGATTATGTTTTCCCAGGTGCAAGACCTTACACTTGTTCTTGTTAAACTTCATGAAGTTCTTGTTAGTCCACTCTTCCAGCCTACCCAGGTCTTCCTGCAGGGTGCCTCTCACTTCCAAAGTGTCTGCTTCCCCCCTCAGTTTGGTATCATCAGCAAACTTCACCAGGGTACACTTGATCCCATCATCCAGATCATTTATGAAGATATTAAACAGCATTGGGCCCAATATCAATCCCTGGGGGACCCCACTTGTGACAGGTTGCCAGTTTGAAAAAGAGCTATTTACCACCACCCTCTGGGCACGGCCTGTCAGCCAGCTCCCCACCTACCACACAGACCACTTGTCTAGATGGTAACACAGCAGTTTCTCTAGGAAGAGGCTGTGGGGAGCCATATCGAAAGCCTTGGAGAAATCCAGGTAATCAATGTCCACTGCTCGCCCCACATCAACTGAACAGGTTACTTTGTCATAGAGGCGATCAGGTTTGTCAAGCACGATTTGCCCTTAGTGAATCTGTGCTGGCTTTTTCCAATCATGTGCTTCATTTGAGTTGTGATAGCCCTCAGAAGGATTTGTTTCCTAACTTTCCCAAGGACTGAAGTAAGACTGATGGGCCTATAATTTCCTGGATCCTCCTTTAAGTCCTTCTTGTAGATGGGGGTGATATTAGCCTTCTTCCAGTCTTCTGAACATCCCCTGATCTTCAAGAGTTCTCAAATATTATGGAGAGGAGCCTTGCAACAAGGTCAGCCAGCTCTCTTAATACCGTCGGGTGGATATTGTCAGGTCCCATCGAGTTGTAGGGGTCAAGCTCCTGCACTAGTTTGCATATGAACGCTTCCTTCACTGACGGTGGGCCAGAAGTTGATAGCTGAACACTTAAATTCTATTTAGGCCAATGAAAATGTCATAGTTTCTTTCACACTGTTTCCTCAGGACTTCAGTCTTTCAGGACTTTATTTCTTCTTGAAAGCTCTCTCTCTCTGACATACCCCCCCCCCCCCAAAAAAAAGTCATGGATTAATACCTTTGTAGGTGTCTCCTTATTCTAAATTTTTTTCTACACAGAGACTATCCAGGAAGACTTACAGACAGAGCGTTTCATTTAATTCTTCCCTAGCAAGTCCAAAATGGAATTTAATCGTGTTTCTGTTATCTGCAACCTTTCTGTTCCCTTGAGGAGTTTTCTCCTTCCTTCAGTATATTAGAATACTTAGAATAATGGTATTATTATGATGGTAATCTCATTTATGTCCTCTTCTCTAATTATTCCATACTTGCAGAAATGACAAGAGATCTTTCTGCCAGCCACATTACATAAACACAACACTTCTTTTCTAAAAGCATAGAAGAAACAGCAGTCAATCAAAATTGTTTTCATGAGAATTCTTTCTTCATTTTTCTGCAATCCTTTATAGCCTTGCGAACAAGAAAAATCATATCATTTGTAAAGGTTGTAATTTAAAAAATAATAAAAAAACCCTATGTGCAGCCTGAAACCTTAGGCTGCTATACAATTATTTTTATTTAGGCAATTTACTTTTTCTTAGCTGTTGACTTACTCAGTGTGAAAAACTTATTACTACAGGAAACCACAAAACAGGGGAAAAGATTGGTATATATCTTTTGCTCCAAGAGCTGAAAGAAAGTGAACTAAATTTCAGTTCATCGCTGACTACATGTATATGGTCATCTTATGTGATTGTTCTTGTCCTATTTATTTTTATAGATTCATCTCAGGTTCTACCACATCTTCAAAAATAAATTAGAAAGAAAACAAAGATTTGTATGTGTGAGGCTTTTTCAGCCAATGTGTCAGACTGGCAAAATGCCCTCTTTGAAGACAGAGTAGAGCTGACACATAATTGTTGCCCTTACCTTTGTTGCTACTGACACTAGATTCTGAACCCTCCTTGGAGACCTAAAACCAATTTTGATGTGACAATCTGAGAAGTTACCACTGGTATTTTACAAATACTGCAAGGTCACAGATTTTGACCTATACAGAGCCAAATAAACCTCTGGAGGGCGTTGTGTTTTATGGGAAAAATGTTTTCATTGATTTTCAAATTATGCATTTTACTGCAACATAGAACAGAACAGTAGCCATGAAAAAGAAAATTCAAATTACAGTAGCAAGAAAAGTAAAAGCAGCCCAAGATGTGTTTAAAATCGAAGCTTTTTTTTTTTTTTTTCTCCTTAGATTATTTTACACATTGTTTTTCAGGGTCATAGCTGGAAGATAAAAGCAAAGATAAAGAATGGGGAGTAACAAGAATTTCTTATTTTTTAGCATAAACAAACCTGCAAATTGGTATGTGCAGCCCTCATATATTTCTCTCTGAAAACCCAAGCAAATAAGAGTTATCCCTGTACCATGCTTCTACTGTGTGGCGTTTAGTATTAAAACATCTGCCAAGGCTAACACTAGTCCTTTAGCATAAATCCTAGTTTAGTCTTTAATAACAGCATGGTATATATGTAATATTTTAATCTTTTTCTGAAATTCTGTAAAGACAATCATTTTTTAAACTGTTTCCCAAAAGTAAACATCAAAGCTATGTTCCTGATTAAATTTCAAAACATTGTCCAGATATCATCCAAGTTTATTCATTTGGATAGCCAATAACAGGATTTTTAAAGATAATTTCCTCAAAAAAAGAGTTTGTTCTCAAATATATTCGTTCTGAGGCTGCTGTTTATCAATGAAATAGGTCATTGTATTTGTAGATATATGTTAATGTTTGGGGAAGTAAACTGAGATTTTGAGAAATTACTCTTACTAATTTGACAGAAATTGAGGTGAAAAAGGCAATGAGTCATTTGTCCCTCACACCTGTAGAGCATCTTGTTTTATTTGTCTTCTGTTCTTCTAGGCAGGGACTTAGTACTGTGTCATAGCATAATTGTCTGTCTCTCGGCTTCCTTCTTATGAACAGGCGATGCACAACACTCATTAGAAAACGGATGAGATTTAGAATTGGTTCATTTTACAAGCTACTTTAAATATCTATGAAAAATGTTTTCATTAGGTAGAACTAGGGTATTAGAGACCACAGATAAGATTTCCCAAGGCATTTCCCATTATTAGATTATTGTTATTATTTTCCTGTTAATTCAATAAAAGCCTTTTTTTTTTACTCCTGTGACAGATTTCCCTTGTTGTAGGAAGGATTAAGAGTTGTCACCCTAGGCATTAATGTGATACATCTTCAAAAAATCACAAGTATTTCATTTTTGAAAACTTGTCTTTCTTATGGTTTATTTATTTTAACGTGATACAGTGTCAAAATAAGAATGTCTATATTTATCATGTTCAATATGCATCAAGAAGAATTACAACATAATGGATGTATTGAGACAATCTGGTTAGATAGCTGTGAAAAGTTTTTCGTAATAGAAAAATTACCGACACTATGTAATATCTTCTAACAAGAGAGACTTGAAAAACGAGGACTTGTAAAAACAATAAAATTCACAATATTTTTCAAGATATATTGAAAGACTTTTATGTACAAAAGAGTTTTTGCATGAAGTTTTCTCCTTTTTTTGCCTTTTATTTGTTTCTTCGCTCATTTTGGCATTGAAAAAGAGAAGAGGAAAAAATAATTTGTTGAGGATTTTTACATGTTCGTTGTGTTCATTTGCTAACTATTTTAAGTAGTGTTTGGTGAAAATTTCCACTGTCATAAAAACTGCACCTCTGAAATATTTTAGTTTAGAAGATATAAATGCAAACTGTAAAACTCACAGTGTTCCACACAGCTAACAAAGCTTTATGTTTTTATTAATAATTATTATTATATATTAAACATAATTCAAATATTACATATTACAAAATGTGTATCGTTGTCTAAGAATCTTGATTTTTAAACATAAGCTTTTTACATGGAAAAAAAAATCTACCCTCCAACAAAAGAGACAATTTAGCTGAGACTCATGAATGAAAAATCATGCGTGTGTTTTTTCAACATCTATTAATTCATTACAGTATGATGTTCCTTCAGATATAAGGAATTACAAGAAATCATGTATTTTTAAGACTAAATACTAAAATATTAGGCCTAAGTTATATGGAATATTTTTACATACTCAGAACCATGGTGGCATTTTCACAGATAAACAAGCAAAAAAGAAAGGAAGGTCAAGTGAAATTCTCCAACGTATTTGTCAAAACCTGGGAAAGGACTAAAGAACTTGGGAATCCTGGCCCATAGCCCAATACTCTAGACCACAAAATAAATACTGCACTTAATATATCCACTGTAGCCAAAGTGTTTTAGTCTACACGACAGGGCTACCCAGAACTGACAGGATATTAATTCTAAAATTGATCCCCATTGGTCTTTTAGGCAACTATATATTATTTCTCCTGCAAACCACGTAATGCACAATTTTCATCTTACATTTATATTTCGTCATGCACACATTATTTCCTATTAAAAAAGTTACAGTGCTATCTGATATGAGGTTTGGGGGGTTTCCGTAGTTCAGCATTGCTGCTGATAGCGAGAACCCTTCTCCAAATAGTCCTCCTTAATCTCCTTAAATGAGGAGAGAGGTGGAAGGTGGTAAAGGCAAGTGCGGGAAAGGCTGAGAACGCAGCGGGAGGGCAGAAGCTGTCTGCGGCGGGCGCTGCCCTGCTCTCAGCATCTCCCACAGCTGTGTTGGCTTCATTGCTTACTGGCCCCTTGCTGAAAGCTCACCCCCACCATGGAAGATCGTTAATAAAAAATTGTGATACTGAAATGAATTTGGCTCATTCTTAACCCTCAATAATAAAATCAGAGGTACACCTAGTGTTCTGTGGATTATAAGAATATTGCTCATGTGGGGTTTTTTTTTGTTTTTTTTTAAATGAAGTGAGAGGAAAAATCAAATCCAAATTAATTAAGCTTCATGTAAGACTGGCGTTGGTAGATACAGTTAATTTTCATCTTCTACCAAAGAGATTAGAGTTCATATCTCAAAGGTAATTGAAAGCCCATATTTGAAGAAAATAATTCCCTTCGGTTCAGAAGCAGGATTTACTTAACCTACAATGAATGAAGGAGTGGCGTAGCGAGTTTAGCTAATATAACAGCTTTATGCTTTTCATATATTTTTCCACTGAAATTTCCCTCCTGCTTCCTGTGTTTGACATTTTAAGGAGCATATTTAGTTGAGTTTTTCAATGAGTCTCTATGGTAACAGCAAAAATGCCCAATCAAAAGACTTTACCTCCTCTGCCTTCTTGCTTGTTCACTCAGCAGAAGCTGTAAAGCAGAGAAGTGAGAAGCACTGGTCCTTTTAAGTGTAATAGTAGTGTGTTATGAAGTAGAAAGAAATGTTCTGTAGATTTCAAGACTAGTAATGATCACACTAGTTAGAGAAAGAATTAATCATCTGTCAAGTAACAGCTTCAGCATCAAATAACTTCAGTTTCAAAATTAAATCTTTTCTTTTGTATTAAACTGAGTATTTGATATTTTCTTTAATATTAAGCTGAAGAAATGTTCTTTCAATTTTTCAGCCAACACTGGGCTATACTGGAGTAGAGCGGCAGGTGCAATATGTGTATAAGATCCTTTTATTCTAAGCACTCTACAAAATGCCACTTTTCTGGCAATGCATTCAGTAACAACCAGCAACTTCATTTTCACAGCTGTAAAATAAAAAAAAAAATGTTAATAGATTGCCTGAAGTCAATAAAAATGGAGAAAGTCAGAAAAGATACACAGGATTAAACATTAGTGTCAGGCAACCATGGTAGCCCACTGAATTCTATTGAAGGGGTTTTAGTGAACTGATGTCGTTGTAGCAAGACTGTTTTTTCCATCTATTATTACTTCTTTCAGACGATATCAGAAGCTCAGCTGAAATCCCCTAAAATGTAACTGACTCAGGATATTGGCATTTCCTCTAGAAACTATTTAGTTGTATTATATGTATATGTTTTAGAGAGATATTTAGAATGCCCTGGGACCCCCCTTGTCAGAACAGTGGCGCCAGGCTGGAGTCTGCCCACATTTGCCCGCCAAGAAAGCCCTCAGGGGCCACATCCTTGCCAGCCCGGCACGGCAAGCGGGGAGCTGGACCACGTTACAGGGCTGTAGCAAGGCCCTGTTTGTGCCGCCTGGTCACGGCAGTTTGCTCTTCACAAAGAGCCAGGCATCAGAGAAGCAGATCTATTTTACTATTCTAATCAACCTAGTGGAAACATTAACGTGGTTATTCATAGCTTAACCTTTCAAAGGTCATCCATTATTAATAAAAAGTCATATGTACATGAAAAGACACTCATAATTAATAGTCATTTCAGCAATGCAGAAACAAACTGCAGCGTTTTAGTGTGATTAAGAAAACTTTTCTCTGGCATTCGGTACTCAGTGGACAGACAGCTTCTCAGAAACCTGTCAGTTTAGTTTCTAATGAACCCTGACCATTACCTTTAAATCAGCTGAGGATCTGCTTGGACAGGGATGACCACAGTTTCTTAGGGGGTAAATAGATGAATTAACCATGGGCAGATGCATTGTGTCTAAAAGAGATTTAAGTCAATCACTTTGACTTTCTATTGTTTGCCCTTTTCAGGAAGGACTGAGTGGTATAAACGCAGGAAAGCAAAAAATCTGAACAGAAGATGAAATCTCAGCTGCAGTGTTTATGCTAGGTTTCTATTGTCAAATAATCAGAGTTTGTCCAGCTTTTAACCAGTGAGATGGTTTGGTCAAGTTTTGCTGAAGTCTTATTTACAGTATAATGGTAAATGTAGTAATTACCACTACAAGGTACTGGTAAATGTAGTAATGGAGAAATCACTTGGAGTATACCGAAAGGCCCAAGTGACTTTTTTATATGTGAAAAACTCACATCCTGCAAGCATTTAAAACAAACTTTAAGACTCTCATAACATCATGGCTTTTAGAAAAGCTATAAGAGGTCTAAAACCAAAATTCAGCTGCAAAAGAAAACATAAATTAGTGTTGTATATGTGTTAGCATTATGAACAGAGTCAAAGCTGATTGAAAACTTATAAACAGTGTGGTTTCATAAAAGAGAGGCAGTAGAAGAATAACTACATTTCTTTACCAGAGTTTTGATTAAAAGGGCACATGTGAAGTCAAACAGATAAATAACAAATTGCTTCAGGATAACAACAGCTTCTTACACAGTAACATATATAAATGAATTTTTTTTTAACAACATGAAACATTTCCAAATAATAGATCAGTAGGCATTATTAAAAGATATCAGAAAATAAAAAGTATTTCTAAATTTCAGTTTACTAGATCTACGGCCAGAGCAGAATGGGTCATGAGATGTTATTACTGTAATGGACTTTTGACAGAAAATGATGTTGCAAATTCAAAATCTATTAAATGGCTAGTACATATAGATCAAGATGTAATGTAATATGAGTAGGTAATGAAGGAGATAATCAAAGGCATGGTTATAACACAGACCTACAAAGAACAGATGACTGATTAGCTTTCAGAAGTAAGTTAACTTGCAAATTATTAATAATGCTTTCCAATGAAACCATGAATGTTTTTTGTACTGTCTTACTTTATTTACCTCACGAAAGGCAGTGGAATTCACAATCAAATTCAGTATAGTAAGTTCATGGTATAAATACTTCATCACACTGTAGCTATTCACATACAGGGAAGAGTAATACAAAGTCCTTCGCCCAGCTATTTCCATTCTTCCAGTCTGCCTTATTGTCATGGTTTAACCCCAGCCGGCAGCTCAGCCCCACACAGCTGCTCGCTCACTCCCCAGTGGTGGGATGGGGAAGAGAATTGGAAGGATAAATATGAGAAAACTCACGAGCTGAGATAAAGGCAGTTTAATAGGAAAAGCAAAAGCCACACACACAAGCAAAGCAAAACAAGGAATTAATTAACCACTTCCCATGGGCAGGCAGGTGTTCAGCCGTCTCCAGGAAAGCAGGGGTCCATCACGCCTAATGGTTACTTGGGAAGACAAAACTCCATAACTCCGAATGTCACCTTCCTCCTTCTTCCCCCACCTTTATATACTGAGCATGACATCATATGTATGGAATATCCCTTTTGTCAGTTGGGGTCAGCTGTCCCACCTGTGTCCCCTCCTTGTGCACCTCCCAGCCTGCTCACTGATGGGGCGGTGTGAGAAACAGAAAAGGCCTTGATGCTATGCAAGCACTACTCAGCAACAGCTAAAATATCCTTGTTATCAACATTGTTTTCATCACAAATCCAAAACATACCCCATACAAGCTATTGTGAAGAAAATTAACTCGAATACCGTGTTCAGTTTTGGGCCCCTCACTACAAGAAAGACATTGAGATTCTGGAGCGTGTCCAGAGAAGGCCAATGAAGCTGTTGAGGGGTCTAGACCACAAGTCTTATGAGGAACGACTGAGGGAACTGGGGTTGTTTAGCCTGGAGAAAAGGAGGCTGAGGGGAGACCTTATCACTCTCTACAACTACCTGAAAGGAGGTTGTAAAGAGGTAGGGGTCAACCTCTTCTCCCAAGTAACAAGTGATAGGACAAGAGGAAACGGCCTCAAGTTGCGCCAGGGGAGGTTTAGATTGGATATTAGGAAAAAATTCTTCACAGAAAGGGTTTTGCAGCATTGGAACAGACTGCCCAGGGAAGTGGTGGAGTCACCATCCCTGGAGGTATTCAAAAGATGTGTAAATGTGGTGCTTAGGGACACAGATTAGTGGTGGATTTGGCAGTGTTAGGTTGATGGTTGGACTCGATGATCTTAAAGGTCCCTTTCAACCTAGATAATTCTGTGATTCTGTCCTGGTTCCAGCAGGGATGGGGTTAATTTCCCCAGGGATTCGGCAGGGGATACAGGTATTCCATCCCATGTGAGCCATGCCCAGGCTATAGTGGGGAGCTAGCTGGGAGAGGGGGTGGGAAGTCGCCGCTTAGAGCGGGCTGGAGCGATCCGGGTCCAGTCAGTGAGCTGCAGTACCGTAATCGCGCTTGTATATTCCTTTATTGGTGTTATTGTTATTGTTTTTCTCTTTCCTTTGCTGTTTCTGTTAAACCGCCTTTATCTCAATCCACGAGTTTTGCCTTTTTCTTCCGATTTTCCCCACGGCTCTGGGGGTTGAGCAAGTGGCCGTGTGGTTCTTTGTTGCCGGCTGAGGCCAAACCGCAACAGATTCTAACTCTATCCCAGCCAAAACCAGTACAATCTCCACCCATTATGCCATACCATTTATGTCAAGCTCAGATCCCACAATATCCAAGGTAAAAAACCATTCTAGATACCTGCCCATCTTCTCCCACACACCCTGCCACCCATGACCACACTACCTCAGGGCATATCCCTCTCTGATTTCCCAAAATAGTTTGATGACCTTAGGAAAATCTAGAAACAGATTATTGAGACACACCAGTATGAGCATTCTGATTACCGAAGGATGTTCAAGGTACTGAGGAGTCATTGCAACAAGGCATAAAATATCTGCCCTACAGAAGAAGGGGAAGGGGCCATTCTTTGTTTCCTCCACAAATTAGGTCTTGGAGGAGAAAAGGGGAAAAGTGTAATTGTTAACTGTTTCCATGAGATGGTTCCCGAAGCATTGGGACAACAGCAATGCACGGCACAAGTATCACATATGATCAAGCACTTAAGATTCTCAAAATTGCTTTAAGATGTTCTTTCCATCTAAACAAAGCAAATATGCACAGCAGCTATATATGGCTACCCAGTTTGAAATGGAAAAAAAATAGCAACCCTAAGACCTCTATTCCAACACCTCTACAACTATTCTGTCTCATGACAGGAAAATAATAAAGATCAGTGAGATACTCCTCACAAAGAAGGTTTGTCAAGGCATCTGTCTACTTTGTATAATACTGATGATAACCAATCTGAGATTCAATGTCATATCATTTAAAACAAAAAATGTTGTTAGCCATGTGCCAGTGGCTAAGTTGTGTATCTGTCATAGATACATAACATTTTAAGAACCTCCTTGAGCAATGAAATACATTTGTTGCCATAAATGAAGATTAAAAGTAATAATTTTCTGTATGATCACATTAGAACTTCAGTATACGAATCACGATAAATCAAGGTTAAATATGCTTTGTAATGCAAGACAATTGATCTCCCTGTATTTCATCTTGGTAGAGTACTGCTCCAGTGGTCTTAAAATAGGAAAAATTTAATGCAGACTTGCTTTGACAGTTTTCAACAAAAATAGAGATATAGGTATGATGTTTGGGGGTTTTGTTGTTATTTTTAAAGTGTCAATGTTCCTAGCCTTCCCAGGTCAATCTATCTCTTAAATTCTCAGCTTGCACCATAGATGAGGTCAAGCATCAAGTGGAGACATTCGTAATCATCTAAATTAAATGACCATCTCTGCGAGAGATCCCACTCCTTTAACAGCATGCAGATAATGGATTACTGGAGCATTACTGCAGTAGACAAGCAAAGTCTAGGTACGAACTCCAATAGCAGAATCCTACGGAAATGGAAATTTCAGCAGTAAGCCATACAGGTCACAAATGAGGTAAGTAAACCCAGAAAATCTTTTCAAGGCAAGTATTTCCCTCAGCACTTTCCTACAGATTCTGAAACTGCGATTAGTGAAACGGTGTATTTTATTGAATCCCTAGAGTGTCATCATTTAATAGTATTTCACAGCTACAGTACATCATCACATTACATTATACTTTCACTGTCGCCATGCAAACTACAATACCATGAAGTGATAACATAGCGTAATGAGACATACAATCCAGTGTAATGTGATATACAAGAAAGTCAATGCAGCATATCTCCAAAATTACCCTCCTTTAAAGGGAAACCCAATGAATATTTCATATAAATGTACAGGTCATTCATTTTCTCCATTTTTTGGATGTGTTTAATCTCTGTGCATCTTGATACTTCCACAGAGAACTTTAATATTATAGTCAGAAGCAATCATATTTTGCTAAGAAAGCTGAAATCGTAAAATGAAAACTGTTTTGTATGCAACTTTCTGAAAGGACTTTAAAAGTCTTTGGAGAAATGCTTTTACAAAAAAAAAAGAGCTAAAGCAATCATATAGGAGCCTCATGTATTTGAGAGTTGTATATGTGACAATTAAATATATTGTGTCCACAGAACTGAAAATTGGGTTGGTTGGTACTAGTTTCCTCCAGACTCATACGCATACTTATAACTCTTATACCTCGGTTATCCCATGAGTATATTTAGGGATAGATATCTAATCTTTCCTAACTGCTGTTGGAGATGTAAGGAAGGGAATTACTGCCTTTGCAACAGCAAGAGTTGGTCAAAATCTAGAAATAAAACTTCTCAAGAAAAAGCTAATAAGGAGAAACTTAGATGCAGATGGGTCTCTCTACACACAGTGAGCTTCTCCAAAGAAAAAACATTTAAGTATAACCAAATTAGAGAAACATTATACTAACATTGCATTCTTATGGAAGTACAGCTATCACTAAAAAGGAAGCCTGGATGAGGTAAGGCCCATAAAACACACACTCATCAGATCTCCCCAGTAGATGGGTAAATTATCTGATTTTGTTGTATCAAAATGAATAATTTGCATTGTCACTTCTTAAAATCTGCAATAAGACTGTCTGCCCAGCTGGCCTGAAGAAGCTGATTTTCTCTCACATCCCTCCGCATTTCTCTGGAGCTGCGTGAATCTGCAGCATACCCTCTTCCAGCTTACAAAGCTAGGTGTTTGCCACCTTCTGTCAGCTGAGAAAGGAAGATAGAAATAGCAAAGAGGAGACAAAACCGTGCACCTATCCACCCCACAACCACCTCCCACCTTCACACATAAAAGATTTCCTTCAGCAAACTCTGTTTCAGTGAGAATTGGAGGGGCAGCAGGGGGACAGCAGGAGATGGAACTTAGCCTAGGGAAACTTTTGTTCTGTCTCTATTAAAAATCCATTTAACACTGATATCATAATACATATTAAGCTAGAATATGTTTCAGAAAAAAATAACAAATGTGCATCCAGTCTTCAACCTCTGTAAAATAAATATTCAGTGTCCTTGAACACACAAAGTAATATTTTCATAGCGTTTTCATATTTGAACTCAGTCTTTTAACAGCTTCTAAATATCTATTTTACTAATTTGAAATCATGACATGATTTACTAATTCTTACTGTCCTCAAAACTTGTATAAGTAGCACTAAATTTGAACCAGATTTTCTGAATCTTGCTGAGATGTATTAATTTAGTATTATTACTGTCAAGAGTGAAATATGCTCCTAAACATGCTGCTTCACATCACAAAACTTCACAGCTGAACTGGCATTCCATTCCATCAAACCAGCAAAGTTATCTGCAATTTAAAATAATCAGCAAAAATGACTATTTTTATAGAATTTAAAGCTGCCTGTTCTCAATCAGAACAACATCAGAACACTTGCCCCACCCCAGAAAATTCAGAATGATTATGTATAACATTCTCTGCTTTACTAATATTTTTTAAAAAGTAAGAAATATAATTCTATTTAAAAAAATCCATGTGCAGAAAAATTTTTTGATCAATTTATTTACATTTATTAGTGGGGTGGTGCTTTGGCTTGTTTTTTCTGTTTTTCCTTTATAGAATTCTACTTGACAGCTTAATCAAATAGATTTATTTGCATATTCAGGTATTCAGATTAAACTATATCGGGATGGACAATTACAGAAAACAAAATTCAGCCAGAGGCTGGTGCTACTCCAGGGCTCACTCACATGATGTAGATTTCACAGCTAGCGCTCTGCCATATGGAAAAGAGGTCCTCTAAGACATCACAACTTCAACATCAGATTTGGAAATAAAAAGAAATGCAAATACAGAATTACATAAGCTAAAAAACCCCAACTTTATACTGACAAATAATAAAACAAAACTGTAGAGATATGCAGGATGGAAGCTAATCCTACAGTGAAAAGATTATTGTAGCTTCCATTTTGGGGTTATTCACAAATAACCACTATTTTAGGGTTTAGATGACTTCCCAGGCACACTGCTAGTACTGTTCTCAGCACATTTGCTTTTATTGAAGGTGGCTGAGCTGTGGAGGTGAAACTGAGGTGTAGAGCCTGGGGTCACTGTTCCTCGGGATTTTTTTTCCACTGGCAGTGAAGCATTAGACAAGTTATTTCTGTCAAAATATACTGTCTGAATGTCTAGAAAGCAAAACAGTATTTTGATAAAGCAAGGTAACTATTTTTAACACTATTAAAGGAACTAGTGCAGACAAACATAGCGTTTACAAATACTTAAATTTGCAAAAAATTGTACAAGTATATTATTGATTGGTTAATAGAGCTAAGGAGGGGATGACAATTATCAATGAATCCTTTTAAAATATTGCTACCATGGTCTAGAAGAACTCCTCTTTGGAATTTAAAACATGTTGCCTAAGTCATCTTGGCTATCTTTCATGAAAAGGCTGCACGTTTTTCCCTGTTCTGGCAAGACCTCTAACATCCTTATGAAACAGAAAAAGTTTTCTTTCGCTTTAGCTGTCCTTTATATCTCCCACAGGATTAATCCTCAGAGATGAAAGTGGCCAAAGGCACTAGATAGAAAGCATAGTTATTACTTTGGCAGGTTGTTAAACTCTTTTATTTGGAATATAACATTGTCTCTGTTGTTACAAGGAAAACTGTTCAGCATCATTGGAGTATTTGTTCCATTCCAGTTCCCTGGCATATAGCCCTTTTGTAAGGACTTCAGAGGTTACTGTCTGTTCTAAGAAAGGCTGTTTTATGTTTGCAATATGATCTTTCTGCCTACAGTCATGCTAAGAAAGGAAATGATATACGCTGCAAAATTCTAACAGTGATACCTGGTTTTATTCTTCTTCATACCCATGTAGATGTGAGGGTTTTGCTCTGTGTATCCACCTCCTTTGGAGGAACTCCCAGTTTATTTCCCAAAGGCAACCTAGGAGATCTGACAGCTACATGACAGAGAAAAGATACCAAAGTAAGAAAAAAAGAGGAAGGATGAGACTGTGTGAAAATATAATTAAATTATTAACAGCAGATCCTCTTCTTCTATAGCGGCACAGATACCACCGAAGCTTTTAGAAGTGCATATTTTTCCAGTTTGTTCCTTGTTGTTCAAAAGCTTTTGTTCATTAACTCACAGATTTATAGCACTCATTCCACACCATACTAGTAAAGAGTAAGAAATTATGAAATAGTTTTATTTTTAAAAGCTATGCAATGGACTCTACTGTGGTCATTCACATCCCGGAACGTATTACTAAATTAACATGAACAATCAAAAACCAGTCAGATGGATTATTCCTTAGTTTACACAAAGGTTTTTTTATCCATTCAGTGCAGGATGTCTTAGTCTCTACTTTTTAAACTAATACAGTTTCATTCGTTTCTCTTTACTGTACTCCCTTTCATGCATGTCCTAAAAATCCTCCTGACACAGTGTACACAGAAATCTTAATATATAAACCATTATTTATTTCCAGCACTTGCATAAAACAAAGATGTTCTTTTGTAAGCTACAGAGTCCTTTATCAGGATGAATGACAGCAGATTTGAAAAGAGCGGAACCTATCTTTGTTTGCCTGTCCGTAGCTGAAGTAATGGCATAGAGCACTAAAGCAACAAGTCTTAAGAGACCAAATACATTTTCTTTCAGGATTAATGGTCTACTGCTAGTGTGAAGAAGATTAAAACTAGAAGCAAAGAGACAAGAGAGTCCAGGGTAGCCCCACATTTCATTTCTATGGAACTTGTTAGTGAGCAGAGCCAAAAAGTCAAGCATTTGGGTAAACAGTTCAACATGAAATTACTTACTGAATTCTATCAGGCGTTATGGTCAAATACATCTGCTGCACAGTTAGGCAGCAGATAGAGTGATTTAGCACTGCATACAAATCATTGGGATTCTGTGTGTTGGTACCAACTGAAAGGCTGGCAGCCATAAGATTGCCAGTCACCAAGTGTCATTTCTTCATTTACATCACATTGGTATTCAGACAGTGGCAAGCAACCCCAAAAGTGAATTTATTGCTGCGAGAAAGTCAATATTTTACAATAACTGTAGGAATTCTGAAGCAGTAATTTAAAAGACTACTTAGTGCAAACCATTTACTACTTTATACACATGTATATTGCTATTCATTGCCACGGATACCTACAAGCAGAGTAATTCTGTGAAGCTTCTTAATTTTAAACACTTGGTCTTTTACAAAGTAAACTGCCAGTGTTTAGTTTAGTTAGTAAAACTGAGTTATTAGAGACCTCCTTGACTTTCCTAGAACAATTATTTACTGTACACGGTTCATTTGTCTCTCTCTTTTTAATTTTCTTGAAACAACATTTCATTAGGGTTTTTCACCCTGAAATGTGCCATCAAGCAGTCAAATCAAACCATCCTATTTTCTTTGGAAATATCAGTCTTGCAAAGAACTACCCTTCTGAAAAATACAAGCAAGTTGAGCCAACAGAATGAAAAAGAAGGAACACTCAGATATTTTTCCCCATTTCTTTGTAATATATGAAACACCAACTGAACTTAAACTTTCAGTATCCTTTCAGTACTTTCTAATTATCAAAACAGAGAGACATCCTATTAGACAAACACACAAATTATATAAAATACTTCCTTTATCATCACTGTTTTTCTTTGGAAGTACAGAATTCCCTAGACTTGGCAAATACGCGGCTGATACTTGGCATTCCTTTAATTCAAACATTTCCAGATCACATGACTAAGGCACTTTATCGACATTGAGTTGTCATTTATGTAACTTGTCTCTCACACTATGGATGGACTTTTACTTGTCCTTCTCATACATGTCAATCACATTTGTTTAACTGAGTTTTTACGCATTGGTGACAGTGTATTATATTTGGGAAAAAAATCTTCATCAAAGTCACAAATCTATCCAGCGAAACTGGAATTCTATCCCACAGACATATTTCCTACCTGACACTATTTTTTGTCTCCATCTCAAAGTACATTTCAGTAGATATTTCTGCAGCTGCAATATAGAAGCAGTAAAAGACAGCAATAAGCCTTGTTTTCATTAAAGTAAAGTTCTGCAATTTGTGAGAGGGTACATTCATTTTGGACAGAGAAGGGAGCATTTCTCAGCAACTAATAATGGTAGCTCACAAGTCTGATCATGTCAGCGCTGGCTCCTAGAAAAGACCAACCGATATAATTGATCTTGTAACATTTAAAGGCTCTTCACTTCAAGCGTATTTTATTGCTGCCTGGCTACAATTATGTTGACCAGAAGTGAGGCCAGTGCTGGGGTTCAGAACTCAGAGGCAAATCAGTTCAGCATGTAACCACTTCACTCCTAATGGCAGAAGTTGCATGGGAAATTAATTTTCAGGATCACATTAAGTCAGACTGCAGAAAGTATTGTGGGATTCACTTGGATAAAATTGCTCTAGCTGCTGGAAAGATGAGTGTCAGTAATGATATTTATTAAACACAATGAATAACATTTGGAAGCCATGGAAACCAGAGGACTAAAATTGGGTAGATGCACTAAGTGCAAGAGGGCACCAAGAGCTTTTAAGACAATCAAAGGATTTAAAATACAAGGGCAGATTAGATAAATTCATAAGCATTTCTGTCTACCTTTTATATCATAGAAGACAGCAAAGTAAAATTAACATAGAAAATACCAGAATGTATAATCATGGAAATAAACCTCCAACCTTGCTATGGGTGAATATTTCCTTCCTTTGAATATGAGCCTCAGTTAATGTTCCATTCTTTGTATGATTGAAAGACCAATTTATTATCTAGATAGACTCCAATACAGAATAAAAAATAAAAAGGAAAAAAGAAAAGAAGAAAGAAAAAAAAAAGGAGCATGAAAATATCCTGGCTAGAATTGCAATTTGTGAAAAATGCACAGAAGAAATATACGGAGGTAGTTCATAGAGGTGTTAACCATCTAAGTAAAACAAAAGCCATTTGACAGAAATCAAATTAGAAAAGGTAATGGGATAAAAGAGATTTACAAAGACAAGTAGCTTTGAATGACAGGGGTTGTTCTTTCGTTTTTCTCTGGAAGACTACTATACTCTAAATCTTCCAAAAACTCACATCCATGTTTATCTTTGTAACATATTATTAGTTCAATTGATTAGTAGAGCTATTTACACTGTGCAAAGTTAAGCCTTTAAGACTGCAAGTGAGAGAGAGGTAGAAGAAGGAAAAGACACAGAAAAACCTACTAGTTATGTTTTGTAAGAGGCCAATAAAGACCACTGCTTTTGAAATGCAGCAAAATATTTTTATTTTCAATTCTTCCTAAGTAATTCTTTAAGAAAAGAAGAAAAATTGCTAAATGACTAAATACTAAATTACTAAAACAATTCTACAATACATTTCATGTCTACTGTACAATGCAAAAGGAATGAATGAAAAAATGCATGCACACAGCTTATTTTAAAGCAATGGTCCAGTTGTTCAGTGTATCTTAACTTGGAAATGAAATCTCAGTTTCTTTCACAGAGCATTTTGCATTGCTTTATGGGCAATATAACACTTACTACACTCAAACTACTGTATCATTAGTCACATTATCTGTGGGGATAATGGTGACATGTACTTTGCCTTAAAAATATGTGTTTAAATGCAACATTATGAGTTGCTATGACTAAAGACAATAAGGAGCTTACAGATTTAAAAAAGCAATTAGTCTATTCAGATATCCTCTGTAGCAAAAGAGCAGAAAAGATAATGGTACTTCCAGCAGGAGCATTCAAAGTTAAAATGCCATCTACCTAAGTTTCATTTGAGGCCGTATTACATTATAAGGTGCAAATACAGTGAGAGTTAATCAAGCATACCTAGTATCTAATGCAGCTGACAGCTCTCTAAGATAATAGAAGTGGTTCATTTTACGCATTAGTGGGAACATCGTAAGGATGAAAATGTCCTTTAATACTCAACTTCCATAAATAGGCCATCTGTTTTCCATTAGATCAATATGAATAAGTACTGAAATAAAGCCAGACTCTTTCATTTGTTAACAGGAACATCCTTTACTATCCCTAGAATTAGTTAGTTAGTTCACCTTCAAAGACTCAGTCACATTTGTGTGGCATATTCCCTTTCCTGTAACGCCTGTATTGTGCAGCATATCCATATATTACTGTACTGTAAATGGTTCTGTACTAAACTGACATAAAAAATAATGTATATGTGTGCATGCAGGTAGAGAAGAGAGGAGCACCTTCAGCTGAAATATCCAATACTTGTTGGGAAAAAAAAAAAAAGAAACAAAAAGAAAGAAGGGCATTATGAATGACATGATCACACTTCTCTCAACTGCTCACCTCCAGGATTTTCTCCCAGCTCCTAAAAGTCTTTTTATTATGTGGATGGGCAGGAACTGATAAGACATTTTTCTTCCATATCTTTCACAAGATGGCAACATTAAGATGACAATATTCAGAAGAGACACCAGTCCCATCCAGTTCAGATCTTGCAGTCAGAGTTGGGTGGGTCTACTTCCACTGTACAGAGATGACTGCGCCCACATGGTGCCACAGACTTCCAGTATTATTTCTCCTTGGTTCACTCCAGGGAATTTGTAGTATTGGCTCCATGAAGAATGTTCTGAATAAATCTGTTCATATTATCAAGAGTCTCCTTGCACCCTGAAAATGCGAGCAAGTTTAAAGACAATAGCTGTAAAAACATCTTAATAATATAGAAGACATAATCCATTTTATACTTTATTTAAGTGTCTACCTGAAGTAATTTTTAAAAGCATTCTGTTTTGTTAGTTGTTACAGGATCTGAGCAGGTGTTCTTTCCATTGTGGTGGTGGTTTTTTTTGCCTGCATATATTATATAATTAATTTGCTCAGAAAAAAAAGACAATTTTAAGTCAAACTGATGAAATACTTTCCATGATTAGTGAGGAACTAATTATATAAAGGGTACATGCCACCAACCCTTTTCATTCTTCTGTGATTGTTCTCATAAAATAAAGCTATTATCCTAATCAGGTCAGGGTTTTATCATCGTTATTTTTTATTTATTTCCTTAATGTTTTATCGTTAAGGAAATCAACAGGTCCACTTAACAATCTTTTTCTGTAGAAACTGGATCCCTGCAAGATGGGGAGAAAAATATATTTCTCATGTATGCATATGCGTGCGTGTATATATATATATGTGTATACAGATATATATATAAGGCCACAAAGTGTAAGTGACTGTAAAGGGTAGGACTGAAGAGATGCAAGTGATATGAACTAAAGAGGTAAAAGTGAATGTATCCTCATTATTAGTGAAGAGATATTCATGAACACGGTCTTTTCTCCCTGAAGGGGCAGAATCCTCATGAAGTAATACAAAAAGAAACTAATTTTGTCATTTGTTTTAGCCAGAAGCCACCAGTATGTCCTCCAATATCCTTTTCCAGTGGCCAAGCTGCAAGGGCTTCATCTGAGTCATTCTGTGGTAACTTTCCAGACTGGCATCTGCCTCTGTGACAATGATGCCTGATTATTGTCACTCCCTGCTCTCAAGATTGCGGCTTGCTCAGAGTGCTGTAACATGATTGTTAAGTGGTTTTAGGCAAACCTGATGCTAATGCTTGCATCCTTTGCTCTTACTATCATTTGTCTGAAGAATATTTGAGATGTGTTAATGTAAAATCAAAGCCCATAGTGCAGCACTATGTTAAACCTGTGCTGCGCAGAATAAGGAAGAGTTTGTCTTTCCTTCCATCTCTAAAGTAGACAAACTGCTTTTTCTGATTTGCTTCCTATCCCCACCCTGTCTTCCTTCTTGGACCCTTTTGGATGAGGCAGCCCTTAGATACAGGATGCAGGTTTAAACATTGTCTGACAAGAAGCAGCTGAAGTCATTATTATACACGCCTTCCAATTTATATTTCAATATGGAACTGATAAACTTCATGGGGCAGCTCTTCAGCTGATGTAAGTCATCATAGCATCTTTAGCTTCAATGAACCTTTTTAATTTTACAGTAGAGGAGATGGCTCTTCTGCTGTTTACCACATTTAGTACTGCTATTCAGCAACTCAAGTACTGCTTTTGAAGCTCTGATTGAAATTACTGCTCATTACAGCTTCTGCTATTTTTTTAAATACAATCATCCATGTAAAATGCACAAACATTTTATCTCTTCCAATATTATTGCATTTTAAGTTTTTTCTCCTGTAAGCTTCCATATGATTTGATTCATCTCATCCCACATTTTAGGTATTTGCTTGGCCAGTTCTCTTAACTATTCTCTATATCACAGTACAGTGATATTTTTTGAGGAACCTTTGCCTCTTTTTCATTCCTGTCATTTTTAACCTCAGAAAGATCAATTCAGATATATTGAATTATATCTATCTACTTATAAAATAAAACTGATGTTTTCTCTAGATTGCTGTCATTTAGTGTGAGCACTGCCTCTGCTAACTTTGCCAACCAAATTTTAGATGTCCAGTCTAATTAAGTCATCCAGCTCCCCCTGTCACCAATGGAAGGAGATAAGTTGAAAGTTGACATAAATCAACTTTCAGGGCCATCTACCCCTCTCCATTGATTATACAGGGCAAAGAGATCTAGGCAAAGGCACCGTTTTGAAAACCAGCAAGGGAATGAAGTAAAAGTCTCCACTGTTGCCCAGCAGCACACTGGGCAGCGTATTTAATAAGGAGGATTTTGTTCTCACCTTTCCAAAACCACTCAGCAGAAGTACTCCATTTTGCACTGAAGACATTAACATAAATTGGAGTAGGTGGTACACACTGCCTCATTTAAGAGCCTTAATCACCAGTCACTGAGTCATTCTAACTTTTGTTAGCCCAGCCTTAGGGAGTACTTGAATGTGCCAATCAAAATGAAAGAACTTGTCCTGAGCATATTTTGACCCTTATCACTGTGCTCCATCCATTCCAGCTGCCTCAAGGAGCAACAGACAACAAATCCGTGTCATCTGTCATGACTGCTGCATCCTCTGTGAGAATGGAAGAACCCAACATGACATTTTGTGAACCAAGCATTTTTCTAAACTAAGGCCACATGGCTAATTCCCACTCAAAGGATAGGCAAAAGAGTCAATCCAGTTCAGTCACCACAGTGTAACTGACCACATGAAGGTCATCCATTCCACCAGATTTCTCACTCAAAAAAAAAATAAAATAGAGCAAGCAGCTCCTCAGGAATTCAAACCCTAAAGCAAGCACTGGTGCCACCTCAGCCTGGTGTCCAGAGGAAAGCTGCCCAAATTGAAGTCTCATCCTTGCAGCTGCTAACGCTGACTGATTCAGATTTTGGGAGCCAAAAGTCCACTGACATACAAGCTTTAGCTTCATGAGAGTTAGTAACCCTTAGCCATTGCTTTCTGCATGGAACAGGAAGCACAGTTTGCATAACTGGCCAAATTGCATTATTTTTATTTTACAGTACATGTCGCAGTACATCATACACAGAAGTCAAATTTCCCTGGTTTATAAACTTTTCTTCTTAGTAAGGGTTCCAACTCTGCATGCAACTAGATTCACAAACAAAATTAAAGTCAAGTCTCCATAATAAACAACATTAAATGCGAATGAATTCTTAAGAAAATTAATTCAGCTGCTGCTCACAAAGTCGACCCATTGATTAGCCACATCATTTTTCTAATTTTACTTTTTACATGCTTTCAGATTGCCTTTATCTGCTGCAAAATACTTGTGCCTGAAGAGTGCAGATTTTGATAGACAGTAGAAACTCTGTGATACAATAGACATTATGATTTTAATAAACTAGTCTTTTTCAGAGCCAACAAAATCATTGAGTTCTTTTTGACAACCGAAAAAATGTCTATGCAAAAAGGAACTTCAGAGCACACCAGCTCGAGGCCTAGCCTCACTTAATAAAAACTCAACACCATTACCACAGAATAGGCTTATAACTGTCAATTTAACAAATTTTCTCTCTTTCTAGAGCAATATGTTTATTAAGGAGGAAGAAAATACAGCTGAATTTGTTAATTCATGGAGAAGGCACAGAGAATGCAGAAGGCCTTGGTAGAAAAGGTAAAGCCTTATAACAGTTCTCAGCCTAGTTGTTTAATCTGTTACTTAATTCCGGCCATCTATCATCTTAAATTATTATATGCTTAATTTAAATAATTTAAGGTAATCTATTCTGTACTTTTCATATCCTATAAAGATAAGTATGGGAAATATAAAATTGGAAACTGGTAAATTAAATTCTGAAAATACAATTTGTCTGGTAATGATAGCAGATGCCTTGCATTTGTGTAACATCTCTTGTTAGATAGCCACCACACATTTAATCTCCTACGGCCACAGACACAGCTTTTGGACAAAAAAATAATATTAAAGGTTCAATCTAGTTTTCATGTAATTAAATGACAAAATCCTTGTATATACCAAACAGAACAGAAGCTCCTAGTCCTAAAAGGACATTTATCCTACCTACTGTGGGTCTACCCACCTTGTCATGGTATGATAGGACTTACTCCTATCCCTAGGGTGATCTGAATTTACCATGACAAGACAGAAAGTTTTTATCAATTACACAACGAACTCCATACAGTGCATTACAGGATCAAGGCTTCAGTATTTTACGCTGTAGGATAGACAGGCATTACTCTTTTTAAACATTCAGAAAAAGCATTTCTGTCCTTAAGAATTTTTCATCCAGATGGAAAATAAAAAGTGGTGCACTAAGGAAAAATTTGGCTTTACTCTGCCATAAATTCTAGCCTGAGACAGCAAATTATGAGATGACAGCTCTCAAAATCCCCAAAGCAAAGACTTTGTCTACCAAAAAACCTTTTAGATACCTCCTAGTCTTGCATCAAAGACACCTGGCAGGTTACTTCTTTAGCTCCCTACAAGGCAAAACCTCTGCTATTTTCTGCTTCGTCCTCACTCACCTCTGTTCCAAGAAATAGCAACACAGGCTCATGATACTTTCTCAGAAAAGAGGAAGGAGGCAATTTATGCCTACAACCCATTTCCTAGATGGCCTTGTTCTCAGTCTTAAATTACTTAGCTATGCATCGGAAAACTACTTCAGGTAAGAAGACTCAGAGACCCTCAAGTTGGTCTTCAACCAGCAGACCTTGTTACGACCACTTTTTCACAGCTCTCATTAAATATAATACTTTCATTTATTTTATGCCTTCTGTGTCTGAAGAGATTAATTCAGAACAAATACGAAGGAAAGAGTGCCACCTGCTGTGGTACCAGTAATATTCCCTCCAGTATTCAAGTCAGGGAGAAGTCCAGAAGCTGAAATGCAAACAGGATGAATTGCTCAATAGTCAACAATAATTAGATCACAGAGGAAATTATCACTTGCAAATGTCATTATTGTGGAGGTACTTTTTGATTAACTTAAAGGGGTTTCTTTTATTCAATTTTCATTGCGATATTAGATGTGGCTCTGTTCTCCATCACATTGCAGTACACCTGTCTTTGTTATGCTACTTCCTTTATTTTGGCAGATACTGAAACTAAACTCCTTCCGATGTGGCACCTATGTAGGGTGGCATATGATATTCATGTCCCTGTGTTTTGATTCCTCTAACTTTCTGCTGTCACAAAACCATTGTACATATTTAGAGATTTTTCTTCTACACTATTAGTTCTGTCTTCCTGACAGAAAATTGATTTCTCTCATCCTGATACATGAACCAAAATAAATCTCTTGCCCTATTGCTCAAGAGCTTACAATACCATCAACCACAGCTTTGAAGCATGTCATTAGAGACAGAGACATTATAATAACCGTGAGCAGTCTGAAGCAATTTCTTTATTATAGAATTTAAAAAAAAAAATAGTTTTCCGATGATAATAAGTTATAGATATTAATTCTTTGCTGCATTTACCGCATATTGTCCGAAGCAGTAAAAACCTTTTTTGCTCTTTGGAAATAATATTCAGAAATATTATCCTACTGAAAATGGCATCCCATCATGCTCATCTTGAGGCAAGACGGAAACCCACATTTATATCTGCATTCACTTCTTTTGAAGATACTTCAAAGTGTAATACTTAAAAATGACTGCTTGCATGGTGAGTTTTTACCCTAAGTTTACAGAGATAAATGCTGTTCTGACCACACCACACCATCATCATGACCTATGATCCATTACCTTACAGAAGACATACAGTGACTTACACAGAGTGTGCTGATGGCTTCAGATCGCTTGTTGCAGAAGTGTCCAAATCACATATCTACAAACTAGGTCTATTCTTTCATTGAGCTGTCTCTAGGAAACTAATCCAAGACTGAATTTGATGACTGTTGAGATCTCTTTCTCTGCAAGTAGACACACAAGTCAGGTACATAAGACATGCGTGCATGGTGCTGCATGGTGATGCATGACCTGGACTACCTATGCTACAGGGTGCAAGGATACTGGGGGCTTTAGCCCACTTAAACTCTCACAGTAAATCTATTTCTGTACAAAAAGAAACTTTAAGAGTTGCTGCTTTTGATACTGCTGTCCTGGAAAAGTGTGCGAAGGATTTTGTCCCTGATAATATCAAGGGGTGCATGTCATGATGTCAAGGCTTTTACTTATTTTTAAATGTAAATTTTATGTAGTGAGCCACAACAATTACCAAGGCCTCACTTTCTGTGCCAAAGGAACATTTTACGTTGCCTCTGCAACTCACAGCAGACTTAAAATTTATTTCAGCTTCCAGTACAGGTAAAAAAATGAAGTGACAGACTAAACAACACCAACAATAGTACTGTAACTTCTATCTGTCAAAAGAAACAAGGGAGAAGAAAGATGCTTTTACTCTTACAGCAGTCTCTAGATTTTTCTAATTTATACACAGAACAGAGAACCAACCAGAGAAAAACTTCAAAAGATGAGTTGAAACCCCTGTTTCTACCCATAATGAGCTTTTCTTTGATGAAACCAAAGAATTAGGATCAATTTTGTAAAACAACTTATATTGCCCCCAATTATATGAAGGTAGAGGTACTTTTCACAAAAGTTAATAATGTGCCTTTTGTAATACATCCTTTCCCAAATCCATTGGCAATTAAGGTAAATTCTTATATTTGTGGAATTTTCTGTAATGTTTTTAAAAGTATAATATTACAAACAAAATTGATTTGACTAACAAGCTTTATAATTAGTTTATTTTGTAAGTGATAGGATTGCTAGAACTTCATAAATTAAAAAATAATTGGTACTAAGGTCTAATATGACATAAACCAAACCTAAAAAATTTGGATTGCCTTGATATTAGTATGTTTGGCCTTAAAGTAATGGGCTGATTTTAAGAAAATATTATTTTAAATTATTCAGTGTAGTTTTCTATCTAGCCAACTGTGGCCTCCTTAGAAAAGACTAACATACAATATAAATAAGCTGCGTTTACATAATTTCTCTCTTCTCCCCTCTTTCATGCATCTAATTTTGGTTTATTTCTCAAAATTGATCTATTCTTGAGCATAAATATCTCTCTTTGTTCCTCACAATCCCAAGACCACAGTTGATCTTTATTAATTTCTATTATTGTTGTAGACAAAATTATTTAGGGTATCTAAAGCAATCAAGAAAATAATGTTGATTCACTCAATAGAGGCAGTTTCTTAGCTATTATTTTCCTTGTTTTTAATCACTAAATAGGGAGGATTCTTTACTTTAATATTTCTTCCTATGCCTGATTTTATCTACCTTGCATAATTATTCCACTGATATACTTTAGTATGGCATAATAGCCTGTGTTCAGTGACTGAAAAGATCTGCGAGCTAGAAGACACTTCAGTGAGATCAATCTGATTCTACACTTTGAAGATGGTTATGGAGAATGGGGTAGGGATCCACAAAGCATATCACAGCATTTTTTCTGTAGTTTTTTTCAACCAAAAATCTTTATGAAATGAAAATGCACAAGTCTTCATAAGGAAAAAAAAAAAAAAGAAAGAAAATAGATAGAAAAAAAAAGAAAGGAAAAAAAATAAGCCAGTATATTGGTCCTTCACTTGATGCTAGTACATAGGGAAAAGTGAAATTCTACAAAAACCTACAGCTCTCATGGCTGTGCCGAGCTGAAACCTTACTGATCTCAGAGGAGTTCCACTCCAAGTATGTAGTTGAAGAATCATAACCATTGAATACAGTTTAGATACATTTACAGGTATACGTTCAAATAAACCCATACCATATTTCACACTAGTATCTAAAATAGTTTTTGAATTATAAAAATAACTCAGCCTGGTAAGTTAATGTCACATATTAAGAAGGTTATTATGTTAGAAGGTAACACTATTTACAGGTATTCTCCCAGATATCAAAGCAATATAAAATACTAATCACATTTACTCAACTCTTTTATGTTGTCAATTATTTTAATACTTTTACTCCTGAAACCACTGACTATAATATCCAGTTCTGTAAATGGATAATGAAGTCCATTTTTTTCTTGTAAAGACTAT
Source organism: Anarhynchus alexandrinus (assembly GCA_008711295.1). Taxonomy (NCBI): domain Eukaryota; kingdom Metazoa; phylum Chordata; class Aves; order Charadriiformes; family Charadriidae; genus Anarhynchus; species Anarhynchus alexandrinus. The sequence goes on along the minus strand of VUYV01000102.1, from coordinate 1,065,551 downwards.
CCAAATAGGATTTGCCTTCCTTTGGAGAACTGGTACAAACCTTATGAAAATTCTCATGTTTTCCTTGACCCCAGACTGGGATTTTAATTTAAGTTATTTATACATTGTTCTATTTTCCTAGTATAACACAAACCAGAAATTGCACATTTAAGCCATACTGTGTATCCATATATGCAGAATTACCATGCATTTCAGATTCGGATTTCTGCTGAAGATTTTGTTGCTCAAAATACTTCCTAAACAGTTTAAGTTTCAGACAACCAAGAACTGCATAACTGCATAATTGACACAAGAACGGTCCCAATGAGATGTACTTACATAAATCAAGACACCAAACCAGGTCCCATTTTCAAACTTGAGTGCCTAAAACAATGAAGAACTGCTTTAAACAACAGCTATCAGGCAACATTATAAAAATAAGACCTTGTAGCATAAGTCTCCATAAACATTCATAGTTGAATTCTGTTAAATTTTGTTCCAATGGTCTAAGACATTCTAATTTGAATGTTTTGGGTTAAGTTTTTACTTTTCTGACCATGAAGATAACCTTTGTGCATAAGTGCTAGTGAAGCAGCTCTGAAGCTCTGAAGTTTTAAAAAGATAATCTACTTGGGTATTTTACAACTACTGTGTCTGGAGAAACACCAATCCACTTTGAAAGTTCTCTTAATTTAAAGTTCACTTAATTTAAAATGATCTTTTGTATGAATTAATTTAAAGTTTTAAAGAAAGAAATACCTGCTAACTTATTTGCCTCTAAGCTAGAAAGGCAGTACTTTCTACCGTCTTTGGATGAAGGTGTGCAGCCAAATCACACAGAGAGGCACAAAAGTGACATCTGACTTTACAGGCTGCTCTGACACAAACATTGACCAGCACAGTATTTACCTTACCTACCGTTAGACATGGACGTGTCTGCATGTGAGCTACATACTGTAGTCTCCCTTTATTGTCAATAGAAAGAATCAAAGACTCTTTAGGACATAACTAACCTCCTAAAGTAGATGACTGAAATAGGTTAGATAAACCATGGCTTAAAAATATCTCTTTCTTCTCCCTGGTGGGTGACTGCTTCAGATGTAGATATCTAGTGTTTAGGCATCTATATTTGATCAGACTAATCCCACCAGTAACAGCAATTAGTGTTCGACCTTTAGGTATTGTGCCTTCTGGTGCACTGTGTAATTGCAAGGGACACTGCTGCAGCCTCCTTTTAATAAGGCAATAAGACTATTCTTAATTACTGTGGGTGCTAAACATCTTTGCTGAGGAAGAGAATAGGCTAGGAGCCAGTGGAGAAAGAAGAGAAGCAGAGTGAAGTTTAGAGAGATTGGAGAGGTACACACCTTATCTGGGCATAAAGTCAAACAGCAATAAAGACTAATTTAATCACTTGTCTTAGCTGATGAACATCCAGATGAGACCTTGAAGGCTAAAAGGCAGGGCATGCCCTTTCTGAACTGATCTGTAAAGCCATTACTGCCTTCTCTTACAGGTCCTCTTCAACCACAACACGTCAGATGTCACTCAGGCTGGATCCTTCTAGATATAAAAGAGAAAGAAGTCTTGGCAGTGAATTCTCAGTGAAGTCTTCTTAATCTGAAATAGCCCAAATCTAATGCCCTTGAGGGCACACTGCAAGACATATCTTTTTCAGAGAGCTGCTGAAGCGGCAAACTTGAGCCAGAGGTGATGTATAGTGAAAACGGAGAAACTTTCATCTTCGTTATTTATCTGCTCAATGGTGATTGAATATTATGAGATGTTGTAGATTACCATTAATTTCAACACACTGATTGGTTCTTTTTTAAAAAATACTTATCAAGACCATCTAATGTGTTAAATGGAAGTCTTTTGTCACTTCACAATTTAAAATCAGTGATAAATTTGGACCCTCCTGGAAGAATATGGCTGAGGTGTTGGTGCAGGAAAACAAATTATATACCTCTAACATGACAAAAATGTGTTACTAGCATATCATACAGCCTAACGTGGCAAACTAACAGATATTTTTGCTTTCCACTTCATTTTCTGAACTCTACCTATCTTTTGATCCTGCAAATAGATATATACTTAACCACTCAAAGACTCTTCCCAAGCTCTAAAGATATGTTTATTTTACTAAACTGAGAAACATTTCCAAGTTCCTTTGTGCAAGTATACAATTTATCCCTACTCAAACTCCATGTCTGGAGAAGAGAGGAGGGCGGTAACATGAGCAGTGTGTTCTCCATGCATGAACGCTCACACACATGCGCACACCCGTGCACACCCGCAGAGAATGGGTTCCACAGGATGAAACCCTGCAAGGTCACTGCACGCTCTTCCGGTGTGCTGTGGACAGGAGGGCAGCCAGCATCTGCGGGTGGACTCAGCCTGAAACCGTTTGTGTGACCACAGATAAGCACGTACATTTTCAGTGTGATCTGCAGTGAACTGGAGCTTTAGTTTGTGAACAGTAGGCTGTTAAAATCTGTAGAGCCGTTGATATCTTTTCCCACTTTTACCTTAAGGCAAATTTTGCGTGGTGGGGGTCACAATTTTCTTTCTATTAGTAGAGTTAGTGCTTAACATATTGTGAGCTACCATAAGTGTACATAAGTGTACATAAGTTTAACACAAGTTTCAACCACAGATACCCAAAAAGATTTTCTTTAAAAAGTTCACTTTTACCTTGCCTTAAAGATCTTCCTAGAGGGTTGGAATAGGGTTTTGAAAAAGGACTTTTGTGAAGAGGAAAATTAAAGAAATTAGACAAAGGAGTTACCGGGATAGCATATGACATGCTTAAGATGTTGCTGCCTAAAAATTAATGTGTATCTGTAGATAGGTCGTAATCATGGTTCACTATTTCACTCTGTTGATATGCTTGGAAAGCATTCACAGAATCACAGAATGGTCAGGGTTGGAAGGGACCTCTGGAGATCATCTAGTCCAACCCCCCTGCCAGAGCAGGGTCACCTACAGCAAGTTGCACAGGACAGCGTCCAGGCGGGTTTTGAATGTCTCCAGTGTGGGAGACTCCACAACCTCTCTGGGCAGCCTGTTCCAGTGCTCTGCCATCCTCAAAGTAAAGAAGTTCCTCCTCATGTTAAGATGGAACTTCCTATGTTCAAGTTTGTGCCTGTTATTTCTTGTGCTGTCACTGGGCACCATTGAAAAAAAACCTGTTCCTATCCCCCTGGCACCCTGCCTTTAGGTATTTGTAAGTGTTAATAAGATCCCCCCTCACTCTTCTTTTTTCTAGACTAAAAAGACCCAAGTCCCTCAGTCTTTCCTTGTAAGAAAGATGCTCCAATCCCCATATCATCTTTGTAGCCCTAATTAACTTGTTAAAAAATTAATTTTTACAGTCAAAATGCTATTTTAAGTATTTTGTCCTTCTAATTAGCTATTGTTTCTTCTAAAGTAACATCTGTGAAAAAAAAAGACCTCATTCAGGTAGGACTTCTTGTCACCATGATTCGTGGTGTCTCCATTCCTGACAGCATTGTGAACTAAGAGGCATCAGGAAGAGGCATCCATATGTTTTCTCCTGTAGGTCCACATATTGCTGTACCTGCTGCACTAAACTTCATGTGGTTTTAGTGGTCAGTTCATGTGCAAGGACCTGGGGGAAAGCAAAGAGAGGAGAAGCAGACAAAACAGAAACAAATAGAAAATGTTTAAACAATATGAAATTTATATTAGAAGTTAATATAAAATCGTGGACTCCCCAAAACGGTAGAATTTGACCCCAAATAAAATCAATAGGGGTGTGTGTGTTTGTTTTTTGCTAAGACTGGTTGTTTCTAACATTGTGTTGTTTGTTGCTAAGATTTTATGTGGAGCTTCATTTGGACCCATTTCTACAAATATACCATTGTAAAGTATAGAGAGATTCATTCAGAAATAACAAGACTATTCGAATTAACTGCTTCAAAATAACACATTAATGGGGACAAAATAATATTTTTTTCTTTAATATTGCAAAACTACTGAGCTATTTTTGCTGTATTTTTCCAAAATGATTCATCCTAGAGTAGACATCTGGCATGGGGCATATCAGCCTGAACAGTTTAAATATGGCAATTATAAGGAATTCAAAACAGGGTCTCAAAGGGAAAAGTTTTGGTCAACCTTAGCTAAAAGCATTTAGTGGAACTAAAATAATAAGAATCTGTAAAATTAAAATCTGTATAGCATATAGTTGAATAGACCTGTATGGTTTCCTCAAGGCTTATTCATGTGTACATAATTAGAGTACTTGGTTAGAAAACTGCCTTTGAAAAAAATCTTTAAGCAAAAGGCTTAAAAAGAAAAAAAACAGTGAAAGCTGTCACTTTTTAAAGCACAGCATATCTGCTCCTTCTAAATTTATTTTCAGAGTTCAAAAGACAATCATTGACTAATTATCTGCCAAATGCAGTACTATTGTTTGAATTGTAGGCATCTTTACTTAGTTGAAAAACACTTTTATTTCCTTAATGGCTTCTCTAAACTTCATTATTTTGTGCCATTTTGTAATACACTTCATAAAAGCTCCTGGATACAATAAGAAAAAAGTATTTTCCATTTATCTTAGGAGTCAAAAGCATTTTAAACTTTAACACAGAAATGCTATGGGCTGATTTTCTATGGAGGGAATTTCTCTCTGAATTTTCAGTAATTGAAAAAACTGAAAGTAAGGCTTTGGAACCATTAATGCACATCATTTTCAAGGCAATCTGAATCCTTTTCATTGAGCTATTTCCAAAATGTCTTCATTGGGACACAGAGATACATTCTAGGCATTTAGGTCACATGTTTATGAACACTTCACCTGGCAAGGAGTATCAAAATTAGTGTGAACTCACTTCATGAATTTTATGGCTATTTTCAAAACTTTCATGAAAATACACAGTTGGTTTTGTAAACTCAAAAGATTTGCAGTTACAAGCATTCATCACTTCCACTGTGTCTCCTCCTGTCATACTAATCATGCAGATAGCTATGCTTTGGGAACTTCTTCTAGATCTGTTCTGAAATAGCAGCTACTTTAAACCACGCGTCACCTTTTACCCACGCTAACTTCATGTTTATTAGAAAAATAGGAAGCTACTGAACAGCTGATGCTCATTTTGATATCCAGTTCTTGTAGACTGGAAATAATGCCTGTGTTTGTGAGACCCAGAAGACTTGTTTGGAATGGCACAGATAATCTGTCAGTTTGTGACATACAGCTCTGTAGCAGAAGCGGGTTACTTCTAGTATCCAGGATAATCTTTTCACAAAATACTGAGACAATCTTCAAAGACAGACTAAAAAGCCCCAGCAGCTCTATCATCTTAAGCAGAAGAACACTACTAAAATGTCAGACTTGTCCACCCATGATGTCTCTTGGCAAAAATCAGTACATTATTTCTTACACTGGAATAGGAAGAAAGGCTATGAAAAGGGAGTTTTGTGGATTTAGTTTGATTTGGTTTTACCAGGTAGATATTTATGAAATATTTCCACTATGAAATAATAACCTAAATGTCTCTCACAAATCCTCAGCACTTTTGCTCAGCTGGTGTTAAGGCTCTTGAACTGAAAGAAATAGGATGACTGCTTCTCCCAATTTAAAAAGGGGAAACATCAACAGAAAAAGCTATTTACTGGGGCTATAGTGAACCAGCACACTATACTGTGTAGGAAATGAATTTTAATTCTCGCAAAATTGCTTAGTAGGTTGGTTTGCTCAGCCAAGTAATTCTCCTGGTTAATAGCTTTTCAGGAGATTTTGCCATTACAGGTATATTAGAATTCATATTCTGCAATAAAAATACAAATGTTTTTTTATTTAAGACTTGGTTAAAGTAATTTTGGTACAGATGTACCTATTGCAGCATTTTTCCAGCGATTAAGGTGTTAGGTGGATCTCTTAAGATTTAAAATGGATCCAAACATTCAAGATACGATTCCACAAGAAAAGTCATGAGACATTTTCCATCTTAATCAGTTGACATTTAAATATTTCATTTTGCAGCAGTACATTATATTTTCAAGGTGCTATTAAATCAGCTGTGAAACCTCCTCATGGAAAACTTTGCAGAATCTCAACTACTGAAAACCAGGAAATAATTGTTGTGCCAAACTTTCATTTTTATATGAATATAAAGGGAAGGGATTGATTATTAATTATTTTTAGACATTAAGATATCTGAAAAACTTTCATACTGTCATCTGGATTTTTGAATGTTAATTTCCTAAAGCTTTCTTAATAACTTTAAGTGTGGGGGAAATTTTCTCTCTCCCATGGATACAATCCTCAGTCTACAGTGTGTGCTGTTACTTCTGCTGTTACTTCCATCTTCAAATGCTCTTTTGGGTTTATATTCAGACCTCATCTCATCCTAGAGTAGACATCTAATGTGTTCCAGGAAAACTTTAAATGTGCCTAAGGTGATTAGCTCAGATGTGGACTTGTATGTTATAAGTGTTTAAAGTTAGATGAGACAAATACTTCTCTGAAACAGGCTTACTAGGTTCTCAGATCCTACTAAAAGGAAGCAATTTTTCCTGTAATTTGCTGCTGCATAAACAATTACAGAATTAATTCTTCTGACCATTGTGCTACAACAGAGTATGTGTGTATGTATATATCTATCTCATGTGCATAACACCATATGTTGGCTTTCCACAATAAAATTAAAGCATCCAAGATGTTTTCATTTTATGTGTTAAATTAGGGTCTTGCATTTTTTTTCTTTCAGCTACATTTTGCTGACAGCAATGCCAATAGTATTTTAGAATGTAAGGTTTATTTAAGCAAGTGATGATACCACCATTTCTAAGAATTCAATCTATGCACAAACCTGTTTCAGAAAAATAGCCTTTAAAACAGCACAAACTGGCAAAACTTTTATTGCATTTGCTAAAACTTTTAATATGCCTTCATTTTTCGCAGCTCCTCCTCCCCGCCCATGCATTTCTGATTAAATGTAAACCATTCGGTAATTATAAATGGCTTTGATGTCAGGTGTTCTCAGTTCATACATTTCTTCATAAATTTGCTGATCTGGGCACATTTGGGATATCAATGCCTATTTTCTTTCCACATACATGAAATGAGTGGCCTTTTTTCCTACCTTTAATATTGTTTGCTTCAAAAGAATGATCTTAGCTTTCTCAATTTTATTATATTTTGAATACTATCAGCCTTTATAACATTTTTTCCTCATATGCTGTCATTTTCACTTGTAAAAAGTCTCAAACAATATTTCACTCTTTTCCCATTTCAGTAGCACAGCAAAATTTCAGTCAATCTGTTTGCATGAATTATTGCTTACCAAGGGAACAGAAAATCAGTCACTTACTAACTCCTGAAATCACTCAGGTTATGTAATACAATTTTATTTTAACTAAGAGACGTAGAGTGTTTCAAGACACAGATGCCCTAACAAAAATGTCTCGAAACTTTTCCAACATTTTGTAATTTCCCCAGTGGTCATTACAATAACCTTGTTTGACTTTAGGTAATGCACTTCAAATCAAGTTTCAATTTCTCTGCCAGTGCAATGGCAATAACAATGCCTCCCTTCCCTTGTAAAGTGTGCTGGGAGAAACATGTTAAAAGTCAAAGAAACAATAACCAACAGCAACAAATTATTATCAAAAGTAATAGCTATCCTCCATACAAATTGATGTAATATCTCAAAATATGATTAATTTTTTCACTGCTAAAATAATTTTCCGGAAGTTTTAATTTGGAACTTTCAAAATGCTTTGTCCCAATTTGGCAAGAAGTTTTCTCCCCCGGAACTGCTATAGCACCTGTTAGGAACTCTTATTCAGGTATCTTGGCTATTTAATGATGTCCCTCTTAGGACAGTTTTATTGGCCAGGATTGCATTTTCCTGGACGATATGCTCATAATTAATCACAACGGTTCAACCTGAAGTTTCTCAGGTATATCTATAGTGAAACACCTCCAGTTTATCAGCAGAGGCAACAACAAAGAGTTCCTTCATCTCCTCCCCCAAAACTGTATGAGGCCTACCAGTCAATATTGCTCACTAATACACAACCTGAAATGAAGAATTCTATTCATTACTTCATCCAATGTAAACTGAAAAAAAGCTGTTTAGGATATTGCATTTTTATAACTCTGCCCTCACTTCTTTTGGCACTTTTGAGTCTAAGTCAATAAAAGGGCTATCAAAAGTCCACAAAAAAAAATACTGTTATTGGAATTCTCTGGCTCCTTTCCCAATTTACATAGCCCTAGCCTGGAAAACTTTTAAAATGTTAAATACTTTGGGAGAATTAAGTGGAGGAATATCTTGCTGGTGATCCCTAGTATCTTAATTGTAAGTGAAGAATTAGCTGCTTATTACTGTCATGTTTTGCCCAGAATGGCAGAAGTTTGGCTTCTACAGAGCTTTCCTACAAAAAGTCTCCTCTTTTCCTTAAACAATGTTCAGACAGGACTTTCTGTATCTGAAAGTACACAGCTAAAATGACAGTCATACATACTAACTTTGATCATCTAACTTAGGTGTCTAAGGATGCCAACTCATCTGCCACATTTAGAGTAATTTAAAAGCTATCCATCTAAATCAGCCATTAAATCAGGACATGAGGAGCAGATTCTGAACTGATGCATCTAAAACAATCTTAAACATTTATCTTAAAGAGGGGTGTAACTAGCCTAGACTGAGGCCAGCTGGATTGTACCTAAAATTAGATGGTTAGCTGCTCCAGTTCAGGCATTCTGAGTCATCCTCTGAATCAGCCTGTGCTTTAACATTGGACATATACAGTGTATATAGAAAAAAAAAAAAAAAAAAAAACCTTAAAATTAAATGTTCAACTTTTAAATATTTGAAGTCATGGCAAATATATCCACATCTGAGTAATCTCATGTAGGTGGTATTTAGTCACTTTCCCATAGAGGACATGGCTTTGATGGTATCACCAAGGAAGCATGTGACTCTGGGAGTAGAGGAAATGAGATGCTTCATCACATCTATTTGAGGTCCCTGATAGACTTGCACCTTCCAGACAAAGGGCATCTGAGAGGAAGATTCAGCCAGATAGTGGTACCTGTGACTCCGGGGCCACAACGGAAAGGAACACTTCACAGAAATGGGCACGATTAGCTGTATGGATTCACTGTGACTGCTCAGTGTGGTTCTGTAGGCACTGACATTCACACTGTTTTTGTAAGCTCAGTGGTGGGTGACATAATTGCATTTTTTTTTTCATATTTTCAGTATTGTTGGATTAATTTTATCATTTCATAAAGCATGTTTTGGCTGTTGTTCACATTTACAACAAAGAAGGAATAAACCTCAATCAAATATTCTATCAACATCTAAAATACTTAGTTAGTGAGGTTTCCCTCAGATGGGATAACTGGAAAAAATAAACTTTTTGATTATTACTGCGTTAGTAATCCATTCTGAAGAACATTAAACTCTTTAGTACCATTACTTCAGAGAGACTGTGAACTGAGTATGCTACAGAGGATTACTTATTTTTTCTTGTGTTCAAGTAGTATCTCTAATATGACAAGAACTGCATCCTGATAAAATCCACAGAACCAAATTCAAATAAAGCATTATGGAAACAAAGACTTTCTGTTTAGATTGGCCAAAGTTCATAAGCATTGAAGTTGTTTGAAACATAGCCAGACATTAATTAAAAAAAAAGCCGGTAGCAGTGAGTCAATTAAAATAAAAGATCAATGCAATTTGAAAGTTAAATATGTATATAAGTGTGATTGCATGACTGTATTAAATGTAATTGTTATTAGTGAGTTAGATCTTTTATAATAAATACCATATGTAGTTAATTACAAACAGAAATCATAAAACTCAGAATGGTAATATTAGATTGACAATTCCATTAACCTCAGCAGGTCTCTCACTCACAGGAGTGCACGGTCTACTCGGGGGCAAAGGTATATACGGTCTTTTATTATATCCCATAATATCAATTGGAGGAAAAATAGAAACTATTAAAAAAACCAAAACAGTCTTCTTGTGCACAGAAGAAGAGAACTAGTTAAAGAGAAGAATGTGTATGCACTCATTAAGCATTAAAAACAGATTTTAGATAAGGATTTTTGAACGCTGTCAAATGATCACATATCTGTGTCTAAGGACAGCATTGAAATCCCATGCTTGCTCAGAGAGAATGCGTAGAAAGACCACGTTGAATTTCAGTAGTGTATCTTTCAGTTTCAGTTTAAAGGTATTTAGAAAATACTTCATGTTATGAACAATGAAGATCAAAGGTATCAAAGTATTTTAATACACTAGGCCTTTTTTCTCCCCCTGGGAGACTAACGTTCAGTTCTGATTTATGATACACATTAAATTGGTTTGGTAGTAGTCTCCATTTATTCCCTTGTCTATATATGTCCAGATCCCAGAACCACTAAGTAATTTTGTGTGATTGGCAAGCTTTGCTCAGGAGAAACTCTGGACAGGGAAAGTGCATTGCAGGTCACCAGTGACCTGAACCAGCAGAACTTAATAGAGAAAGCTCATAGTGTTTGCCTGTACTTAGCATGAGTTTAACCAGAAAAACTGGTGACCAACAAAAAGCCCCTGGATTCACCATAGAACTTATTGACCATATCTCACTGTATTTTCCCTATTTTTAAAGTCTCTTGGCATTCCGGTTGATTTCAGTAAGCTCATGCTAACATAATTAGAGCAAATTGCTTTAAGATTCGTTCATAAAAGCAGCATACTTCTGCTCTCTTTTAGGTTTTGTTACTTTTGATACTGGCACAAAGTGTATTCTGCTATTCATAAAACAAATGCAGCTGATGTCACCTAGTCTCATAGTGAGATTGTATTGTCATTTTTATTCTTGATTGTACCCATTGTACCTTTATTTCATCTGTAGTCTTCCAAGGTCTATTTCATTTTCCAGTACTGGGAAAGTATGCTTTGTGGTTGTGCGAGTTTTCTCTTGCAGGCTTATGGTAGAAATAGCTTAGGAGAGCAGTTTTCTATCTACCTTGCCTGATAACTGAGACGTTTTGGAGTAGTTTCTCTTGACTTAAATTTTCAAGTTCAACTAAATTTAAATATTAACTATTCAGTAGTTGGTATAGTTCAACCAGCCTTTGTGGACAGCATTGCTTACCAACTGAACAACCCCAGTGAAAATCAGGAACTCATGGTTACTTACAATCTTACTGAATTTGGCCCGATTCTTGTCTTGTGTATGTCTTGTTCCTCTTTCAGAAAAGATTTGTCTGTTTTAAGTGTTTGCCAGTGTAAAAGATGCTAATTTCCGCTTGACTGGCAAAGCTTTTCTGCCCTCCAAGTGGATCTGTTAATCTTATTACACAGGTGAAGGAGACATTGCCAGACAAGTGGGGGTTTCAGAAAAATCTGTATTTCGGCACAGCAGCCTGACCAGTGTGATCAAAGCAGCTGCTGAGCACGGAGCCATCCTCGTCACACCGTGCCGCTGATAGGCAGGCAACTCTGCACAGTTTGAATGTCTTTTAATTGAATGGCTATAATCAGCCCTTGCCCTTGAGTATGTTTTGTCTATATAAAATGTTGCGTTCTCTCCATAAAGAGTATTACAAAACATATTAAGCTTGTCTTGCAGTCAATTTACAACACAGAAAATGTCTCTCTTCTGTTGGAAAGGGCAGATGCAGCAGCTAATATATGTAAAATCATTACCAGGTTTTGGATACAGGGAATATGGCTGTAAGAGAACTCCTGTCAAGATTCTCCTTTTAGGACTAAAAACGTCATGTCAGAAAGGTCTGGTTTGGTCACTAGTTTGGCCTTTGTCACAAACAGCCAATATAGCAGGAGGCGTAATAATGAAACAAACAGTTATTTCACTCTCTTCACTTGGAATTGAGGTTATTATAAAAGAATTGTAGAGGATGAAGGTTTCAGTGAATACTGAATGTGAGAAATCTGAATGTGTATGTGAGAAAGATCTTCCTTTTTTTTTTAAATTGCTAAACAGTCAAAAAACTTCTAAAGCACCACACTGTCTCAGTAATAGCAAGAAGCTTTCCAGACTTGACTTATTTTTTGGCAGCAAAAACCTGCTATTCTTTCTTCCAGGGAGAGACTGATTATCTTAAATCCCATTATTTTCAAAATTCTACCTATAGGTACACTGCTATTGCATCTTTTCTTCTTTAGAGGGAAAGAACAACAACAAGAATACAATGTGTAAAAAATAGCAGATAAGACTGCATCTTGGTGAACCATAAAAATAAATAGATAATTTAAAAATGGTTTTGATTTTTGATACTGACAAAGCAGATAGGTATTTAGTGTGATACTTAACCCCCACTGCTCCAGTATCGTGATGGGTACTTGTATTTTTAAAACCATATTTACAGCTGGTCTAAGCTTGCCTACAGAAAGAGCTTGGTCTGCCAGCACCAGTAAAAATAAAAACAGCCACAAGTTCATTTGGGGGGACAGCTGTTGAAATGCTCATGTTGCCACGGGCGTGCGCTATGTGCAGTGAAATAGCAACACGAGCAAGCAGAAGTAGGTCTGAAGGAAACCAGACCCACCCACACAGTGTGGCGACACGAATGGAGAAACACCTAGTTCAGCTGGATGGAGAAAGAGCACACGGCAGTAACTGCCAAGAGGGTAAGCACAGAACATGTTTTATGCGATGCCAGCAATGATAGTCTATGGCAAAACATCTACAGAGCTGCCCCTGGTAACATTTTCCCCTCCATATCTGTACAATTTGTGGAGCACATACTGACAATTGTGTTTGGCAACTCTCGGAGAGAAACTGTACCATTAGAGCACCTACCATTCGCCGAAGAAAGGGACTCTCATCACTCCATCTTTGCCTCTTTATGAGCAAAGACAGGCACAAAAAGCAGCTTTGCCTCTGCAAAAAGTAAGTATATAGCTGTCAACCATGCAAATGGATACATTTCTCAGGTAAGACATGTACCCATTAATAATAGAGTTTCACTGTGAGAATTTCACAGATTTTACGGGTGCCTTTGAAATGCTCTGTCTGATGATTAACTGCAGTATTTCTAAGAGGTTTGAACTCGTAGGCAGGATGTGTATGAATAGCAAAAGTTAAAGTCAAAGGTATATATTTTTAAAAACACAACTCCCAATGTTTTCTGCTCTGTTTCTATTTCTTTCAATCTTGAAGTGTTTCATATTAAATTTCCCACAGGTTATATGTCTTTTGAATTTTGTATGGTTTTACTGGCAAGACTAGACACTGAGATTTACAAACTTCAAATATTTCCTTAGAAATAAGTAAGAAAATACTAAGTAAAAATAAGACTCTGAAGTATTACATGAAGAAAAGTTAAACAAGTTGCACCAGACTACAATAACTGAAAATCGCAGTCTTCATGGTACAGAAGGACTCTCCTATCTTTTGGTAATTACCAGGAGTTTCCTATATGAATGACAACAACTATGTGAATGCACCCAATAAGACATAAGAAATTATATCAAAAATGTGATATTTTTTAATCTGATACTCAACATAAAGCAATTGTAAGACTATAACAAACCTGGTACAACATACTGCTTTGAGATGAAATAGTGTAAGGATGGAGGACGGACAGACAAATGACTTTTAATATTGTTGTAAGACATGACAGCAATTATTAGGACTGTTTAGGCCCATTCCTTAGATACTTGCTTTCTTATGTACCTAACTTGTTTTTAAATTTCTGGAAAATTTATATGTACAGCTTTCTTATATACTGAGACAAAAATAAGCGAGGTCATACCTGCATTAAAGCTGTCTTCAGATGCTGCATTTTTTATAGCACTTGGCTCAGTAGGACCCCTATCTTTGAGTACAGCAATGCAATACAAATACATAAGTAAACCAATGTATGAATATGTATATGAACAATATGCTAGTCAGGATTGCTGCTGTTCAAAAGAGAAAATCTAATACTTTGCAAGGAAATTCTATCATTGCTAACTGATTGATCTTTTGGTTCCACTTCCTCTCTTCTTGTTGATTGAATGATATTTTCTGGAGCACATACAGCTTCATGCTATACAAAATGGAGAACTGTTAAGGTACAGCTTTCTTTTCTTTTTGGTTAATTAAAAAAAAAAAACTTCTTGCCAGCAGGTATTACCAATCATGTTAAAATAATTATACTTCTGAATGCAAATTAGACATAAGTCAAGGAATGAAGACATAGAATAATGTTAATTATTCTCAAAATACTTACAGATGGAGTAAAACAGGGCAAAGGTAAAACTATTTAAGAGGTAGTAGTATGGGGATAGCTTAGCACTCTATAAAGTACACAGGCCCACAAGAGTTGAAAATATGTCCCTTTTGACATATCTTTATAATATAATCAACTGCAATTCTCTTCTCAAGTCAGTTTAATCAGAAATGATTTTTCATAGCCTAAAGTCTAAAAGAAATCATCATACCAACTGCTGAGTTTTCTAAAGTGCAACTGGAGAGCCTTAGGGGGGAAGAATAATGTGCTCCAGTGGAGCAAGTTCTAAAATATTCTATGGCAGATGGAGTTTTCTCTGGAACAACTAGATTACAGATTACATTTTATTTTAAATGTGTGCTGTGTCTTTTTAATTTATTTTTTTTTATGTTCATGGTCTTTCCTTGTAAAAAGGACATGGAAAAGGTTTTAATCCAACGTTAGAATGCACAACATCGCATCACTTATTACTGGCAGAGGATATAACAATTTCTAGAGTTAAGGCTGCCTGATGACTTCTATTTTAAAACCCAATTTTCCGCTCCGTTCCATATATCTTTGCCAAAATATAACCTTGGGCTGAAAGCATCATGATTATCAGAATTTCTACCATTATTATTATCAATATTATGAGAAAGGGAATTTCAAGGAAAGAGTTCTGCCATTTTTCAGAAGAAGATTGGGCAAATGTTGCTGAGATGCTTCAGTGCCTGCACTCTATAGAGGCAAGAAGATCACCTTATTTCATTTCTACAAAAATCTTCCTAAAAATTATTTAATAGAAGATTCCTTCTCTGTGCTAAGTATCACATGTATCATGAGGTGGCATAAAAAATACTGGTTTGCACATTGGCAGAGTTTTGGGGTGATCTAATTTATCACATTCCCTGGAATTTAAATGCTTAAATGTGAAAACTTAATAATCATTAAGTATATTGTCTTGCATGAAACTATGTAAAATAGTTTAGGAGAAAAAAAAAACAGAATTATTTTCTAATATTTTTATCTCATAGATAGCTTTTACATTCCTATTCTATGGGTGGGCTATTAACTGTCTTCCGTGACTTATGACCTGGATTTATTGAAATGCGCTTTATTTATTCATATTGCATACCACCCATCTTCACACCATTGTAAATGAGGCGTTAATAGAGTTGTGGGACCACCACTTCAGATAGCCTGTTCCCAAGGAAACGAGGCCAGAGGAGGTTATCCAGAGAATTACTACAGAAATGGCTGAAGCACAGCCTGCTCTCTGCTCGGTGGGGTTCCTGCAGGAAGGCAGCAGGGGAACTAAAGGCACTGCGGTGGCAGTGTTCGTGCTTAAGGCTTGGAGAGGCAGAAACATCCGTACAGGATTTTGGCTGTGCGACTGAGACTAGTGAAACTCGTTAGCTTTGTAATATAGTACCGCGATTGCTAGTAACAGGCTGTAAGCCTTCTACTGAGTTTGTGAGGCCTCAGGACTGATGTTCCTCAGTTATTCTCTGTCTGAGGTTTCTTGACCTGCCTGCTTCTCTGTCTGACTCAGTTTAGCTGTGACAGCAATTTCTTTAATCGACCATGTTTCCACAGCTAATTTGTTTTACTTTTGTCTAACTTCATGTGGTTAAAACTCATATTTTTGTACCAATAGTAGTACTGAGAAATTATTCTATGTAGAATGAGGTATTTACGACTCTATCACAACATAACGTAGAGAAAGGCAGTCCTGGCACAACAACAGAAGTCTTGAGAAGGGGAGACTAGGGATGCAGTACAGGGGAGCACAGGCATGGGCTGATCAAAGATAAGGCCCCACCAGGCTGGGTGGGCATGGCAAACCTCACAGGAATAAACCTCTCAGCAATGATCAGTTAAAGAAATGCAGACCTGGTGGTGGACAAAACTGGTTTTAGAGGTAATAAAGAAAGCAGAGAAATGGTACCTTGTGCATAACAGGGACCATACATAGCAAACTCAGATGTAGTTTCCAAATTTGAGTCTTCAAACCAATGAAAAAAGAAAAATGTATAAGAGCACAGTAGCAAAAATGTTAAAAAAAAACCCAAACCCCGCAAAAACACCTTTACGTGGAACCTAAGGTGACGACAAAGAAACCATCAACATAAACATCATATTCCTCCCACCAAAGAACTCCAGATGCTCACAAATCACTGTAACACCTCCCACCATCACCACCAGAGTGAAACCACCTACGTTAGGACCTGTAGGAGCATGGGAAGAGTGAGCAGAACACGAGGAACAGGGGAAGAATTTAGGTGTATGTATAACAAATTCAACGCCATTAATATTCTTTTTCTGAAACAACTAGATCTGGACTAATAATGATCATACTCTTAAGATTTCATTTATACTATTGGTTTACTTTTATGTAAAACGTGCTGCTGCTTTGCCTGTGAGCAATATTTTGAGCACAGCACTAAAGACCCATTGACTGTGGTGATATACTCATGAAAAACAGCCTGATTCCCCTCATTCAGGAGGCCAATAGGTGCTCCTCTAACTCTGAATTATCTCTGCCTTTGTCTAACTGAAAGATGTGTTCCTAAACTGTGATATGTAGGTTCTTGCCTTTCATATGTTTGCATAAAGGGAAACAATGGACACCAGTCTATCTTGCTATAATTCTTATAAACGAGCCACAAACATGAGAAATATAATTTAGGATGACAAGGAAATTAGCTTCTTTTTCTTGTTTGCTGTTTCTTAGTTTGAGCACGAATCAAAAGTCAAATGGAGTCATTCAGGATAATGATCCTTCTCAGGGGCAAAATCCACTGCAGTTACTTAAAGACCAGGTAATTATGCTTGAAAAAGCATAGAATGAATTTCAACCCCCAGTTCAACAGCAGGTCCCAGAGCAACACTACAGCCCCTGTGCTATCACCACCTAAATCTATAGCCCAAGGAGCTATTGTAGTCTCTTCTATGGCACTTAAGAAGTTTTCATTTTTCTTTCCCAAAATTGTCAGTCAGCTTCCTCCCTTTCTCCTTATGGTCCCAAACCTGGTTGTGAAGTAAAATGATAAAATATGTACTGCAACTGGTGTTCAAATGCAATTTTTCTTAATAAATACATTATCTTGTAAGAGTGGGGATAATGTTCCAATAAAACAGAATCTGAAATGTTCTAGATAGATAAGATTTATTAAACAAAACCAGAAAGAAAGAGAGTTGATTTCTGAGCTAAGACTGGTTTTCTTTTTCTAATAAAGCTCTGCCATAAAGGGCAATATTTTCATTAATGCTCTCTAACTTAGCTCCCATGACCAATTCTCTTGACTGACCATAGTGGGCCCTCAAATTCATCAGCCCTAGGTAGAAGGTAGTATGAAAAAGTCACCCTTCTCTTGAACTTTGGTCCACAGTAAATTAGTCATAAATAACAACTAATCTGAATATAGATCAAAGTGATTACCTTTGAGATTTTTTGCAAATACCACTGATGATAGATAAATGTCTGGAAGTTTAAAAACACATTAAAGGGTAGTAAGTGCACTGAAAATTGTGGAAAAATATATGCCTTTACTGCATTATTGTGTCAATAACTTCACAGAACACAGTTTTTTAAGAGTCTGTCATGCAAGTCCTCCAGAATAACTGCCCCTAAGTAAGTTATCAAAGAGTAATAATTATTTTCTCACCAGTGCCATATGTTACACTTCTAACTAGCCACAATGCAGCAGGCTGAGAATAGACAGTTATAAATATCCTGCAGAGTATCTCATTCCACTGTTGTCTCTCTAAATGAAGGACAGAGCTCTTATAATTGGGGAATGTAACCTCTAGAAAAACAGGCAAAACACATCCCCTCAGGTAACTCCGACCCCGTTATTCAATCACTGAAATGAGGCAGTATAACTTTCAAAGCACCTTTGCACCTGGCAACCACAGCATCACTTTCTATCAGGAAACAGCAAGCTTTAAAATGTGCTGGTTTATATGTGAACAAATTAGCATGAAATGAAGCTTGTGGAAGAAATGCTACTAGCTTGAAAGATACAGTAATTTTTAATATAAACTTATCACATAGCTCCATAACAGCGGACCTTCCAAGATGACATCACTTTCCTATACAGATCACAGCTGAAAAATATAACCTAATTCCTTTTTGCACAGAAAATCTGTTACCTCTGAACTGGGAAAGCAGCCATATTGTACCACTGAAGTAAGGGTAAATCAAGGACAGAAATGTTTTGGTTTTTTCTAAAACAAACAAGAGGATTTCTAAAACAATGAGATAGCCATCTATATCTATGCCTTGATGTGGCCAGTGAAAGTCAGCTTTGTATGTCCTTCTTAAGGTTTATCTCAGATAGTGGTCTGAGGTTAAAACTAGCTTGTCTCTGTTCTGATTTTACATGGAGATGACAATCTTGATTTAGCTTCCTTGAGCTAAAAACACCCTTATTTTTGTAGCAAGCACTATCTGAAGCAGCGTTTTTCATTTACATGAGATGTCCTTGGATCTTCAACAGCCATAAAGAAAACTGACGCCCTGAACATTCAATCTTTTTCTGGTGGACAAAGATCACATTAGATAACTCACACTTTCATATCCAAAACCAGAATGTGATAGAAGAGTCAGACCCCAAACCAGGAATCAGACTCAGCGTCAGAGGACTGAAGACTGTAAATGTATAGGGGATGGCAGGGTGGTTTCCCTGATCATATATCCTTTTCTCGACATGCACTACTGGCCATTGTTGGGACACCTTTGGTATAAACCAGTATAGCCATTCTGACTTTCTAACATGTATGCTTTTGGGAAGAAGAAAATAAAAAAGTTAGGTGTGTAATTCATCTTACCTAAGTTCAGCCATTTGAAAGTCAGGCATTTGCCCTTAAGCTGGTTGTCTAGACTTCCTCTATAGTCAGTGGAAAGAGAGAATCAACTCCAGAAGAGTCTATATATAGATAATTAGGGCAGAGAGGCCCAGAGATGTGCATGAATGTCTCTTTCTCTCTCTCTTCATGCCTCTCTTCCCTCTATCTACAGAAGCCCAATTTTTATCTGAATTTTAATCACTGACTTCAATGGAACTGCGTTATGCCTAATTCACCAAAAACTCTATGCGTGTGTCTCCATGTTCAATCCTCGTTTGGGAAACACTTTTTCAACATAGAAGGCACTATGTAGAGATTTGCATCATGTATGTTAGCACTTCTGTGACATGCTTTTTTGTTTGCGGAGTATTTGTTCTTTTTTGACAAAACAAAGTGAAAACAATAGTTAGCCAGATACAGCATCCCTCGAAATGTAACATACAGTGTTGTGTAACAATTTTGTACTTCAGAACTTCATAGAATCCTAAAATGGTTTGGGTTGGAAAGGACAGTAAAGATCACTTAGTTCCAACCCCCCTGCCATGGGCAGGGACACCTTCCACTAGACCAGGTTGCTCAAAGCCCCATCCAGCCTGGCCTTGAACACTTCCAGGGATGGGGCATCCACAACTTCTCTGGGCAACCTGTTCCAGTGTCTCACTACCTTCAGAGTAAAGAATTTCTTCCTAATATCTAATCTAAATCTACCTTCAGACTCAATAGCGTAAGTCTAGGACTCTTACTATTCCAAGAACTGCATGTCTATTTAACGTGATCATCAAATTAAAATTATTTATTTCTGACAGCTAAATTGAGAATAAATGAGTGACAACTTAATTTGTTACACCTTTCTCCATTTGGGTCATAATCATGACAGTCTTTATCCACAGTCTGTCAGGCAAGCTCACCCCAAGAAAGTCCCTGAGACACCCAAAAAAATGTATAGATCAGATAAAAAAAAAAAAAAAACAAACAGGCTTTCATCAGAATGCAGAAGAGCTCCTAAGAAAGAATTTTTAAAGGCCTTTTCTGATAGCTGTGAACTAAGAATAATTTTATTATATAAACAGAATTTCAAAACAATTGGCAGCTATTAAACAGATACCAGAGGGTTATTAAAGTGGTAAGTAGATGGAGTTGAGCTAAGATGGAGATGAGCCCAGACTTACAGAATTTATACTTAGACTGATATTGCTGATGTTATCAGGGCTAGCAAGTGCCCACTGGGCTTAAGTTATTCAATAGGTTTAAATAGCCCAAACTGAAACATATGGGCTCCCCAATATGAAAGTCCTTAAGTGCTAACTGAAGCGTGAAGTATTTCTCAGATATGACTCTACTCATCCACGGTGCTTTTCTAGCCAAAATTATTTTAACCTGAATTCAAACTGTTTGCAGACAGCACATATCATGTCTCAGGCCTCTAAGAAAGGATCTCCAGCTATCTCCTCTGTCTGACAGTGGACGTCTAATATGTGAGGGAACTGAGAAGGAAGATGGGATATGTAGGTGTGGCAGGCAAAGCACAAGCTAGGACACCTGCACTGTATCTGCAGCCACTGAATTACATCTTAATATCAGATTTACAGAGGATGGAAAACTAAGGATAAAGCTTGGGTTACTCCAGGGCTGGACTCGGCAGCTGCTCACCAAGCAAGAAGAAATACAGGCAGTCACTAAAAATGGCTGCTTCTGAGTTTCACTATACTAGTTACCTTAGTGTCTTGATTGGTGACAGCAAACTGTGGCTTTCTCTTTTATCAGAGAACCTGAGCACTTGTACTTATACAGCGTTTTGAAAGAAACAAGCTTCTCCAGGTGTCCTCCTGTTGCAAACAGAGCTTTGCTCTAAGCCTGCCTTCCATTCCCACTGCTGTGGCTTGCCTTCAGCTACCTGTCTTGGAACCCGCTCAAGGAAATGAGATATCCTTCAACTTTCACAAGTTGGTAGTTACTGAGATTCTTTTTACAGGATTCACCTTGCACCTAGCAACTTCTTGAACCTTTTTAATTTATAATTCATATTTTTTCTGAAGTCATTGCCACTCCTTCTGCCACTTCTTCAGCTTCTGAAATATTTAAATTAAATCTGATATTTTCTGCAGATTATACATCAATATAATTACTAGATAAAATTTGATGAGCCATTCTATAACTGGAGGTATTTTTAGATGATCACCCTGATTTATTTTTATTTCAAAATTTATGAGAAAGAAAACTATCACAATAAGATGCCATATATATTGGCAGAAATCTACCTACACTTTTAGCGTGGCTGGAGCTTGTGCTAAAGCACATTTAATATCTGATCTAATTTAATTCAAACTTAATTTGAACTGAATACTGAGGTGAAACTGTAGGAAGGCAACAGCTTTCCAACACCATTTCTCCTGCACACACTTAAACAGGCGAAAGTCTCTAGGAAGAGACTTTCCCTGGTGCACTGTCTTCTCCCCCAAAACAGATCTTTGTTTTTTTGAGGGGGTGTTCTAAGCAAGAACTTTTAGACTTCCGGAACAAGCCATTTTTCTGTGGGCATGTCTAATTTCCACTCACAGTTGCCAGCAATCTGAACAGACTACGGTTTCACTGTGCAAGTAAAGGGTCTGTGCCTCCTGCCTAAGCAAACTTTAATGGAGTACATCAGAAGACATCGCATGGGAGGGAGCTAATTGTGATGCAGGACTTCTCCATAGTCTCTCATCCTTGTAACAAGCTAACACCTGAATGACACTTTTTTTTTTTTTTTTTTTTTTTTAAGGAGAGAACTATTTAGTTTACTTCAAATGATGCCTGAAGCAAAGTAAGAGTTATCAAAACAGAAGGGCTTTGGAATGAACGGTGAGCAAAATAATTGCACCTAGATGGGTGAGCTCATGGCAGCCCGCAGACAGGCTGGAACAGGAGTTTCCCAACCACTGCACCACCCAGCAACTGATAGATCAAACTTTTGGACTAGGAGACAATTTCCTTTGTGATCTCAGCACTCTTTCTAGTGCCAAGGAGGAAAACACCGGTTTGTATGCAGAAAAAGAAAAAATAAGGAGGAAATGTGGAAACTGGGAACTTCAATAGATCAGAGAGGAAGACTGGGAGTGGTAGCGATGGGTGAGAAAAAAACAGAAGGCATGAAACTAATAAAGGAAGCAAGATGCCATGAGAGTTGGAAAAGAGAGAAATCAAAGAGAATATGAAATATTGATTAAGAGCAGAGGAAGAGCTGCAAAGAAGGGAACAGAAGACTAAAGATGGAGGTGAAATACTGAATAAGAGCAGAGGAAGAGCTGCAAATGAGGAAATAGAAGACTAAAGATGGAGGTGATTGCAAAACAGCTGCACAATTCTTTCAGAAATTTGGACCTCATTCCAGGATGTTTAATGATTTTTTCTTTTGTAGATGTGGTGGGTGGACCCTAGCCAGCAGCCAAACACCCACCCAGCTGCTCACTCGCTCCCCTCTCCTGCAGAATAGGGAGAAAATAGAAGAAAGGTGAGAAAATTCATGGATCGAGATAACCACAGTTTAATGGGAAATAAAAAACTGTGTCCACAAGCAAGGCAAAAAGAGAAACTCATTCACTACATTTGGCGGGCAGGCAGATGTCCAGCCACTTCCTGGCAAGCAGGGCCTCAGCATGCATAAAGGTTGCTTGGGAAGACAAATACCATCACCACAAATGTCATCCCTTCCTCCTCCTTTCCTTCATTTCTTGCTGAACACGAAGTCAGATCTTAATACTGTGTTTTCTGTTTTAAGCACAACATATGGGATATTCCTTTGGTCAGTTTGGCTCTGCTGTTCTCCCTGTGACACCTCCCAACTTCTTGCCAACCCTGAGCCAACTTGTTTTCCAGGAGGGCTGGGAAAGAGAGAAAGTCTTGATGCTGTGCAAGCATTATTCAGAAATAACCAAAACTTTGGTATGTTACCAGCAACGTTTTAGCCACAAATGCAAACCACAGCAGCATATGCACTGCTATGAAGAAAGTTAACTCCATCGCAGCCAGACCCAGTACAGCTAAAAAAAAAATCATGCATATGTAAGGTATATGTTTCTAATAAGTATTTTTAACTGTTAATAGTTATTTTATTAGTTTAAGTGCCAGAAGTCTATGCTGCGGTGCCTAAATCTACTGGAAAGCTAGAGTTTTATATGATATAATTTCAAAGAACTGATAAGGAGTTAGTGTGCTGATTAGAAAACCAGAAAAACAAGGACATAAACCCCAAAATTGAAATAGTTAGAAATGCTGCAAATAAACACCAACATTTAATAATTAAAAACATTTTCACAATTAATCTTGCCTTGACAACCTTAATCCCATTTATTTTTTTTGCATAGGTATTATCCTACAGTCTCCAGTTACATGATTACATAATTAATTACAGACCAATTCTTTACTGCTTCTCACTAGGGAAAATGATCATTTCAGATGTGTACATGAACTGTCTACTCACATTTATCTGTATGTGTGTGACTTCAGACATTGGGTTCTGGTCTACAGGAGCTGACCACTAGGTCTCTCTGTCTGCACAGGTACAGTAGGCAGCCACTTTGAGCAAAATATTTCCAGAGTGAAGAAATACAGTTTTTGTCATTAATAGCAAAAGGCTGTGGGTTTTCTGTTGGCTGAGAATACAAGGCCTCAGGACTTGTTTATGTTTGTCCCATCCTATGCTTCTTCTAGCTATGATGGCAATTGTCTACTAGTCAGGTTTGATTTAATTTTAGTTTATAGTGATAATAAGTGTATACTGAACTATATATAGAAATAAAAAGTGATTTGCAAGTGTGTAAACACAGGACAATAACAGAGGTCCCACACTGCGAATGCAAACCTTGATGGTCCTCACAGGAGTATAATCTTGTTAAAGCAGTGTAGAGGTAACAGAAAGAACATAAAATTGAATGACTGAGAATCAATGATAGAAAGACAATGTACGCAGACAGAGTTAAGAAAATGTATACAAATAAGCCCAAGCAGACTCCAAGACCACAGGAGGAGGGATCCCTACCACCAGCATCAAACTCTTCCTGGAGAAGAGCTCAGGGAACTGACGACTCCCTCCAGCCTTTCTCATGGAAGAAGGTTGCTGCCATCACCTTTGAGAGTCAGGGAGGGAGAGCACAGCACCAGCTACTACTACAAAGGGTTTTCTTTATAACTATTTTAACATTTTATTGGACCTTGAATCACAGGACAATCGCAACTGGACTAAGAATTGCTCTTTGTTGTATTTTGATTAGAATGTCAAATTAGACTGTCAAATTAGATCAATGATGAAAACTTGTATCTACAGGCGTATCGCATGGTCCCTTTTGCTGGTAATAAGACTTTGAGTGTAATAGCTGAAAAACTGAGAAGCCTGGGCTGTTGCTGTGGTTATTTCCCTTGCGTGAGGGTTCAAACTCTGTGGAGAAGCATCTGCTTCTGGGAAGCTGAAGGAGGATCTCCCCACAACTCTCCATCCCACATCTACCTGTATTTCTCACTGCTGGCCTTCCTTTAGCAGACTTGGCCACAGCTAGACCATAGCCACTCACCCTTCAGGCAGCACACACTGCTGGGGAGCTTGTTAATTGTTCAAAAACAGAGGAATGAGTGTATTAAAAAGTGTTAAATACTTTAAAAAACTAACCCTGCAGCATCTTAATCTAGATCAACAAAATTAGTGGGTGTTTTGACTTTGCTTTCTCGGTACCTTTGTTCCCCAACTATAGCACCTGCAAATTCCTTACCTACACTTTTGAACTTCAGAAGCTGTAAGGTTTAGTGTTATAGAAGAGCATTTGAGAAAATTAATATTGTTCTGTAAATAAGATCTACAGTCACAAACAGAGCAATGCAAAATCAAATTATTGAGAGCTCTATCTATTCTAAATATGGAACTACATTAGAGTCCTTTAGAATAAAACTATAGATTATGCCATTATCATAAGGGAACTCAAGGCTATCAGCTATAAGCTGATATTAGCAGATAGGTATCACAAGGCTATTATCACGAGGGAACTCATATATACAAAGTAAGCAAATTAAAATAATCTTAAATCTCACGAAGACTGACTTTGCAATCGTAATAATGTTTTTTTAATGCTGGGTTTGCTTTTGAATGCACTCTTGTCTTAATTAAGCCAAGAAAACCTGCACCTTTTTTCTGGGCTACTGCACTACAATTCTTTCATACCTCTTGGTTGTATTATAAAAGCCACTGACACGTTTCGCAGTGCAAATCTATGACTGGTTTGACTTGAAATATATAGGAATATTTTTAGAATACCTTACCATGTGCCTTTTGTTTTTCTTTCCCGCAGTATCGTTATTTATTCAGTGTTTTTATTAGTGTCAAGTGATCTTTCCATGATCACAAACTATAAAATCTTTTTAAAAATCTTTTTAAAAACAAAAATAATCTATCAGGTGGCAACTCTCTCTGAGAGTACTTTCACATATACAAATCATATTCTTGCTGTGTTATCAAGCTACGTCCTAGATGATAAATTCAGTCTCTTTCACAGATAACAAGAAGTCTTGCTGATCAGCAATTCTAGATGGGTCTACAAGGTCTGTGACCTCTGAAAAGACTTGTTTCTGAAGTCTGGCACAGACAAAAAGGACTCCTGGTCTAACCTTGGAGAAATACCACAGACCACAATCACTGATTTTTGTAATACTTCTGATACATTAAGTTAAGGAACAGGTTATTTCCAAAAATAGAGGTGCCATTTTCATACAGTATCTTTGGCCTCTAAAAAAAAAACCACCCGTGACTCAGGGGATCAGAATGAAATTGGAAACTCCAGAAGACTGTAACTGCAACCTGTCTTGGATATGTAGCTAGGGAGAAAGTAGAGCAAGAGAAACAGTTTAATCTATCTACCAATTGCCATGAGACATGTTTGTAGCAATGCATGTACCAGAGCTGGGTACCAGGTCATGAAGGGCATGTATCCAGGGGAAGCTGGATGCACGGCCAGCCCCTGCATTCAATAAATAGAAGAGGGAAGCAGAAAATGTTAATGGGATCTAAACCTCCAAGGTGGAAAAGAGAGGATGAAGAAAAAGAGGAGACATAAAGGCCCAGGCTCCCGAATCAAACTACCTTGAGGTTTCTGGCATAAGAATTTTATTCAGGTAATTTAGTCGGCTCCTTTGGACAGCAGCACAATATTCCAGAATTCATCCCATCACTTACTATTCTGTCCTACAGACTCAAGCATCCTTCTCTGTCCTCAGTTCTCTTGTTTCATTATTCACTTCTGTGAATCGTCCCCATGGCTCTTATTGGCCGTTCCCTCTAATTCAAGCACCAGGCTTCTGTTCCTTGCTGCTGTTTTTGCTTTTATGGTGCAATTCAAGTCATCAAGTACTGTTGTGCCACGAGTTGCTCATGACTGCTGTAGTAAGCCACAGGCAGAAAGTTGTCACAATACCAGACCTCCTTTTTCAGGAGGCAAACGGAGCTCTTTAAGACAATAGCTGGAAATAGAAAGAAGGAAACACTCATGGTGACAGGTCTCAGAGCACTGGGCATGTAGCTAGGCAGAAAATTCAGGAGCCAGAGAAATGTGTCCCTAACAGTGAAATGAGATATAGCTTAGCAGAACAAAAGTGATTGGAGGAACAGATTTGGAAACTGTGAACATGAGAACTGCAGTTAGGCAGGGAAAATACAGTTATGCCCACTCTTTGCAAAGAATTAGGATTACATGAAAGAGAAAAACAATATCCTCACCTATTTCTCCTTCTAAAGCCCTCCAACTTCCAATAATGACTTTAACGTTTGAATTGAAGACAGAGCATTGCTACCCTACCTGACCCAACAAGTAAACACTGTTCTGTAACAGCTACAAGAATTAAACCAAATATACAAAACTATACAGTTTGGTGAAGAAGCAGATGCTTGTACCTTTTACCTACAGTTACAAAATTACTACGTCTGTAATACCCAAACCTTCACTAACAGTAACTTTTCCAGCCATAATTCTGCTTTCACAGAATCCCAGAATCTCCTGGATTGGAAAAGTCCTGTAAGATCATCTAGTCCAATCATTAACCTAACACTGACAAGCCCACCACTAAACCATGTCCCTGAGCACTATGTCTACATGACCCTTAAATACCTCCAGGGATGGGGACTCCACCACTGCCCTGGGTAATGTGTTCCAATGCCTGATGACCCTTTCAGTAAAGAAATTCTTCTTAATATCCAATCTAAATTTACCTTGGGGCAACTTGAAGCCATTTCCTCTTGTTTTATCACCTGTTACTTGACAGAACAGGTCGACTCCCACCTCTCTGCAACCTCCTTTCAGATAGTTGTAGAGAGTTCTCCAGTTATCTTCTGCACCAAACGAGGAGGGAGCCCTGTGGAAAACACAATACTAGTCATGTAACTAAATACTTCACATTTGCAGAAAACCTAAAGGACTTATGAGACCAAAAACTTTTTTTTTTCATTTTCAACTGAAGTGACTGGTTTAATAAAATACATTTTTCTTTCCTTGGAATACGTTAAAAAAGACCTACCAGATTTAAGGTTCAACAGGCAATTCCCATTTGCCTTTTTTTATGATCTTTATTTTAAAATAATTTTTAAATTATTTTAAATTATTTTATTTATTAACTTTTTCTTAACTCACTTAAATACGGTTCTAGGAAACACACCTCTTGAAAGAAAGACAGACAAGAAAGAAAAGAAAGAAAGAAAAAAGAAAGGAAGAAAGAAAGGAAGGAAGGAAGATCAAAATTACATAACTATAATATTATTCTGCCATCAAGATTTGAAACCTGAACCTTTAGCAATTTTGAGGCACAGAGCTGAACATGTCAGCTAAGAGCAGGTGAAGATTTAACTGAGAAAGAGAGAAAACGCAGATATGGTACGTGCCTGGGGAGAACAGTGAAGAAGAGTGATCTGCATCTTCTCTTTTCCACCTTCAGAAGGTAGAATATGTCAACGGTGAGCCAAAGGGTCTGGAGGAGGCTGGAGGAGCAAGATTGGGAAGACAAGCACACAATGCAAACTTGGAAGAAGGACTCCTGCCATCTGCACTGTCAGGTGCCCTAGGAGCTCCCAGGCTGTGTCATGTCCCCTGCCTGCAGCAGGAGCAGTGGTGGCCTTGGTCTGTATCTTTGGGGCGTTTGCTGGCCCACAACCAACAATTGCATGGTGCATGCCAATGACAGGAGGAAAATTACCATCCCTTAGATTAGCTCTGAGGAAAAGCCTGAATCAAATTTTGTGGGACAAAGAAAGGGCACTTGCACAGTTTAAGTTCTCTCTGATGAATATCAAAAGGCCTGATGCATACATTGGAGAAACATCAGCTTCTCAAAATAATAGGTATGCAAATCCTTTACAATGAAAGGTTTGTGCAACCTAATAGGACTCTAATAGTGTCCTTTTGAGCCCTAATAGGGCTCCTACTAGCTAGTCATTCTGTCTCCTTTTAAAAAAATGGCTGTATTCTATATTTTTCCCATTTATTTAATTTGTTTTCATTGGTGGTGGTGGTGTTCTTTTTCTCCTTAACCCATTTGCTAGGATATCCCTTCCTTCTCCATTCTCTTCTCAGCTTAGAATTGCACTTTTTAAGTGAAACCAAATTAGCTATTCACTTAAAATTCTCTCAAATCCCATCTTTATTTGTGTCTTACATATAGTTACACATATTTTTGTTAAAAAAAACCCAACCCTTATTAACAGAAATTAGTATGTTTCTTCCAATTTTAAGGAAAAATTTCAGAGTTTCATCCTGTTCTGATTTAGTTAAAAAGGTTTGGTGTTAGTTTAGATAAATGAATTTTTATCCTCTTTAATAAAACTACATTAAAATAATGTTTTTCAAGTATTCACATACGGTTGTTTCCACTGAGTAAAACAGTACTGTCTGATTCTGACACAACCTTTTTTCCTTGGGGACTCAGAGAGGGCACATCTCTGGGTGCAGGACTATGCTTTTCCTGTGAAAGAGAAACAAGTGCTACAAAACAGGATGCATGCTAAGCATATTTTGCTTTATTTACACCCACGCACCAGCATTTAAATGAGAGAGGCAAAAAGAGGATAGGAGAAGCTCTTCCCCATGGAAACTCAGCCAGACACAGTGAGTATTTGCCAGAAATCATCCCTACCTCCACTGCAGCCAACTGGAGCTGCAGGCAGGCAGAGGAGATCCTTTGGCTCTTGCAGCAACTTTACCCTCCGTGAGTCTTTCCAGTACAAAAATGGGACGGCCCGGAGTGAATGGCACCAAATCATGTCTTCATTATTGTAAAACACGCTCTCTCAGTGAGGGAAAGAACAACGACAGCAAAATATAACTATTTTTGATCTGGTACAATAGAAATT
Source organism: Anarhynchus alexandrinus (assembly GCA_008711295.1). Taxonomy (NCBI): domain Eukaryota; kingdom Metazoa; phylum Chordata; class Aves; order Charadriiformes; family Charadriidae; genus Anarhynchus; species Anarhynchus alexandrinus. The sequence goes on along the minus strand of VUYV01000102.1, from coordinate 1,036,176 downwards.
ATTCTCAAGCTCCCCCTGCTGGTAGGAAACTGGGCCTTAAGGTCCAGTCCTTAGCACAGAAGGTAAACCTTCTCCTAGGTTCAATTGGTCTGATTTGTAATACTTTGCAAGTAAATGCCTAATCTTTGTGGGAACAGAGCAAATTACTGTGTTGTTAATATTGTCAATATGAGTTGTCAATAGTGATTCTATGGACTGTACACGCAAGATTGACCATTTTCTTTTCCACTTCTAAATAAAATGTATGCTTCCGTAACACAGACTTTATGTCAATTTACAGAATGAAGACATTGTACTCTCCGCTGTTAACAGCAACATAATAGTTTCACTGCTACTTTTGGGAAAATCACAACAATGCTTATTATAGTAGAAAATGGCAACTCATCCAGTCTCCACTTCCCTGTACATATTAATGGCTTTGTCCTCTGAGAATGAAGACATCTACCCAGATCCTTCTGGAACCACAACATGTAAGTTCTTTGAGGTAGATTAGTTTAATTTATCACACTGTGAGATCTGTGCCATCTTTTAAAAAACAATCCTAAAAAGCAAGGTACAAATTTTGTGGTTGGGTTTTAAAAATTACAAGGCAATGCTTGTAATCACAAAAAACCTCCAACATGTTTGTTATTCTCTCCTCTGACCACACAGGTAAGGACATAGCAGGCTCCTCTCTCCACATCCGTACGCCAACCAGCAGCAACCTCAAGGAGCTGCAGTAATGTAAGTCTGTCGTAGAACAACAGGGGGGAAATAAAATGAACATTGTGCATCCTCTTTGAGTACTGTGAAAGATGAACATGCTATGACAAGTTCTCTGTAGTGTGTTATTTTTTCAAAGCATGTTGCCATCCAGTAATGAGGCCAGAATCTCAGTCTTGTCTTCAAAAGCCTAGAAGACTGTTTTGTTTTGTTTGGTTTCCCTTAAGTCTACCTGAGCCTGTTTGGGGTTTTTTTTGGTTGTTGTTGTTGTTGTTTTCTTGTAAGTTTTTTCAGCCCTGTAAGACGACTGTGCGCACAGCCTCTTTTCCCCTCCCAAGATCATATTAGTATTTATTTGTATCAGCAAACAGTATCAGTGCTCTGCGCTACAGAGTGAGCAAGCTAATGCTTCAGTAAATTGTTGCTGCCTCCTGTTACATCTGTTCTGCTCTGTTCACTAATTGCCTGTCACAACCACTGAGCCATGGTGCCAGCCATGCTGCCACTTCCTCTTTGGTCAGCTTGTCGGCTCCTATTAATCCGAGTCCTGTTGCTTTTTCCACAGCCAATGTTTTTGCACTCTGGATGTAATGAAAATCTATTACCTTGGTGTTATATGAAAGTGCCAAAATTATAATTCAAAAGAGAAAAAAAAAAAGTTAATGACTTTTTGTGTGAAAGTTGACAGTTTCTTACCGTAGCAGTAAATTATTTTCCTTGATACCGCTTCACTTTCAGGACTATATATATCTTTACCTATCTTTCAATCTATTGCTATATTATTAATATTAATTAATTTATTATTAACAATAATATTTATATTATTATCATAATTATTATTGTATTATACAGAAAGGAGCTTCTAGAATCATACTTTGTGAATGTAACAAACAAAATCTGAGCATAAAGAGTAGTTATACCTAGAATATGACAATTTTAAAGGCAAGTCAGGAGTGCACAACTGATTTTTATGCTGAATTTTTTCAGCTTTTTTCCTTGGGGAGGGAAGCAGTTGATTTGAAACTGATTTAGATTTTCTAGACTTGATAATTCTTCCAAAACAATTATATTCTCCACATTTTAATTCAGTAGCCCAGAGTACAGAAGTGAAAGATCATACCATTACAGATATACATATGTATGTGCACACACATATGCATTATCTACATACGTATGTGTTTGTATACACATATTTCCATGTATGTCAACTACAGCAATAGTAAGAACCATTCCAGATTTATCTTCAAGACCCACTATTTGTCTTGGCTTCCAGACTATAGTGAACTGAGGACACATCTTCCCGCCCCAAATTCTGGAAAATTAAGTCAAGAAAGCTCCTCTACACAGTTTCCCAAGCTCCTCTTCTTAGAGGAATAATATTTAATCTGAACAAGGCAACATTGAAAACTTGTAGGCGGTGGGTTTGGGTTCTGCAAAGACGTACAAGTGGCAGAGAACCTGCTTAGTTTTTAAAATAAAGTTTATTTTTAGGAGCTGGTCATTAGTACCTGTCCTGGGACTCTGAATATAAGGGTTGCCGTGCACGCTGCCTGTCCTATTGGAGAACTCTGGTTTTGCATTTGTATGTGGAAAGAAAAGAAGTCATGGTTCGGTGACACCCCTACTGTTTCACATGCTGTATGAACACAGGACAAAAATGTTGTCTCTAATCAGTAATATTTACAGTCTAGTTTGACACACATGGCTAGATACCTAGTTTCTAGATAACTGCAGGGGTAGACAGAAGGAAAAGGTATGACCATCATGACAGATAAATGATCCCAGTGCAAAATGATCCTTGACTGGTGCCAAGTGTTTCATGGGCACCACGGAGACTTTTAAAGAAGGTTCTGTATTTTGTTATTGCAAAAAATAAACTAATAAACTTAAACACATACCAAAAAAAAAACCCAAAAAAACCCTGTTAATACTTATAGGAAGCTTCTTCAAAAATACTTAAGAAAAGTGATTAATTTCACCACAGTAAGCCAATCAGACACGTGAGTTGACAGCTTAACAGTACTGGATAGTTTGTGGGTAGTACTGAGCAAAGCTATGGTGAGTTTTGAAAGAAGAGGAAATTAATTCTTCAAAAGAGGAGACTAAAGAATAGAATATGGGAGAGAACAGATTCTGGACAAGAGCATACAGATGGATATGGAGAGTTACTTCACAGGGATCAAACACATGAACAAAATTACTGCAGGGAAAGATGTTACCGAGTATCCACTGTACTGTCATATGCATTTTCTTCCTTTCCAAACTCCAAGATAAATAGGAGATATTTATCTGTGTTTTACGCAAGAGTGTGCTCACCAGTATAACTTCTGATTCCCAACAGGGTTCCACAAGGTAAGGCATGTACATGGACCATTACCTCTGAGCAGCTCAAATGTAGCAGAGCAGCAGTGTATTCCCCTGAAATGGTCATGCATTAAGCTTTTAACAAAATGTAGACATAATACGTCCCGTAAGGAAATGAGAGCTCAAGGTGACACGTAAGTTACAGGACTGAGAGGCAGAGTGATGTTCTCACAAGTAATTAAGAGTGGCTATAGAAAATCTTGCTTTTTTAGAATAAAATACACCTTTATTTTTTTAATTATGCACAGGGGCAAAATAATAGACATATCATTTCAGAATAATGAAAATCATTTTGCTTCACAAAATTCTAAGTATGACCTCATATGGGAATCAAAGTGCCAAAGCTTCAGGGCTAAACATATGCTCCCAGGTTATACAAAGCTGAAGGACACTTTCCCCAGGCAGTGGACCTTGGCTGTCTATGCTATCAGCTCCCTGGAACCATCCCTGGCCTTGCTGCGGTCTGTATGGATTAGCATGCTCCCAAACAGTTCCTGGGCACAGTTCAGGAGTTAGGATGGGTAAGAGACCTTTACCAGACCTGTTTGCACAGCAGGAGCTGAATGTTATATTTACAAGCAGGTTTATGCCCGTTTTGACCTTGGTGCCGGAGAACAGTATGGAGCACCTTTAGTTTACTAGCAGGCATTTATTCTCAGAGGCCTACTAGAGGAATGACAAGGCAAAGCCATCTCATCCTACTCCCCTGAGCCATGCCCACGAGCAGGTAGCTCCAGAGCTGGAGTTTCCATTTTCTCTGCTCCGTGGCAAACCCCACAGAGCCTGTGAGAAACCCTGGCCACAAATTCACCTCAACAGCAATCTGCCTGACAACTAGACTTTCAAGGTTCTTTCCAACCTGACATAGAAATTCAAGGCCTGGGGAGTAACCTTGGCTGTAGGAGTCTGGTAGGCAGGGTTATTTTGAAAGTCTCTGTATTTTAGTGATTACGAGAGTTTCTTGCTACTTCTGTTAGGAATTAGATGACTTTATGATCCCTCTATTTGCCCAACAATAAAAAAAAAACACAAATATGTGGAAAATCTGTGGTTAGGGGCCAAATATTAATAAGGCATTTTGCAGACCAGGAAACAGCTGTCCGGTGGTCATGTTATCATTGACAAGGTTAACATGGATTTTGATATTCTGCAACATTGGGGGGGGGGGGGGGAAGAAAGAAAAATAAATCCAAACCCCACAGCATTTATACAAATCAAATACAAAAAAGTCATCTGCATAATTATCATATCAGATAAACTTCTGTTTGAACTTCTGATAAAAAACACATACACATACACATACACAGAAAAAAACAAGCTGAAAAAATGAGCACTTTTCAGAGACTTAGAATGAAGTAAGGCTCATTATATAAGTAACGCATTCTCAAGAAAAGAAGCCCATGTGAATGAAAACATGATGGAATAGTAAAGAAGAACAAGCTGCAAGACATGACACTTCATTTCTAGAGGACCTGGGAGATCAATATCTTAGTCTGTGCAATATTATCCACATCTATTCAGAAAATACGACCTGAAGAATGAGTTGATGAGCATTACGTTTTCTTTCAAGTAACAGGGATGTAATGCAAAATCTGTAGACAAGATCATTGATTTTTTTCCTCCTTTAAAAAATGTGATAGTATGATGAAATTTATCTGAAACATAACTTCTATGAAGTTAAAGTTGAGACAAATTCATGCCTGTGCATTTACTTATTTAAACTGGCATACATATGCTTTTAAATCTTTCCTTCATTCTGCTTTGCAAGCTGAAAAAGAATTGTATTATACAGGGACAACTTGATTATTTCATTTACTGTGTTCTGGTGCATTTTAAAAGTAGAATCCCCAAATATTGTCTTTCCTATTTTGCTGGTTAAGCGCTTAGATTGCCACAGGGCTGGACTGAAATTGTTCAGGACATGATGAGACTATGGATTTCCGTGAGCTTTATCAGCCAGTCAGAATTCAGGCAAGGCAGCCAATATATTGGAATGAAATGTCAATTACAACGCTCTTCACTGTTACAAGTTTCCGAGGATGACTGGGAAGTAAATGCATGATGGTTGGAGAAATTACTTTCTTTGTAGTTTAGCTGTAATACTGGCAACCAGCAAAGGGAGAAATCTTATTTTCTGTTCAATTTATTTATGGGTCTGCACATCTGTGCAAAGCCCAGACAACAAGACATGCTTCCTTAACCAGGCCAAGGTACCCAGCCAATTCCTACAGTAACATGCCTTGCTACTATTTTCAATAGGATGTCTCTCCATGCAAGAATTGCTTCTTCCAGTAAAAAGAGAACAATGCCTCTAACATTCATTTCTCTTGCACAGATTGCTTCCACAATATTTATTCTCCCATTGAATTAACATTATCTTGGCTAGAAATTAGAATTTCTCTCTATGTTAATGAGATCTTCGCAAAGACAAGGTGTTAATCTGGAATGACCTTACTACGACATCTCTTAATTGTTGATGGCAGCAAATGAAATGTGAGGGGACACAGAACAAATTGCTTCATTAGCAATATAGCCTATAATACCTAAGGAACTATAACCCGCATTTTCAATTCATGGGCCATTTCATCTCATCATTTAACTCCCACAATGAAATTGCACTATCTGTGTTAGCTAACAATATACTTACTTGTCACATTATGAGGATATGCTATTTAGCGGCTTATAGTAGATGTTACTAATTGTGTAAAATATTGCCTTCGCTTCCAAACACAGAAAGATCAACATATCTTATATGTTCATATGATCAACATATCTTATGATGTGGCTGAGCATATTTTAAAAATATGTGACTGAGAAGATATGAGAAGGCCACATCAACCACTGGATTTCCACTGACAGATCCCTGTGTTTGTTTGATCTTATTCAAAAGTCTTATTTTTCATACTGGCAGCTGGGCATCACAGGTCTCATTGAAAAATAAAAGTGTTAATGATCAATAGAAATATTAGCTGTAAAACTCATCTAATCACTGGAAAAGAGGTAACATTTGGGTGTAGGAGTCTGTTATTTACATAATTGCTGTTGAAGTGTGAAAATTGTAATAGTAAAGCTCTTCCTGGGAGATATTTTGTTCAGCAATTTTGACAATTAAATGTATTTATGTGTGTGTGGCACTGTGTAGCTTTGTATAATTAACTTTCTTTTAAATGTAATTATTAAATGAAATACTTCATGGCTCACCACAACCACAAAGGCAAGCACACAGAAAATAGGAAATGACAGAATCAAGCTCCCTTTGCAGCTTCAGTTCAGCATCCTTGCACTTATAATAAGTTCTTAAATAAAATTATGTAGAAAATGGTGACAAATCCAGAAAGGCTAGTTAGTTTTCATCTCAACTACAAATCATATTTGCTTTTATTACTGCTCTGTTTTTCATTCAGCATCCAGGCTGTGCACTGAATAAAAGAGATATAAAAATATAATGAGAACAATTAATAGATTATAAGCATGTACATATACAAGGGCTGGAATAAGATTGCATATTTAATCTCAGATGTGGGGGTGAAATATCTCTAAAATAAAAGAAGAGAAAGAAAAAGGAAGCTTAAAAAAAGAAAAAAATCCCTGCAAATAAGAAAATAATTCCATATTTCAGCATGACATTGGAAGTCAATAGATTTTAATTCAGATCTTTTAAACCAGCAGCCTAGACCGAGAGCTTTTGATGAAAAGAATAGCTGATGAAGGTAAGTTATTCTTTGTGTGGATCAACTACCAGGGAAAGGGGGAGGGGGGAGGAGAGGACAGACCAAACATCCATGAAACTGCTCAACCATCCCATCCAAAGCAGATATATGAGGTCTTACAGTGATTAATCCAGAATTATTAGCAAAACGACAAGAAAGACCTAAACACCCATCTCCCAGTCCAGCCCTGCTGCCTCAGTACCAAAGACGCGGTTTCAGCTGCTGTACCTCATCTGTAGATCAAGGTCTGTGAGGCTTGGGAACTTGCTCTGCACCTGAGCATGCAGAAAATTCAACAGCAGGCTTCTTGATGGCACACTTCGCTGTATATGGACATGTGGCTTTTCAGAGTCTAATAATTTGTTCCAAACTATATTTTCATGAGCACAGAAGAAAAGCACCCGGGCAAAAGTAGTGCTCCTGCTTCTAAGCCCAAAGGCACTAGAGCACTTCAAAGCGGCAAATTGTAATATTATTTTTAAAAGAAAAATGTTTTTCTTCTCCTAAATTAATTTTAATTTTAAATGACTGAGACATTTTTACTGAAGCATTAAAATGAAATAACTACTCAAGATGTGGAAAAACTTACGCCAAAATTATCAGTGTTTGGGGAAGTTATAACAGGCTTATAACGAAAAATATTATACACCAAACTTTACACATAATAATAGGTGTCATTTCTGCTATCCAAGCTCAAGATAAGAAGCATCTTATGATCTGAATATCCATTATGTGACTGTTCTTTTTTTTAAGACACTGCTAGGTAGCATCTATAACAACTGAGGGTGGTCTCAGGCTGATGGCTTAACACTACGGTTTACGCCTGACTGTCACTGACTGTCCTCTTTGCACTCGGTAGTTCCTTTGAGACAAAACCAGGTATGGTTGAGGGACAGTTTGCTCTAGTCCACAGGAATGCAGCTTGTTGTGATAAGGCAATTGAAGGTCATTCCACACCCTCCGCAGTCCTCCAGGCACCTTTCTATCCTCAAACACCCCCACGTGCCACCTTACTACATTTTAAGATGAGGCACATATTCTTACCATCTCTCCATAAAAACCTTATAAGCAGACTGTGACATCTCTGTCTTTATCTATTTCAAAATTAAATGTCATTAAAGGCCTGTTGGGTCATAGGGCCACAGAGGAGAGATGGACCAGCTGATATATAATGTAGATGTGTCCAGCCAACTGGAGAGGGAGGTCGTGCTAGGAGAGGAGTTATCCTGCACCACCCAGCCCAGGAGCAAAGGAAATCAGTCCCTGAGCAGGGACTTTAGTAGCATTGGAATAGCCAGAATCAAGCTCACATTGATTTAGAGAATGCAAGGATGGTGAAAATACTAATTTTTCATTCAATCGGTTCTATGCGCATTGATTCAGAAAGCGAACATTTTTAAATGGCTCTCATCTTTTAAAACAATGCTGTTAGTGAGATCAAAAGCAGCATGAGTAATAAAGGTTAGCAGGAAAAATGTGGATGAGTAATTACACAAAAATCTATACACCTCCATGCAATCTCATTTGAAAACACTATGGATAATTTCTTGCAATGGACATCCCTCTCTCTCTCTATTGGGGGTAATAAACCTTGGAGATTAAATGAAGGAAAGAGGGAAATGAGCCATTTAGTTCTATTAAATATTCTAACCTGACATGTATGGAATTACATAATAATTACTATTGAAAGGTAGAACATACCGTTTGGATAGGGCAAAAATGGTCAGGCAATATCAAACTACTACTGTTAATTTCAAAACGGACTGTAATCTCTTAGCACTGCCAATTTTAAGAATCTTGCCAAGTCACTGAAGAAGCTGAATCAACAAAAATGAATTTTTTGATTGATTAGGAGTAAGTCGTGGTATTCCATTCTTTCAAACACAGAGATATTGAGGTTATTTAAAGGTTATTAAATATATTCTTCAGTGTACATTTAAGTGTCACCTTAGTCTCATCAACACTATTCAAGAACAGATGTTTCTACTATAACTCATGAAGATTTTGAAGTACAAGCTGTGTATTTAATGATCAGTTTATATTGTAAAGGTCAAAAACCAAAAAGGCTAAGTCCAAAATATCCCTATTTGCAGTTGACTGTGTGTCCCATCTCTACCACTGTTACTCAGACTGCTAGTACACACTAGATCTGCCATATAAATTCAAGCAACAAAAAATTTTAAAATTTAAATGCATCATGAAAAGTGCCTTAATCAACTTGAATAAAAGAGGGTCTACTCACTGCAGGACGTCAGAATTTGACCCTGTCTGAGTAGACATCAGGTTGGTAAAGGCGGTTTCAGATAATAACCTTATGTCTGTGCAAGGTTATAAAAATCCTATTAAGTATCACTCTGATCCTCAGGTACAATAAGAAATTAATAAAAATAAAAGTCAGAATTGAGCATGTAGAGGAGAAAATATCCCATAAATGAAAAATGACCCAGAACTTATAGGCCTTGAGTCATTTCTCTAACAGCTGCAAAAATGTCAACAGCAGTAAAACATAAAAAAGCCAGCAATGATTTCATTAATAGTACTCTGCTACACTGCAGAGGGGATCATGCTAGCATACACTCAAAGGACAGACATTACCTTTAAATTTCAAGTATGTCAACTGGAACTTTTCCTCGGCTTCAACCTACCTGCTGTTACCTACACAAGTGAAAATGGCCAACTGGAGATCATTAATCCGTGGTCTTTCCGAATCTTTCATTTTCTCAGTGAGTGGAGCACAGCATGCCGGAGCACATTCTGCTCACAGCAAGAGCATCAAAGAGTCCAGAGACTCTGGAGTAATGATTGCTGTTTATGCTAATTCTGCACTTACAGTATCAGTCGAAAAACATCCCCCACACCACTGCGGGTTGAGAGCTACTGTATGTGTGTCCTTGAGCTTTCTGTTTTCCAAATGTTAGCGCCTCTGGTTAATAATTTAGCCTGTCTTTAAAGCAGCCTCTGAAAAATGGAAAGCAAATACACTGACTGTGAAAGGAAAAAAATAGCGCTGTGGTTAAGATACTAAATGAGGACTCAGCAAATCTGGGTTCAGTATTTAACTCTTCTCACAGAAGCCCTGACTGACCCTGGGCAAACCAATAGAAGTGTGAGAAAAGCACTTAAGTGAGGCCTGAGGAAAATGTCTTGTCTATTTAATAACAAGTTGCCTGAGCAAAGAGATTGTCTCTTATTACCCGTAGGTATGGCACTTATACATCAGCGGGGACTTCTGGATGATACTTTAATACAGCTTTACACTGTAGCAAAGGTCAAGTGATATTTTGGGACGCCATAAATTTAACATTGCAATGTCCAGACTTCCTGAAAGTGTAGAAAGCTCACAGTTGTCCGTTCACATAATGAAGAAGAAGTTGCTGAGACATGGGGCTGACTGCGGTGCTCTGGGCACATTTCCCTTACCGAGGAGCCCTCCCATGTAACACCAAAAACCCAATATGCTGATAGAGGCTAAAGTAATCAAAAAAGTTGAATGCCTGAAGAACTGGAAACCTAGCACAACCTGGAAGGATTTCTAATAGCTAAGATCTCATTAAAAGATAGCGTTTGCATGTAAAGCCAGACAATAGTGAGATAGGCCTCGTAGGCTGTGATTGACAGTGCACCTGCACTCTCCATCCACTAGAGACCTGCAGGTTTATGGTTCAGTGGCCAAGGACATGACACTGCTTAATTTTAAACTGCAGAAATGCAGCACAATGCTACAGTTTCCTTCTCTTGTTTTAATTCCAGCAGAGGTGACCTTATTCCATCCGGATATCGACAATGAATGCAACTGTTTCAGATATTGTTATTGAAGTTAATTTCTGGTGAAAATCTCCCTGTGTCCTTCTAGGCAGCAACAATCGTTGAATGTCAGCCTAGGTCTGTACTAAATATTGAGAAAGTCAAGAGACTTGTAGTGACAGTTTGACAGGCAGAAGGTACGTTTCATTATTCTCTCTTTTGTGTGGTATGTCAGAAGAGGATAAAGACATTATTAAAAAATAAAAATCTGTATTCAGATTATCTACTATAGTTGCCTAATGCAGGCAGAGTAATGTCTGTACTTGAAGTCAGTCTGGAAATCCTAAATAGCAGATGGTGTGAAATTCTTATCTTTTGGTCTTAAACCTCCAAATATTTCTGAGAGTTACTGTGGCACCTACTATAAATGATCTGAATAAAACCTCAAGTTAAATTTAAGAGTTTTCTTTTCAAGGTTCCCAGAAACAGCTCAATGCAAATCTCCAAAAGGATGAAAGTAAACCTTATTAACTCTAGAGCACATTCTCCAGCTGATCAATAGAAATTTAAACTATGAGCGTGACTTTAAGACAAAACTGCAATGCTTCAGAATTTTTCAAGAAAAGGCACCAAAGGCACAGGGAAGGATATTCCATGTCCCATTTGAGTGGTAGTTGTCACTATCAGACCTTTGACTATGCTTGAACAGACACATGCCCCTCTTCCCTCATCTTCATTCCCCTCCCAAGCTTTATTACTGAGACTCCAAAAGAGAGAAAATGAATCATTAAATAGTTGAATTAGAGGAAAACACATAGATCTTTCATACTCCTAATTTCTAAAACTGAAAAAAATTGTTTCCATGAAATTCCACAGACATGGACTCCAGCGTTCATGTCCCAAACTTTTTCTGGATTTTCTCAATCACTACAAAGAACTAGATCATCTTATAAACAATCTGAACTTCCATTTAAAGGCTTTTTTTTTCTTTTACCTCCATTTTACCTTCAAGAATGTAAAACACAAACAGTACAATAGCCAAGATTTTGAGTTGCGCAAGAATGTTAAGATTACAAAACCAAATAGGATCATCAAGAAAACATTTGCACACCTTGTCACTAACCGTTCCATAATTGACAGACAGGTGATAGATGAGGTACAGGCTACCTAACTCAGTCTCCTCACTTTGCAATTATGTTGTTATGCCTTTAAAGTAAAATGGGTCATTTCCTGGTATGGTCAGGAGACAAAAACAGAGGGAAACCTTATCACCAGACCTAAGTGTTAAGATCACTACTTCTCCACTAAGTTGCATTTCTTGCCTCAAAGCATCTGGAGTGACTCTAACCCTTTAATAAAAGAATCTGCAAAGGGAGGATACATATAAGTCACACAAATGCAAAAAGTAAGAGTAAAGTGTTTAGTTAACATCCCTTTTCCTGCCAAAGTCAAGGCTCATCTATTCCACCTCATCACTTTTACCTGACAGGAGACAAAGCTTCTCCCAGTTCAGTTCAGATACTGAATCATCGCTGAAAATCTGTTAGTCCTAAAAAAAAACCAAACAAAACCCAAAGCAAGCAGGCCTTCCCCTTCCTTCCTTAAAAAAAGTCTCATCTGACTTTTAAGGCCTCTGGAGTTGTGAAGGAATATCCCAAAATAAACATCCCGGTGTCACACTCTTACATTAATCACTATCTTTTCTCTGTATGATCTATAAATGTTAATGTTGAAAACTAATATGTACATATATGAATGTATATGTCTATATATGTATGTACGCATACACATAGATGTGACTACCTTGCATAGCCTGCTATTATTATAATACCATTTGTAAATGTGACAGCTTTCCTGGACATTACAAAATCTCTGTCCCTTCAACTAAGCAACAAAACCCCGAAACCCTCTTCAATCCATTCCTCCTGTGCAACAAAAAAAAATCAAAGAAAAACACTAAAAAATGTAATGGAACACATTTAATTAAGCTGCAAGGTCCTTGCAATGCAAGTTAATAAACGATAGGACAACCCAGTCTTGAGATATGTGAGATAATTTTCACTCTGTCTAAAACCTTTTGTTAGATTCAAAGCTAGTCCATTTTTGTCTTCTCCTGAAATTTCAAATAATTCCCACAAACTACACAAAGTGCCTGCCAGTATGTGACCTTTAAAGATATTAGAGTGACTGAGACATAATAATTGCCTTACTATTTTCTTTCTCAGTCTCTTAGCTAAAATAGAATCAAAATTTTGTAATCTGTTTCAAATAGGAAATAAGTCTCCAATCTATAGTGTTCTCTAAAACTTTATTTTTACCAAAGGAAGAAAGCAATGCAAAGGCCTTTATGTGGTAAAGATCCTAATGCTCTTTCACTCAAGACGTCACTGAAAGCCCTTGAAAACACCACAGAAAGAGGATCAATGAACCTCTGATGAAATTCTTCAGCCATCCTCCCAGCCCCAGGGGAAGTTCCCTTTCTCACTGATAGAAAAGCTATATGAACATCCATCTTTTCCACTGGTCTCTCAAGTAAGTCCTGTTTCTCATTTGCCAAAGCTTGAAAACCTGCAGTTCTTACAAAAAACTGCTGCTGAACAGGAAGAATGATTTATTCCTGAAAGAGCTTGCTTGTAGATTTTCTGACCTACCCTCAATGTGCCAGCAGGGTCCCTCCAGGCCTGCCCCCAACTATGGGGGAATAGCCTTCCTATGTCCCTCTATATCCTCCCTGTTTTATATCCCTTAAATAAAATAAATAAATAAATAAATAAATAAATAAATAAATAGAGAAGCCTGCCCAGCCTTTTATCATCAAAGGCTTTGCAAATCTAGTTTTAGACTTCATTTGCTTTTAAATTTCCCCTGAATTCCACATGTTCCATATCTCTCAGCCAGCTATGGAGATTACTCAAACCACTAAATACTATATATGTTCCCCAAAAGGAATGTGGAAAGGCCACCAGGCTCTCCTTAGCCCGTCTCTACTTTCCAGCTGGGAAGCATGAAATTCCTAATCTATTTCTTCTTCCATGAAACAATTTTTTCTCTTTCTAACTGGAACTATATGACTGAGAAAGTAGCTAAGGAACTACCAGTAACCCCGTCAGGAATCAATAGCCTATAGGCTTCTGTGAGACTGAGCAGACCTCACAGCGGATATACACTCTTTGCAGAAATTTTTAACCCATTTTTCTCTATAAAATTCTGAGGTGGGTTGACCCTGGCTGGGTGCCAGGTGCCGACCAAAGCAGCTCTATCACTCCCTCTCCTCAGCTGGACGGGGGAGAGAAAATATGACGACAGGCTCGTGGGTTGAGATAAGGACAGGGAGATCACTCAGCAATTACTGTCACGGGCAAAACAGACAACTCAGGGAAAATAATTCAATTTATTAAGAACCATATCAGAGTAGGGTAATAAGAAATAAAACCAAACCTTAAAAAGCACCTTCCCTCCACCCCTCCCTTCTTTCCAGGCTTAACTTCACTCCTGAATTCTCTACCAGGGGATGGGGAATGGGGGTAATGGTCAGTTCATCACACATTGTCTCTGCCACTCCTTCCTCTTCTCACTCTTCTCCTGCTCCAGTTTAGGGTCCCTCCCATGGGAGACAGTCCTCCACAAACTTCTCCAATTTGAGTCCTTCTCACAGGCTCCGATTCTTCACTAACTACCTCAGCATGGGTCTTTTCTATGTGTCCTTTCCATGGGGTGCAGTCTTACAGGAATGGGCTGTTCCAGCGTGGGTCCTCCACAGGGCCACAAGTCCTGCCAGCAAACCTGCTCCAGCATGGGGTCCTCCATGGGCTGCAGGTGGACACCTGCTCCACTGTTAACCTCCATGGGCTGCAGGGGCACAGCCTGCCTCACCATGGTCTTCACTACAGGCTGCAGAGGAATCTCTGCTCCAGAACCTGGAGCAACTCCTCCCCTCCTTCATTGACCTTGGTGACTGCAAAGTTGTTGCTCTCACATATTCTCACTCCTCTCTTCTGGCTGCTGCCTCGCAGGTTGGTTTTTTTTTTGCCTTCTTAAATATGTTATCCCAGAGGCACTACCGTCATCGCTGATGGGCTCGGGCTTGTCCAATAACAGGTCCATCTTGGAGATGGCTGGCATTGGCTCCATCAGACACACAGGAAGCTTCTATTAGCTTCTCACAGAAGCCACCCCTGTAGCCCCCCTGCTACCAAAACTTTGCCATACAAACCCAATAAAAATTCAAAGCTTTAGCTGTTTAACTAGGTTGCCCAAAAAACACTTTACCACATTTTGCCTGTTGATAGTCCACATCCCTAAAGGTAAGGTGTTTCTGTACTGGTCAATATAGCTTAAAAATTACAATTTCTATCAAAAATATCTGTAATTTACTCATGAAAAAGAACCCTTGATCTTCCAGTTCCTATTCACAGAAGATTTCTGAATATAAAATATAATCAAGTGCTTTGGTCCAAGTTTTCACTCATATTTAAAGCCCCAGAACAACTGACTATATGCTAATATATGTCTATGTTATCAGTCTCCCTGAATGACTTCTATTCACTTTGGAATCCTTTCTCTTTTTGATCACTTCATTATTATTCCCCCCAAACAGGGCTGATCAAAAATTCTACCAGATGACATTTCCTTGGGAAATGTGGTCAATGAGCACAAACTATTTCATAAACGACAATCTGCTTCAAGAGGTTTTTGAGGAATTGAAGGCAGGATCTGAAGGGACGAAGAAACTCACAGTGGGTTCCAAGTAGGTCTGCCTTAAACACAAAGACCTCGGAAGTAAGAGTGTTCCCATTATGAATGCAGGTTTATCCCAAAACTATTCTCTAACAGACATACCCACAACCTGAGAACCTTGTTATGGGTCAGAAATTTAAAAGAATATAGAATTTTCCAACCAGAACCCAAGGTTCTTCTTTTTCCTGGGCAGTTTAATTACTCTATAAAAACTTATATAAATATCAAAATAAAAAAATATATATTTATCTATGAATCAGAAACTTTGCTTTTTAGGACAATTGAAACCCTAAGATAGACTCCAATTCAGGAAGTTTAACTCAAAGTGCTCATCTCTAGTAGTGCTCTGTTCTGTATTGCCAAACACAAGTGCATGTCATTCATACACGAGTCCCTCCTTCTGGTCCCCTTTGCTCAAGGCAGTGAGATAACCTACTGTTGCAAGAACTGCAAAAACTTTATGCAGTTCAAATGGTTTCAGATCCCTACATTTCCCTATTTTACAAACCTCTGCTTTATTTATTTTTTATATTTCTTCTCCTACACAACTCAAAGCTCACCCTTGTCTAAAGATTCTGCTGTAACCTCTTTGCTAGTTTGATGTTTGAGACTTTCACATTAGTTGTAGCAAATGCTTGTTCAACCTTTTTTTTTCATCACCTCTCCTTCTCTTTAATAATTTATCAGACCTTCTTCTGCACACTTTTAATGCTTATACCCCAGTCCTGGAACATCCCGACATCCATTTTTCCACTCTGCTTAACATGTTCACCATTCAGTATCATTAAAGGATGAGCTTTATCCTTCCCCAAAAAGGTGAAAAGGCCTTGCCACTCAAAAATGTTGGTCCTGTTCAGAACATCCCCATATCTTCCAGCTATTCTCTCCAGCACAGGAGGCAGAACCCTGTGAATGGAAATAAATCTTTTTCTTAATACGTCATGCCCAAAAAACTGTCTATGAACTGATCACTTTCCACACATGCCATTTCTTAATATCTGCTGTACTCATGCTTGTGAAACACAAGGCGTGCATTTCTTCACCCTGAAGGGTTTGCATCTTGGGGCTGATGTGTGCTAAAATCCACTTATACAGGCCTTCAAATCATGCAACACTCAGTATTAGGCTGTTCAGAAACACCACAGAGAAAGAATGGTTGTCTGAAATATCCACAGTAACAAACCTGGAAAATATGAACAGTAAACAGGGACATGCAACTGTATTATTAATCTAGAAAAAGTTCAGATGTACCTCACCTCACCTTAAATCACCTTGAACTCTACCACTTGAACCTTACACAGAAATATTACTGGGAAGCTGCAAAATGTTAGTAAACTCAGTGAAGAGTATGTCTTATGTCTATTTTAACTCTAGAATAAAGTTGTCATAGGCTTAATAGAAAACTGAAGTATAGAATTAGATGCTACATCAAGGACCACTTCCTACATCTAAAGCATTCCCAGATAAACTGTTCTTACCATAAGAAGAAAAATTGACAGTGATTTCTCAGGTAGCTGGCAGATGAATTATAGATTTTGCATGTGAATCTCTACAATTTCAGTAACTAGGAATACACATATGCCTGCTGTGGTATTCTAGGAAAAGGTTTTCACTGTGAGAGGTCCTGATTGAAGCCTCAGCCGTCACTGGCTACGGATATCCACCTTGGTCATCTCTAGGGAGACACATTACGGGCATAAAACTTCTTCAAGTTATTCTCTTTTGATGTTATTCCTCAGGTACTCATTTCTTAGATCCTTTTGTCTTGCTTCACCAGAACTTGGGTTTCCCTTTGTTTCCCTAGATAAAAAAGAAACTCTACAACATTTAAAAGTTGAGATTTCTGGGGAATTTATTTCCTCTAGAGTTGATTCTTGCACCAAGTACGTGATTGGCACGACGCAGGTAACACTCTGAAGTCAAAGAGCTCTGCTGAGGTAGAGGAGACTTTTCATGTCTTTCCACTTTTAAGAAACAGAGAATTCAGGTATGTGGCTGCTAAATTTGCCTTTATGTTTCTGATGCACCTCAACTTAATGGATGGAGTAGTATTGTGTTCCTTACCTTCCTTAAGAGCCATGAGAATTTTACATAAAGAAGCACTTTCAAAACTGTTTCCTGAACAAGAATACCTCTTTATCATGCTCAGGGGCCTTTTTTTTTTTTTTGGCAGCTGTACTAAAAAAAAGGGGTGTTGCAACACTGACTTCTTTATTCAAGACTGTATTCACTTCCACTGTTTGTGTCTTGACCACATTTGCCCAAGTCATTGAAAAATGGCTTCCACACATACCTTTGCTCAGAAACTGAATCCCCATTCCCTTCATTTTCTTTTCTTTCTCACCTTCACTTAATTATTGAGCAGCCCCATAACAGCAGTAGATAAAACAGCCAAAAGCAGCATACACTGAAGTCTGCTGTACATGCTGTTTACACTCCAGCACCTGTGCCTGAAATCATCTTGAAGTCAGAAGTAAGTAAGAAAAAGAACTGAGGTGATGCTTCAGTCCTCACCATGTGGAATTACACAGAATTGTTGAGATCAGAAGGCACCTCTGAAGATCATCAAGACCAACCCCCTTGCTCAGACCGGGTTGCCCAGGGCCATAGCCAGTAAGGTTTTGAATATTTCCAAGGATTCCAGTATTTTACCAACCTTGCAGTATTTTTGTTTTCTTATGTTTAAATGGAATTTCCTGTATTTCAGTTTGTGCCTATTTTCTCTCATCATGTCACTGGGCACATCTGAGCCAGTTTGATCCCATCTTCTTTACTCCCCCCATCAGATATTTATACACAGATATTTATACACACTGATAAGATGTCCTTGAGCCTCCTCTTCTCTAGGTTGAATAGTCCCAGCACTCTCAGCCTCTCCTCATATGGTAGATGCTTAAGTCCCTGCATCAGCATCATGGCCTTTTGCTGGACTGGAGCTGGTATGTTCCTGTCTCTCTTGCACTGGAAAGCCCAGAACTAAATCCAAATCTCCAAGTGTGTCTCACCGAGGCTAAGCAGAGGGGAAGGATCACCTCCCTTTGCCTGAGGCAATTGTCTTTCTTTGCCATGATGGCACATTCCTGGTTCATATTCAAATTTTTGATGACCAGGACCCTCAGGTGCTTCTTTGCCAAAACCGACTTTATTCCAGTTGGCCCCCAGTGTGTACTTGTGCACAGGGTTATTTCTCCACAGGGGTAGGTCTTTGTTGAACTTCATGATGTTCCTGTCAGCCCATTTCTCCAGCTTGTTGAGGTCCCTCTCTGCATGGCAGCGCAATCATCTGGTACAAGAGCCATTTCTCCCACTTTTGTTTCGTCTGCAAACTTGCTGTGGGTTTTTCCTGGCCAATTGTCCAGGTCAATAAAGTTATTAAAGACTACTGGCACCAGTATCAACCTTTGGGGCACACCACTAGTGCTTGGCATCCAGCTGTACTCCATACCACTGATCACAACCCTTTAAGCCCAACAACTCAGCCCATTTTTTAATCACTTTAGTGTCCATTTTTCAATCACTTTAGTGTCCATTTTTCAATCACTTTAGTGTCCATTCTTCTAGCCCATACTTCATTAACTTGTCTCTACGGAGGTTATGGTAGACTGTGTGAAAAGCCTTGCTAAAGTCAAGACAAACAAGATTCACTGTTCTGTTCTCTCCTCATCCACTGAGCCAGTCATCTCATCACGGAAGGCTACCAGGTCAGACAGGCATGGCTTCCCTTTCATAAATCTGTGCTGACTACTCCCAATCACCTTCTTGCTGTCCATATAATTGGAAATTGTTTTCAGATTAGTTGTTCCATCAGTTTCACAAGGTGGGACTGACTAGCCTGTAGTTCCTTGGATCCTCCTTCTTGCCCGTCCTGAAAACAGAGTGGCATTTGCTTTCTTCTGGTCCTCAGGGACCTCCTCTGATCACCATGACCTTTCAAAGATAACCACGAGTGGCCTCTGAATGACACTGTCCAGCTCCCTCCGCACCTGTGGGTGCATCCCATTGTCCAGTGAACTTGAGCATGTCCGATTTGTTAAAACAGTCCCTAAACTGCACCAAGGATAAGCCTTTATAGCCCCAGACTTTGCCACTGGTCTCAGGGACCTGGGATTGCTGAAGACAAATCTTACACTGGAAAGACTGAAACAATGAAGGGATTGAGTACTTCGGCCTTTCCCTGTTGTTTGTCACCAGGTCCTTTCCCCATTCAGCAGCAGGCTGGCATTTATCCTAGTCTTCCTTTTTTTGCCACCGATGTACCTGTAGAAACCCTTCTTGTTTTCCTTCATATCCTTTGCCAGATTTGGCTCCAAGGTGGGCTTTAGTCAGAGCATGAAATGTCTTGTCAATAAAACTGAGAATATGTCAGTTTCAACAATACTCTGCTTTTAGCAGTAAATGTTCCATCAGAAAAGCTGGCTACAAATACATTAGTAATTATATACTGACAGCATCCTCTGGCCCTGAGACCAGTCAACGTGGTTTGGCTTCATCTGTACCAACAAGATCTCTTAGTCTTCAAAAAAGGTGACCATATGTAAATTGTCTGTTCTAAATGACCCATTGGGATAACTCCAAAAGTATGGCTGTGAATTGTTCTTGACGGCACTAGTAACACAAAGCAAAAGTGTGGCAGAGAATATGCTAACAACACAAAAGCATGTGTGAAAGGCTTCCGGTGCCTGGAAATATTTCCTGGCATCATTTAGTCTATGGCTTAAGCATAGCTTTTTTGACTCAAGGTGACAGAATATGTACCTGAATGTATTATAATGTAGCACCAAAGTGATATTCATGGAATTATACTGAGTCACATCATATGCAGATGCAAGACTACTAAACATTTTATTAAAAATGAGGCAGCGTATGTATATATTGCTCTGACTACAGTTCCCAGTTGGGACACATTCTTTATTCTGTAGGATCTAATTCAAGTCCCTTTGAACCTACTGGCAGGATGCTTATCAACATTACACACCTATCCTAAGGTTGGGGCCAGGTTTCTTACCCCAGAATACACATTGCCATACTAACCCCATAGTTTATTTACTGCTGGTTTTAGCCTTCCAGGCCTCTCCTGCTCTGAGGTTTGCCCCAAGCTGTGTAAAATGACCGAGATTTCTACAGAAAGCAGAAGATGAATGAGACACCTTCTTGCCATCTTCACCATCAGGTTCAGTGTTGAAATGAGGCAGGTGCTTGCCTTCCACTCTGTGCTTGGATCTATTTGTATTGACAATGAACTCTTGGTAAAACATCCCATACCACTGACTGAATATTTTAAGAGGTTCATATGAACTCGTGGCATTCAATGCTATGGCACAAATATAAAAGCATAAAAACAAGCACACGCACAAAAAATAATCCCATGTCCTCTTGGGTTAAGAATCCTTCAAATGAAAACTGGAAGGGTCAAGCTAACTGTTACTGCATGCCCTGCATGACCCCACTGAAAATTGAATGTTGCACAGAGTGAACACCAGTGCCGAGATGGGCCTGGCATCTCTTCAGAGGTGCACATTACATCTGCCCATAGGTCAACCACAGATCTGCTGTAATTTCAGCTGCATCTCAGCTGCATCTCCTCAGCTTTGTGAACAAAAACACAAGCAAGACTAATTCTCCCTGCATCCCCGGTGAGCTTCTCACAGTGCATCAGAGCATTCAGAGGGCAAACTCCGGTATGAATCCAGGCTGCTTCAGCCAGTAACGGCATGTGTTTTAGAAATATGAAATACGGACGTAGGTCCGTTCCTGTGGAAGGCAAGGTGGCACACTGCTGACCACTGTTTGCCTCCTGCACCTATGTGTATTGTCACAGGTGATTACATTTTCTAAAAGAGAACTGCTTATTTATGTAAAACAGTAAATTATGATTACCTGTGATTCTGTTTTCAAATAGACTTCAGAGCATTTTACAGATATTAATATTAAATTATTAATAACTTCATATTGTAAATTTTTATAATAAACTAATCCTGAAAATCTACGATTGTCTTCAAAATATGATGAGTCTTATTAGCTGAGAGTTAAGGTTGGTTAGGTTAGAATTAGTAGAAATAGGCACTATGAAATTTGATTCTGTACTCTCCCGTGCTCATAACCTAGAGAACTTTTTATTGTTTTACGTCACACACTTATTATTTTCAATGTCTTTCAAGACAGCATATTAAAGGTCATTCCTGGGTATGAAGTTATGACTGAGGACAGAAGAGAGAGGAGTTATATTATTTTTAACTGGTGAGCAGACGTGTCTTAGGAAAAAAAGATCAAGAATGATATCTTTGTCACTACTCCATGTACGCGAGATGATTCAAGCTATCCTGTAGTCGAGTGCTGCATTATAGGATAAATGCTTCCTAGCTGCAATTTTGAGGCTCAGCAGTGACAGCATTCCTTCCTCACTTACAGCTGTATAATACAACCCTACTCCTTTCATTAAAGTTTTAGAAAAAAAAAATGGAAGAACATTTGTCCTTTAGTTATTGCATTAATATACATAGAACATACATTTACCTAGGTCTAAGTACTGCAGGGGTTTTATTTATGAGGACAGGTGCAGAAGAAAGTGCTTGCTTTTTAAACTCAGTGAGGGCTAACGAAGCATGTCATGCTCTCAGGAAAAGCCAAGGACTGTTCTTTCCATACTGTCCCAAGAGAATGGGCAGAGGAGGTGAGGGTAACACCCTCTCCATGGAGTAGCAGTTTGAGGAAGCAATCTGTTTTAAAGCACTCAGTAACCATAAACCCCCTTTAGCTTTAACCACTTGTCTGTGTAGAGATCTGAAAAATATAATGATTCCTTCAACCCCCTCTGAGACTGATTATTTCCTCTTTTCCCTCAGTTGGACAAATAGGCTACAGCTAACCCATGGAAGCACTTCCTGACTTCTTGTTGTGTAAGCCCCAGCCACATGTCAGTCCCACAAAAGCGTCAGGCTCCTTTAGCTACTGCTACCACACACTATTTTCACAAAAAAAAAAAAAAAAAAAGATACAGAGTGAACATTGGTACACTCCAACAATTAAGTGCAGATGCAGGCAGAGCTAATGCCTTGGAATGTGTTTCGGCAGGGAAGTTCAGCATGGTAAGAAAGCTTACTTGTTTTCCACTTGCAAACCTCTTACTTGAGGTCTGTATCATAACAAATTACAGCAAGTTATAAATGTCTTGCCTGGTTACATGAATTAGCTATGTGCAGATGTGCTGTGACTGAGTAGCCGGAACAGCGGCATGAAGACAAAGTCAGTGGTGACTCAGTTCTGCCTTCTTTGTTACAAAAGTACTAATTTTCTAAAACACCCTCCTTCAAAGGATCGTCACATCACACAACATCTCTAGAAATTAAAAATGGCAGAAAAACTTGCTTAGAGTGAAAGAATAATGTCTTGTCTTGGAGGCAGAATTCCAGTTTCTTGCTACGCAAAGTTATAAAATTACCTACCAACCATGATCTCCTCTACACTTTAGTGCTTTGTTTCACTTGAATATTACATATCACCTTCAATTGAAGAAAGACATTTCATCAGCAGTGGTTTGTTCTGAATGTAACAGAAAATATGAAAGATACTAGAAGCAATGAGTTTGTCCTCTCAAATTAGCATGTTGTCTATGGGAGTCTCTGCTAAACCTACAGTCACAGCAGTTACATACAGAATCTGTGCAATGTTCAGTAGTTCTACCCTTTCCCAGTGTACAATTGTAGGCTGAGGCCAACTGGGAAGGAAAGACACAAAAAAAAATCTTTTTAGAAAAAAGTTTGCAGACCCTTATGCAATACTAATTATCCATTTTAGAGATTTCTGCACTCACCATAATGAAGCTATGTAAAATAAGGGGGGNTCCAGATCCGGAATCCAGTTCCCGTCCGTCACCGAGTCCAGCCTGGGACTGGCCCAGTGCCAGCCGGTGTCGTGATTGTCATCTCGGGAGCTTGATACGGTTTTGTATATATTTTTCTTTATTTCTTTTTATTTTATTATTAATATTTCATTAAAGTAGTTTAGTTCTTTCTAAACTCATAAGTCTCTTTTTTCCTCCTCTGCCTCTCTCTCTCTGAAGAGGGGTAGAGGGGGGCATCTGTCGGTCCTATCTGGGGTCCCCTAGGTCCCCAGTAGCCAATTTGGCCTAAACCACGACACCAAAATATCCCAAAATATCCTATCTGAAAATAGTCTTCTGAAGTTTAATAGTTTATATTTATAAATATTTCACAAACCTTAAGCAAGCAGCACATAAAAGATACTGGCTCCATCCTATCTTGCTGCACTTGCATTTTACATGGGTGCACAAGTACTCCAGTCCAAGGAAAAGTTCTGCCACGATAAAGGATAAAAATGCTCTACTGCTGTATGGCCATTCCCCTATCGCAGGTCAAAAGCATATGCACTGTCAAATGTTAGGCCAAAGGGGAATGGAGGCTACAAGGACACTGATGTGCCTTGCTGTCCCAGCCCATCTGCTGTGATTCCTTTCTAAGATGAAAGGATTTAGCTTGGGTTATGTCTATTTACTGTGACAGGATAATGGGCGTGCTTCTGGCAAAGAAGGAAAAGACTCCATTAGCATGTATACACAAGCCTGAGTCGCTCTAACTTTTCAGGTGAACAGCCAATATTCACGCAAGATATTCTGACATTGGTACAAGTGTGTTCTCACGCAATCAGACATTACTGGAAGGCAAAGGTGTCTCTGTACCAGGCTATGGAAACAGTACACACAGTACACATTTTTATATTTCCCTTTACTATTTTGTCTACCAAGTAATAAAAGAATCTCTTTCAAATCCAGTCTATCTGGCATGCTAAAAAAAAGCTGTCTTGGATAAAAATTATTTGGCACTGTGAATCTTAATTTACCAACACCAACTCTGCAAGATATTTCTGTCAATGGACTGATTGAAATGACAGCAGGCCACTCACAATTCCACTTTATTTATATATAGTTACTGTACTGTACTATGCTTTTTTAAGTGGTAAAAGACTTCCTTAATGAATCTCCTAATTCTCACATGCTTTTTTAAGAAGCACTTGCGAACATTCAGACAACAGGATTTACTAGAGATGTCCCATTAGACCAAGACATCAGACAGGGTCAGTAATAGCACCTGGCTGCTTCCAATGCAGTCTTGGTAAATTTATCCTCACAACTCCAAATTATGCAGCAATTACCAACTGCTCTGTGGGTTGGTATTGTGAAGACTTTTGTTAACCACAGGCCTTGAGAATCACCTTGATGAAACTTCATGCTTTCACTTTACAAATTAACATATGGCTGGAAACATTGGTAGGGATCTTTATAGAAACTAATTACATGTTGAGCCTTCATATGACCTGACAGATTCAGAAAGCCAATCTAAGAGCTATGGATTTATCATTTACTGTGGTTTTTAGCCGTCTCACACCCACAGCTAACCACCTTTGAATGTTTACAAACATTGTAGTAATTCGTGGTCTCCATCGTTATCTCCCTTGCTGTGTTCTTGATATGGATCCAGCTTTACACTTGGACAAATATTCAGCTCGGGCAAACCAGTATATCTCAGAGGAAACCAACAGGTTTGATTTTAATTTGTTTTAAAGCAGCTGAAAGTCTGGCTCTTAATTGCACTCTGAATTTCTTAAGAACATCATTGATGTAGCTTCATATACTCTCCACAATACGGTTTATCTGTTCCTAGATGAATGGCATCTTCTCTGTGTTGCTACAAGAGTACCCTACCCTCCTAAAAATAATCATCCTAAGCCCCATGACTTTCCAGCACAAGAGCTACTTCCTCATATCATTGTAATTCATATGCAACTATTTAAGACCCTGTAGCAAACTGTACCGTGTGTATATTCATTTTAACATTTTATCAGCCTGAACTATATATCCAGTTCTTCCCCCAGTGTGTAATAGTACTGGAAAGATTAAATATTGATTTTCCCATATTACTTTAAATTATTTAAGGAAAAAAATGCGTTCTTTTGAAATTATGGCTTTCAATATAGCACAGTAGATTTTATTCAGTTTATTTCGTGCCATGTTTTTACAGTATGAAAATACTGTGGACACTGAACAGTACAGCTTCAGTACAGCCTTTGCATTACTCTGTTGACTATGTAGCAAGAACAGTTAGAAATAACCTGCTAATAAAATTGTATGATTTTTAATAATCAGATTATGTGGTTGGGTTTTTTTCATTGGATTCTACTGCGAGTTAAAAAATACTGTAGTTAAAGACATGGAGCCTGAATGCCCTTACATACTTGAATCTATATGACATAGGTTACTCAGCGTAATCCCACAATGGTCCTCACATCCTAGTGTTCTTCGGTTTTATTCAGAGTATGCCTTGGGATAAAAGGCTGCTCTACTCTGCAGACCACCTCCTCAATTTGCCAGTCAGATTTTGGCTGATGCTGGCAACAACGATGTCCATTAATGTCATTTATTGTGGAAAATGTATAATGCAGTCAGTCCTGCTTTGTAATGAGACCATCAAGGAATGAACAACCATATAAGATGGAAACAATTTTCAGTTACTTTTGACCCAGGGTTAGATTGGAAAGGATGACCTTGAGGTGAAGAGCTCCTGATCTTATTACCAAGCTCTCAGCAACACAGTCTTCAGTTCCACACTCCAGGACAAATCATCGCCTATACTGCACTGAGGATTTGCATTCCCTAGGATATTCATCCTTAATATTGGGTAACTAGGGTATTTTTCACAAGAAAAATCTAAAACAAAATGCTGTCACTAACTGCTGTACAAAATAAGCCACAGCAAATATGCAGATATACATAACAATTACAAGACAGAACCTCAAGTAACAGAACACCACCTCAAAATCACTCTAAACTCATACCATAAAACCCAACTTTCCTCTTAAATAGTTATAATGACTGTAAAAGGTCCAAAGATGTAAGTAATTTCCATAAGCAAGGTGTATATTCTAAAAATTCATGCAGGTCATGCCCTCTAAGATATATGCATCACATTTATTTAATGATTTCTTTTTCATCTTCTTCCAATATTTTATAGGACTTCTAAATTGCACTACAAAGAATTAAGGGCGAGGTAATGGTGTGTGCTTTAAGTGCCACAAAGAAGAGAGAGGTTGTTAATTTGTAAGATATGACTGTTCTCGAGACATCCAGCTTTGCAAAAAAGAATAGCTATAAGGGAAATTCTGATGGGGGAACTTCTCAGTTCTCTGGTTCATTGGGTGCCCAGAAGCACAAACACATGTGTTTAATACGCAGTATTTTGGTCACAGTTTCCTCAGTCCTTGCTGCTACAGCTCCTCCACTTGCATAGGACAAGTAAATATTAACTGCTCTAGAAAGTTTGAGGAAGTTTCTCAGTATAGTCGTTGAATGATTCTCTCATGGAAGGAGAGACATGGGTTCCATCCTCCATCTAAGGACACCATACAATTTTTAAACAATTCCAAACTTCATAGAATCATAGAATGATAAGAGTTGGAAGGGACCTTAAAGAACATCTGGTTCCAACCCCCCTGCCATAGTCAGGGACACCTCCCACTAGACCAGGTTGCCCAAAGCCCCATCCAACCTGGCCTTGAACACCTCCAGGGAAGGGGCCTCAACAACTTCTCTGGGCAACCTGTGCCAGTGCCTCACCACCCTCAGAGTAAAGAATTTCTTCCTAGTACCTAATTTAAAACTACCCTCTTTTAGTTAAACCGTTACCCCTCATCCTGTCACCACACTCCCTGGTAAAGAGTCCATCCCCGTCTTTCCTGTAGGCCACCTTTAGGTACTAGAAAGCTGCTGTAAGGTCTCCCCGGAGCCTTCTTTTCTGCAGGCTGAGCAACCCCAACTCTCTCAGCCTGTCTTCATAGGAGAGGTGCTCCAGCCCTCTGATCATCTTTGTGGCCCTCCTCTGGACTTGTTCCAACAGGTCCATGTCCTTCTTATGCTGGGGGCTCCAGAGCTGGACGCGGTACTCCAAGTGGGATATCGTGAGAGCACAGTAGAGGGGCAGAATCACCTTCCTTGATCTGCTGGTCACAATTCTTGTGATGCAGCCCAGGATATAGTTGGCTTTCTGGGCTGCAAGCGCACATTTTCGGGTCATATTGAACCTCTCATCAACCAACACCTCAAGTCCTTCTCCTCAGAGCTGCTCTCAATCCACTTTCTGCCCAGCCTGTATTTGTGTTTGGGTTTGCCCTGACCCAGGTACAGGACCTTGCACTTGGCCTTGATGAACTTCATGAGGTTGGCTTGGGCCCACCTCTCCAGCCTGTCCAGGTCCCTCTGCATAGCATCCCTTCCCTCCAGTGTGCTGACCACGCCACAGAGCTTGGTGGTGTCAGCAAACTTGCTGAGGGTGCACTCAATACCACTGCCCATGTTGCCAACAAAGATGTGAAACAGCACTGCTCCCAGTACTGACCCCTTAGGAATGTCACTCATCACTGTTCACCACTTGAACATTGAGCCATTGACCGCAACTCTTTGAGTGTGGCCGTACAGCCAATTCCTTATCCACCAAGTGGTCCATCTGTTAAATCCATATCTCTCCAATTTAGAGACAAAGATGGTGTGTGGGACAGTGTCAAATGCCTTGCACAAATCCAGGTAGATGATGTCAGTTGCTCTTCCCTTATCCACCAATGCTGCCACCCTGTTGAAGAAGGCCACCAAATTTGTCAGGCACAATTTGCCTTTAGTGAAGCCGTGTTGGCTGTCACCAATCACCTCCTTGTTTTTGATGTGCCTTAACACAGTTTCCAGGAGGATCTGCTTCACGATCTTGCCAGGCACAGAGGTGAGACTGACTGTAGTTACCCAGGTGTTCCTTTTTTCCCTTTTTAAAAATGGGGATTACATTTCCCTTTTTCCAATCAGTGGGAACTTCATCAGACTTCCATGACTTTTCAAATATGATGGATAGTGTCTTAGCAACTTCACCTGCCAGCTGCCTCAGGACCCACAGATGTATCTCATCAGGTCCCATGGATTTGTGCTCTCGAACCTAACCTCCTACAGTGGGCAGTTCGACATTCTCCCAGTCTCTGCCTTTGCCTTCTGCGACTTGGGTGGTGTGCCCAGAGCACTGGCTGGTGAAAAGTAAGGCAAGAGTCATTGAGTACTTCAGCCTTCTCCATATCCTGGGTGACCAGGTCTCCCACTTCCTTCCAGAGAGGGCCCACATTTTCCCTAGTCTTCCTTTTATCACTGACATACCTGTACAAGCTTTTCTTATTGCCCTTGACGTCCCTGGTCAGATTTAACTCTATCTGGGCTTCAGCTTTCCTAACCCAACCCGCGGCTGTTCAGGCAATTTCTCTGTAGATATGCTTCATAGGTACATAAACACATTGAAATGCTTCATAAGTACATTTAAACAGGTTTTAATTGTGCTCAAATAGGATTCTGTGTAAAAATAAGCATCTAATTAAATAGTTAAGTATTCAGAAGACAGTACAGCTTTATCTCCCTCATCCCTGCTATAAGATATTGTATGTTATTTAATAACATCATCCAGTCAGAATTTTCTCATACATAAATATATTTTCATACATTTTATTTCTGGAGCTTTACTTTTGTACATAAGTGCATGGCTTTGTTAGGAAAGGCTTCATTCTTTGTTTTCTTCTGGAAATGAGTTAAATGAGTTTTCTAGTACATGATTTGCAACAAGCATGTCTTTATTCACTTGCTCCTAGATTCTTCCACTGTGCTTTATGTACCTAGCTAAAGTACTTAAATAAACAAAATAATCACTCCAGAGACTTGCCATAGTCATTGCTGCAAAATATTCAACAGTCAGAGAAAGCACCACTCTATTTCCATAAACTGCAAGGAAAAATCAGGTAATGACGCTTGTCAGTTCTTAATTCTTAATCCTGCAGGTTAGATTAATAAAGTTAAGAAAGATCTACATCTGGCCTTGAGAGTTAGTTATAATACTGTTCATACAGAACTGGGCAGATGCAGGAAGACAAGAGCTGTGTTACTGATTACTGGAATATCTCTGTGATCATTGCTGAAGTCGTCCTGGCCCATGTAACACAACCACTTTGGAAGTCAGGAATGGGAATATCTGCAAAGCAGTTAATCTTTTGGACTTCCAGTACCCTGAGCACCACTTTAGGAAAAGAGTCTCTCGGATCAAGGCCGGAAAGGGAAATTAAGTTGCCATTAAATGTTGGGAACTGGAAAGAAGGGAGAAGAGGGTTGTATTTTTTGTTTGTTTGTTTTTCATAATTAAAGGAAAGCTCTTAGTTACTTTTTTATACTTTTTTTTCAAATTCTGACATACCTTGACTTTTTTGTTTTCTCAGTCAACAGCACGGTTTTCCATGGAAGCAATTAGGAGATGAAACAGTAAATAAAATATGTTTTTAATTTTACATGGGCTGAATATGCCAGCAAATATTTGCTATCACATTTTTTGTTTTATACTGTGTAGTGTTTTTCATGAGAATGGTTTAAAGAAAATTTTTTGTAAATCAACTTCAGATCACATGGCCAGAGTACTGCAGTGATCACAACAGAGCTTATTTGTGTGTTAAGCTTGAACAAAGCATTGCAAAATGTGGTTTAAACGTCTTAACACATCAATACAAATAATAATGAAGAGCAAAAGCACACAACTATTTGATGTACAGAAAATGTTCTAGAGCTGAGGAAGCCTTTCATAGGAAGTGTTTTCTTCCAAAAGAAAAATCCTGATTCAAAAGCATGGAGACATGGAACAGGCTGCCCAGAGAGGTTGTGGAGTCTCCTTCTCTGCAGATATTCGAAACCCGCCTGGATGCATTCCTGTCCAACCTGCTGTAGGTGAACCTGCTTTGGCAGGGAGGTTGGACTAGAGGATCTCCAAAGATCCCTTCCAACCCCTACCATTCCATGATTCTGTGATGTTTTCAAAGTTGCCACTTTCTTTTGCTGGTTTGCGTGAAGTCTTTACAACACAAACCACTTCTATTTCAAATCAACTTTAACCAACTATAATAGCTTAAAATCATAGTATGTATCTATGTATTTAAAATTTTTGCAAGAGTTTTAACACCAGTTGCAATGTCAAGACTATTCTCACAATGAGTGAATGTGAGGGAGAGTTACTTTTTTTTTATTTTCCCCCAGTTAGCAGTTCACTTCAGCAAAAGATTAAGCAATGAAAGTTTATCCCAAAAAGGAAAAGTTTTTGGTGAAACTGACCCAATGTCAAGATTTCTACGTCACCTAAAATACTTCAAAATAGGAAAAAAAATGTTTCTATTTTTTAAATATGCACATTTGAAATTCAGTTATGGAAACACGATGAAATATCTTTCATTGAGGTATAGAAGTAGTCAATGAATACTTACATTCTTCACTCTTTCACTGCTACTTTTGCTGGTAAGGTGAGACTGCAATGTATTGGCTAAACTCAGCCTGGTGTACTTTGCAGAAGGGAAGCCAACCTCTCAACATCCTGTATTCTTGCTTAACAGCTGGAGCTTCAAAACATTTATGTCTCCACAATTTGCAACTACCACCTCTGTGGGTTAAGCCTCAGAGACATGAGAGTGTAAACCTGAGTTAGGGTTATTAAGATCATGAAACTCGCTTCTGTGGAGATGAGGATGCAACCCCTGAGAGCTGTTGGGGCTCCCAGCCCCTGAGAAGTGTGAATGCCCTGAATGAGACTCCTCTGAAGCTACCTTCTCCATAAGGACTGTGTGTACTATTTATCTATGTACACACTGCAGTTCATGTGGCCTAATGCAGTACTTTTGTTAACTGGAATTGTTAATAAAAGTTAAGGAAATAGAGGAATTTCTCCATTTTGTTCTCCAGAACAAAATGATCAACTGATACCAACTTTTGAGGTCTTTACAAGGGTCACTGAGCCTGGAAAAAGCAAGTTTTACCACACAGTCTAGAGGTCAGAAAGACCTCTGTCGTTATGGTTAAACCAGGAAAGTATAGGCTACATATTTTTCCTGTGATCTATTCAAAAAAGAGCCTGGTTTAGCCAGACAAGACAGCAAGTTCTGCAGTAGTGTTAACAGCAATGTCTACATATTCTGATATTTGTACTGGTCTGCCAGGTTTCCCAGGAGCTAATAAAACTGCATGTCTTCAGGATCCAATTTGCAAATGATGTTAGATTCAGCAATGACATTTTTCATCTTGATTTTTCTTTTCTCTGTCCTTTCATATGCTATTCTTCTTTCATCTTCAAGCACCCACATTCAAAGTTAGCTTCTATTTCATGGATGTGAGTCCATGAATTCCAATATTCATCTCTTTTAGGTGCTGTCTTGCAGCAGCCTTTACATAGCAACAATCAAGCAAGAAAAAAGGCCTTATAAAACATATCTTATCCACAGCAGATGTCTCCTATGTCCAAAATGACAGGTGTATCAATGTCAACATTTCAGACATTAGTATTCACAGGTAAGTGTTAGACTTCCTACTGAGATTAGGCTTCAGACAAAGTAAAAACAAGGTTTTAAAGAAGCTGTTAAGTCGACGACTTACGTACCCAAAGGAGACAGAAAGGCATAGAATTTTAGAAGGGACAGAAGGGCAAAGGAAGGAACCACCTTCTTATTTTTGAAGAAACCAAAAACTATGCCTGCAGGAGGCCAAGAAACTCGCAGCTGCGATGAGTTTCCAGGGTTGCATGAGCACTGGAAGGGCATGTATATACACACGTACATACTTCAATATGCCTAGAGATTCCCACTGCAGAGAGAGCATTTCAATCCCAGCCAAGCAAGGCTGCCTGGTGTACCCTGAGTGCAGTAACTGACATGGCTTTTGGTGAAAGCAAGCCCACAGGAACACCCAATAAAGGAGTGCCAAGAGGATGTTAAAATAGAAACTTCTATATAGTTATAACTCTAGGGAGGTATGGTTGGTAGAAAGAGGTAATATCTTTTATTAAACCAGCCGATATGGTTGAAAAAGCAGGCAAACTTTCAGTCTCAGAGTCCCTTCATCAAGTCCCCACTGGTTCTCCCATAATTCACATATTTTTATCATCCACTCACATAAAAACAGTTGAAAAGAACCTTCTCAAATGTCAATGAGGCATTGTTTTTCCTTTTCACCACATTCAGGCTTGTGTTTTTAACCTTGAATGAAAGGAAATGATCAAGTAGACTAGCACAAAGGGCATAATAAAAATATACTATAAATGAATAGAAACTTTGAAAAGCAAAATATTTCAGTTTTGCTTTTGGACCGTATCAGAGTTACGTTTGAAACATACTGACCCAAAGCACACTGATTAATAACTTAAAAAAAAAAAATGTTCAGCACACTGACTTGAGAAATTTTCACAAACATGTGTGAGAAATGCATAAATGAATTAGAGAATAAAACGAGGGTAAAAAATGACCTCATCATTTTAATAGGTTTTTCCCAGGATTTATTATAAGTCTTGGCAGCTTGTGCTGACAAAAACTTGGAGTACCTATGCATAAATATATTCACACACACATCCCTACTCAGTACTGCCTCGGAAATGGCTTGCTTTAGCTCACATTTTAATCTTTGTTTAAAAACAAAAAGCCCCAGCTGTAACTCAATCCAGAAATGATCCCTCTCTCAGAAGTGACCATTTCAACAAGAACTGAAATTTGAAAAAGTCAGCAGCATCTGAAGAAATAGCCAAGATTTAATTTTTTTTCTACATCCAGGAATTCGAAGGAAAGTAAAGAGTGCATCTTTCTTATTAACAAAAAAAAAAAAAAGGTTAACTTACAAAGTTTTCAGGAGGTTCCTGAACACTCATGAGTGGTAAATTTAGTAGGTTTTGTTTGTTTGTTTGTTTTCAAAAAAAGACAAGTCATGGAACTGCAAACAAAGACAGAAATCTATTCTGAGACAGCTGATGAGAGAACACCTGAATGAGCACACTAACTGTAGATAGCAGACATGAAGTCAGACAGACTTGGACAGGTAGCATAGCTGAGGTTCATGGCATTTTTAGGGGCATGAATATCAAGGTCAGTAAGTGAAATTCAGGAGATGCATTTTGTACTGTTCAATTTAGTGAAACATTTGGCGTGGCTTCCATGTGAAGGAGTAAAGACGCTGCCAACTGGGTAGGAGGACAGTACCCTGTGATTCAATGCAGAACCATGTTAATGATGCCAAAGTCTGGTCTGAGTGGTTTGGTACATCATATAGACATGACACATGTCGTGTGTCTGTATGATACTACTCAGTGACATGTAGAAATAATAGCTAAGCGTACAGAAGCAGTGGTGTGCTTCTTATCAATATTCTCTGCCCATAGCTGATTAACCATTTTCTTATCAAAGTACTACCACGGCTCTGCCACTCCCTCATGCAAAGACAGTTTGAGAATATCTGCATATTACTTTGTATGAGAACTGCCTAAGAGATACAAGATAAGCAACAGATAGTTTAAACCAGAGTATTACGAAAAAGTCAGTCATCTGAGAAGTCTGTTTTTCAGGACATGGCTTGTATATATCTGTGTGTGGAAGATTTGGGCAAGTATGTGGAAAACACAGAATCAGAGTTAGCCTTTATGTAAGCAGGTAAATTCTTCAGTCTGAATGAAAGTAGATCGACTTATAGAAGGACATAGTCCTGAAAAACATTTCTCAGAACAAGTTTTGGAGAAGTAAGGAATTTGCTTGCAGCAGGTTGTAAAAAAATAATAAAATAAAAAAAAGCTGATAGAAAGAAAACAAAATAATTCAGCATGTTACGGCAACACTTTTTGCTTGTTCTGATGGAACACCTAGCCCCATCTCAGATGACAGTGAGTGAGTAGTGTTGTACAAACTTTAAAGGGGCTTTGAAACCTTTCTTCTATTCATCCAACTGCTTAAGACCAGACCATTTTGATAAGGAAAGCTCAACAGAAACAAAGTAATTATTCTCTCCTAACTTTTCCCAAAAAAGCTTTCAGAGCTTTAAATAGAATATGAGGGACATCTTATGACAATTACACATCTGAAAAATGTGAGGAATTCAGAGCTATCTTCATCTATATGGCTAGGAATCACTGCAACCATCTCAGAAGTAATCTTGCCTTACATTTATGTCATAATGGAGACAAAACTAACTTTCTTGTAACATGGTCTGAAAGTCATTCAAAGAGATATTTAGAATTATCATCCAACTTCATCTATGCTTTCAAAGATCTTTCTCCTTAGCCTACTGATAATAAATGTCATGTATCTTTCACACTCGTGTCAGAAAGAAAAAGCATCTCTGCAGCAGATTTAACGTTCTTTCATCCCTTAAAAATGACAGACATCCACAGCAGGAGATTACAGTATCAACGACTGAGACGTTAATCCATCTAACTTTGAAAAAACTTCTTTTAACACCTGATCAACCAATTCTTGCAAAGAGCAAAGCCATTTATAGATATCTTTTTGTAATGGCAGTAACCATGCATTACTACTACCCACAGCTGTACCAGGTACAGAGTTTTCAGCATTTCTTTGGTGATATTGATAATACTGTTTAACAACCGTTGGAAAGTTTTCAGTTGTAAGCAGTGCACCTATTACCTAGCACCCATCACCATGTCAGTCACTTAGATGCAGAGATCTGTCATGAATCACTATTCAAGGATTCAAATTCTGAAAGATATTTTTAGAGAAGAACTGAAAGAAACAAAAGATGTTCCTTATCTGTTGTTTCATTCTAACCATGACTCCACTGTTAACACAACAGAAACACCTACAGACTCACCAGAGTCAGGGCAGGAAGGACCAACAGACCCAACTTGGTCCTCTCACCTGTCCCAAGTAAGGAGGTGCATTAAAACTGAATATGGAAAGCTATTTCTGAAATGTCCATTTGAATGTTGAAATCCTTTCAGACTAATGAATCCTTTCTCATAGAAACTAAAACAAGATAATGACATTTTAAATTTATTGTGTCAAATGGTAGGTTAGTGAAAGCCTTCAGTGATAATCCCGCTGTCTGAGTACTCAAAAGCCTGAATGGTTAAGATTATTCACTGTTGATTTGCCTCTGCCGTCGTCCTGCAGTTATCATTGCCTCTACCAGCTCGTCAGGAGACAGCACGGTCTTAGACCCTTTGATAAAGGTTCTATCTTATTCTTCTGCCATTCCATATTTCATTATTGCTTTCTTTCCTGTCTTCAAAGCACAGCAGCATCCCTGATACATGCTATGATCTCTGTGGCAGTAAATCTCTCCCCCCTACAGTGCACATCCACAGCATTATACCAGTCAGACAGTGCAACATCCCAGGTATTTGCCATGACTGCAGAAGGCCCAGGTGGGCTCAGCCCCTGCAGCTCTTCCCTTTTGGAGTTCACACCAACATGTGCATTAAATGTCCCAAATGTTTTACTGTATCTTAGTCGAAACTAAGTTGAAACTAACCATTAATCTCAACAAGAAACACAAAACATAACCCAGGCAAGGCTGTTAATGCAACAAGCAATCTGCATCTCTCCTGAGAGCAAGATCAGTGTCTTCCCATAAAATCTGATGGCCACAGTCAGTGTGGGCAATGCCACCCTCTTTCCCCATCTCCCTGTTTCCCAAGAATCATTTTTTACCCATCTCTAAGTTCGCAAGCCTGTCCTCTGCCTTTTCAACTTGCTAAACATATTACATCCACAATATCTCCCGAGAGTCTGCCAGTGAGACTGGAGACCTCACTTCACCAAGGCAAATTTTCGAGTGACTGGGTTTAGAGCGGCTGCATGCAGAGTGACCTGAACACACTGTCCGCTTTCCAGGCTGCATACTGTTTGCACTTCTCAGAATTAGTCCCTTGTACCCACAGAGCAAACCACGTAATAACAAATGGATGAGTGCAGAGCAATCACAACATAACGTAGCCATTATCCACATCCCTCTCACTGATAGCCACCACATGGAGGCAGTGCCTAATGTTCACAGTCTGGCTGTGGATGCAGCCTTCTGTCTGCTGGTAGGGAAGGTTGCTACAAGAATGTGCAGCAGAGGCTAAAAAGTACAGTAAATTGCAAAGCAGGAATGACACCAAGTTAGCTAAGTACAGCTCGGTCTCTGAAACATTCAATGTTCATGATGATTTTACCCTATCAGCAAACGAGGTGCTCAAAACACTGTGCCTCCAAGCAGAGGAAGAAGCATCTTCCTTTCTGCTCCTTGATATTACATATTATTTCCAGATTTTTTTATTAGGTGATTCTGAGGTTTGCTTTGCTCCATCACTTTAACTGAAACTGAGCACTCCCCTCTTTCCCACTGCAGTCACCTTGTTATTTTCCTTCCCCTAGTGACACCTTGGTTGGCAAATCCATGCAACTTTCCTGCTATTATAACAGGCTGTTCTATAGTCAAAGCTATCATATAATGCAGGCTTTGACTTTATTTCTTAAGTTCCAGAAACTATGTCTTCCCTTCTCTACTTTAGTTTGTGTACAAAGAAATACAGAAAAAACAGCCTCACTGACGATGCTCTGCAGTCTTTCTAAAGGAATAAATTGTCCCTTTCTGAACAGCTGCCTATTACAGGCAGGTTTTTGCCCTCCATCTCCTCTCAGTGACTTGATCTGTGCTTTGTACTGTGTTTCTGCTACACCTCACTCAGGAATTACACTGGAAAATGCAATCCTCATCTTTCTGAAACACTGATGGCAGCTTATCTCTGGCACTGCTTCTCTCTCCAAGGTGTATCAGACCAGCCACAACATTTAGATTCAATCATTCATTGTTTCCCCGTGAAAATACCAGAAATTACATTTGACTTATCTGTAAGAAAGAGATCTGTTCCTACAAAGGATGCCAGGAACACAAATTGCTTCAAAAGAAGCTTCCCTTCAGTTCTAGCTGTGTCTTGCTCACGGCAGATGGTTGGAGGAAGTGACATCCTCAAGGTCCATTTCGCAATTGTTCTTAGTATGGAAATTAACAAAAATAGTCCCAGCCCATGATTAGAGTTTCTCCATGGTATAACAAAATTAGTTGATTATAACAAATTCTAGCTAGATTTATTTCTTCAGTCTGGGCAATGTCCCCATTATATTACCTCTTTTCCTTTTGATCTTGAAAAATTCTGAACAAAAATGGGTGGTTAAAAAAAGGACAGACTAAAATTAGACTTCTAAAGAAGATTTACACTGATGCTAAGCACTTTTAGTTTGTAAAAGTCTTTGTTTTCTTCTTTCTTTTGAAGATGCATTTTAGCTGCTTAGTATGTTTATTTTAATATACCTAGATGTTTACTTTCAGACAGCCCTATTCAGTGACACACACAGAATAGCATTTTTCCCTACATTTCTCCCAGTGAAGTTACTAGTACTCCTTGTAGTATAACTAGTACCCTTTGCAGTATAGGCTGCAGAATAACATCCAGCTACAGCTACTCAGCATAGAATCATAGAATCACAGAGTGGTTTGGGTTGGAAGAGACCTTTAAAGATCACCTAGTCCAACCCTCCTGACATGGACAGGGACATCTTTCACTAGATCAGGTTGCTCAAAGCCTTGTCCAGTCTGACCTTGAACACTTCCAATGACCGGGCATCCACAATTTCTCTGGGCAATCTGTTCCAGTATCTCATCACCCTTATCACAAAAAATTTATTCCTTATGTCCAATCTAAATCTACCCTAATTCTGTCTAAAGCTGTTGTCCCTTGTCTTGTCACTACAGGCTTTGGTAAAAAAGTCTCTGTATCCTTCTTGTGAAACCTCTTTGTATATTGAAATGCTGAAAGTTCTCCCCAGAGCCTTCTCTTCTCTCGGCTAAACAACCCCAGCTCTCTCAGCCTTTCTTCATAGGAGAGGTCGTCTAGCTCTCTGACCATTTTCGTGGCCTCCTCTGGACCCGCTGTAAAAGGCTGATGTCTGTCTTTTACTGGCAACCCCAGAGCTGAATGCAGTACTCCAGGTGGGGTCTCATAAGAGTAGAGTAAACATAAACATACTGTCTGACTTCCAGATAGAAGGAATGGATCATGCCTATCATGCCCTTACCAATCTACATTTAGTAATTCCATGCATATGCTAACATGGTGGGACCAAAACAAGAAACGCATTTCCTTTTCCAGGTGTATCTGATACCTGTAAAAAGTGATTCCAGTTACCATTTAACCTGTTTCTTCCTCTTTTCTGAAGTTAGAGAAATGATTCACAGCAGAAAATAGTTTACTGCTGTTTGCACATGATTAGCAGACATGCTTAGCTCTCAAAAATGTTGATGAATATTTTATATAAAGATATTTACTTGTGTGGTTGGCCACAAGCTATCTGACTAATTCATTATTCCCGATATTGTCTCTGCACAAACATAAGTTTGTGAGTTTTGATTCAGCCTGCAAATAGCTGCACAATGGCAAATAGGAAAGTAGGAGTACACGTCTCTTCCACAACCTGCCTAGGAGCGAAGATTTCATTCTCTCGATGTAATAAAATGAGTGTTTACTGCTGCCACCAATGCCTTCTTCAAAGAAGGGGGGATACTTCTGAATTCAAAGAATAATGAGTCCTTCTTTATGAGTGACCAAGATGCAGTGTACTCTTTGCAGAACTCAATAACAGAAAGTGAATACCCTCAAGACCTATATTGAACTTATGAAAGGGGACGAGAGAATGTGGTTTCTCTTTCATCCACCTTTCATACTGAATTTCCAGTAAGGAAATATAAAACTCTTAAGCAACTATGTTGTATTTTTCAGTATTTTCAGTATATTCAGTATAGCAAAAATGTTGTATATTAGTGAACATTTAAGTGTAAGTAATTAACTCAATCCAGAATCACAGTTGGCATAATTAAGTATCCACTGCCCTGGGGACTTACAAAGCTATTTTCCCTGTTACACAGATGATTTCTTGGCCTTTATACTCTGGAAATATATACAGATTTCTCTTTAATACCTACTTAATTTGTAAATATAAGTAGATTGAACAAAAGATGGATAAGAACTGTATTTTCTTAGAAGGTAAAGTAACCCTTATTAGTAGCGGTTCTGACAATGCCTTATGCATGTCAGTGTCTAACATTGGAAAAAAAAATATGTCAAACATTTCTACCTTTTCTGGGTTTCTTTTCTACTAACTTATTTTTTAGTGGTCAAGGGATGCATTGCATTAGTAGAAACAGAAGGAAAATGACTTCACAGCAAAGAATTTTTCCATCTGATAGGAGATAAACTTACTTACATTTTAGGTCTTTAAATGTTGTCATTTTGCATCATAGCTGGCATCTAAGCGCTATAAACTATATGTTTAGCCACAAACATAAAGTGAAAGTTCCCATGGAACTAAGTAGATTCTCCAGATTTAAGGTAACTTTTCATTTCTTCATGATCACCATACATGCAAACGTATATGCAGTAGAACCCAAAATACCTTCAGACCCTCAAAGATTAACTGCTGAAAAGATAGAGGTTCCTTGCTCTAAATAGTGAGAGTTGTTTAATATTTTGCTGGCAATGAAGATTCATGACTCCATTGTAATGTTTCAACAGTTAAATATTTAAACTTAACTGAAGAAGCAAGGCTGAGAACTAGATTGTGCAAATCTATTATTAACCGTTATGACTGCTCAATTTTGTGTTTAGATACTTTAGAATTCACTAAAATATATTGTGATTGACAGACATTATCTTAGTGGGGTTTCATTCAAGACAATATTTGTTACAGATTGGAAATACTTCCCACTGAGAATATTATATTGTACTTGGGAATAATCTGGCACAATTAACCCACAAATAAAGTGAATGTGTTATCGTTTTTTTACGGTTACAATACGATGTTTAGATCTAAAAATTTTTGTAACTGGTAATGTAATAACAAATAGTTTACAGCTCAACAGTATTAGTAATTTGTTACTTAGTTACCACAGATACATTCACTAGCAACTAACCAACCAGTAGTTATCTTCTGTAGGAAAAGGCTTGGTCCAGCTCTATCAAATTTTAAGACCACTGTTTCAGACCTTTCAAGTGAAAATCAATTTAAAAAAAAAAAAA
>VUYV01000102.1:976199-995947 GCA_008711295.1 Anarhynchus alexandrinus | reverse complement strand
CATGGATAGACTTATTACATCAAGGCTAGATTCTCTTTCCTTCCCTCATTTTTCAAACTAGTCACAATCAGTTNTAGCTGGCATCTAAGCGCTATAAACTATATACTTTTAGGTAATCAGACCTAACACAAAACAACTTTTAGGTAATCAGAAACTAGATAACTTTATGGTGATGAAATGATTATGATAGTAGCCATAATACAAGTTGCATCACAAACTTTGAATAATAGGTGAATAATCTGAACATTTTATGGATATACAACTCTTATGTGCTGAAAGGATCTAAGAATAATCCATGTAAATTCTTTTGCATTTAAGCATTCTAAACAGATATTTACTTGAGGAAATCATACAACTTTTAAATTGTATTAAGTTGCTGAAATTAAAGATAAATGGGGAGGAATTTCTGAGAAATGTTTACAAAACTAACAACAGCCAAAGAGGGCATTTTCCTCAGTTCTGGGGAGAAAGAGCAGGCAGATTTAAAACTTCATGAGCAAGTTAGATGCTGGACTGGGACTATTGGGATCCAACTGACTAGTGGCTGCTTTTGTCAGAAAGTGTAACTTCTAAATATTTGTATCATAATCAGAGGGATAACTTTTGACCCGTGTAACTTAAAGTCAATAGGAATTTATTTATCATTATCACAAAGCTCTGTAGACCGTAAGACTTCTTTTAATTATTTCAGAATGCGGAAATAAAAGTTAACATTATACCTTGGGATTTGTTCCTAATTAAAAAAATATTATTTATTGCAGTCTTTTTCTTTGGTGAATGTAAAATCTATTTCTATGGAAGTGAATGACTTTATCATTAATTAATAATGCCAGACAATTTAAAGCAGCTGCTCCATATAATTTGAGAAGAAATGCCATTGCATGCAGTGCTACTGCATTACTTGTGTACATCAGGTTTTGATTAAACACGTTTTTGTTAGGATCAGCATTTACTATTACCTGGACATGATGGTTAGTAACTTTCTGTATCTCATGTTGGCTCTGCTGGACACCAATACCTGATTTGTGTGCAGCTGCCATAGTAGAAGAGGGACTGCTTTCAATATTTATTATTTTACATGCTGGAATTTTTTTTTATGACTGTCAAGAGTTCCCAAAGCTCAGGAGAGCTAATTGAAAAAAGGTTCTTTATAAATATAAACAAATGCTCAGCACACAGTCTTTCACCTCCCTCTCAGAAGTCTGTGTTGGCATCAACACAAGTAGGTCTTGATGCAGCATTTTTTAGAAGAGCAGAACTGATAACAGCAGGACCATTAGCATGAACAGACTGCAACGGGTCAGTTCTCTTGCTCTGTGAAGCCAATCCTTCTTCCACTCTAATATTCAAGGCATAGGCAATTTCAAAATGATGATGTCCGTAAGATCTTTGAAAGTTGCAATCAAATTGAAGGGCCTGTAAGTCAGTCTATTTAGGCAAGTGTTACTACTTGGTATTGAATTGGAGGTGAAAAACAAGAGGGTTTTGTGCCCCTATTTGAAATACTTTTGAATAGACATTCAGAGTTTGGCCACATTTTGACCAGCTGCTACTATGGAATGCCATATTTTGAGATGCGTTTAAGGTGAACGAAAAGCCATCAATCCATCCATCTGGTTACACAGTGTAATTATATGAAAAGGAGGACTATTTTTC
The DNA here is from genome assembly GCA_008711295.1 of Anarhynchus alexandrinus. Taxonomy (NCBI): domain Eukaryota; kingdom Metazoa; phylum Chordata; class Aves; order Charadriiformes; family Charadriidae; genus Anarhynchus; species Anarhynchus alexandrinus. The sequence goes on along the minus strand of VUYV01000102.1, from coordinate 994,291 downwards.
CTACAAAGTTTCTTGTTTTGTTTATTGAAATGTTGAACTTCAACCAAAGACAAAGAGAAGCTAGGGGAGGATTAATTCACTACATATTTTTCTCTGTTTGCATTGTGCTGATCTGGTGGCCTAGGAAAATGAGTAGAAACTGAGCGGAGGAACATCATTACTTATGAATGTTGATGATATCGAGTCACATAAATCAGACATGTTACTTAATTTTAGTATAGCATTTGTTCTAAGTAGACTGTGTCTTTACAGCAAACCAAATAACATATTTAGAGAGCTACATGTGGAAAACCAAGCTACTAAATTTTTAATACTATTAATCATTCTTGATGATTAATCTAATTTAGAAAAGCAGCTGAAACAGCACCAGCTCCTTCTTCCAAACCACATGAATATTTCTTTCTGGTTCAGGGATTTGCATACAGCAGAGAAGACAGCAGTGTGTGAATCAGGTGAAGGGTAGGTGAGTGAAAGTGATATATACTCAGTCTCCCCATCTCACCGTGCAGACTTAAGTGGGAAAAGGTAATAAACAACAGGACATTGTGTCTATTAAGGATCGGTCTGGGTGAAAGCTACTGTGACACTTCAGAGCAGTTGCCATGGAACAAACCGGCTGCCTAGATGTTGCTATGGTGGAAACTGGATGTTTAGGTGGCATTAACTACTTAGGCAGCAATTTGGATATGCATGTTGGTCACAGGCACAGGAATCTTCATGAGGAGAAAGTCATAGTTTGTAATACGCCGAACAGTTCTTATGGTTCCTTCCATTATCAAAAATGTTTCCAGGATGATGGCTATCAATGAGCATTGTCTATTGGAAGCTTAAAGAACAGGATTCCCTTAGCAGGTTTTAAATTATTTTTTCTTTTGTTCTGTAGATTTTAAGTTTATATTTCCCCAAGATCTTTATTTTCTTCTTTGCAAAAAAGACCTGAAGGGTGTAATTCCAGAAAAAAAGAAGCCCTTATAAAATTTACAGAGCTGTTAGATTTTTTTCTTTACCTTTAAATTAACACATCCAAATTAATTTCTTTTTACTGTCTTTTTCCACTTTTTGTCTCTACTTTCACTTTCTCCAGAGTACAATACCTCCATAAATTAAACTGAAGTCTTAAGTAGACTGCAGACAATAGTTAATTTTTATCCAGCAAGACAAATATGCTTCTGGAAAGCTGTTCCAGAAGCTGCTAATGACATTTATTGAGATGTATGGTTTATAAATGAAAGACAACTTATTTTTTTAAATCTGCCATCAGTTATTTTTCAGTTTTCTAAATGCAGAATTGCAGTGGATAATAACCATCTGATTGGCCTCAGTATTTTAAAGACTGGAATGGCCTTTGATTTAGCTAATCATGTTATGTTGGAGAGATTACGTTCATACCCTAGATTGCTTCCAAACTAAACAACTGGAAAAAATGTGGTGCTTTTTTTTCTTGTTTAACTATGACACCAGTCCTCCCATGTCTCAGGTTCCACAGTTTACATGTAAACTCTGTTTTTAAATCCACTCAGCAATGTCAAACAATGATTTATTTGATACATTACAACACTTATATATAGTTCTGAGTAAAAAGGACTGTAGGAAAGACAAGGAGTCAGAAAAATATAGTGTATATTGTTCCATAAAATGCCTGTATGCAGTCAAATAAACAATCCAGCTTCACTGTGTCTTCATTTCATCTGACTCTTTGTGCTCTGAACAACTGGAAATAACGGGTGGAGAAGAAAGGAAGAGAAAGGAGTCTTAAAATTGAGCTGTGAATTAATAGCATTTGTCTCTATACCTATTTACAATAACAGATGTCTTTTCCCTGCTTTATGTATGTGTATATTCATACACAAGGAAAAACTCTGAAGACAGCAATGGTGCCTTCCTTTGTTTAGAAGGAGAGGATGAAATGAAGTGAGAGTCTCTCAAACAGGAACAAAGAACTGCAGATTCCATTACTTTTATGGTCTCATTATTTTGGTTCTCTGAAGATAAAGAGAGGCCCCTCAGTACAGGGCAGCCAGATGAAGTCCTTTGCATAACTAATGGAAACGAACAGAACAACACCAGAAGTTCATTTATGAAGAAACCTGTGAGATTATATTTACAAGCTATAAAGGAGTAGCTTAAAGGCAAACTTTCTTCCTTACTTTGCACTTTGTTTTTTATATTTATAAAGCACTTTGAAAGTGCATTATACACTGCACTGTACTATTGTCAGTGGTTTATTTGTGGTACTGTATTGAGCCTGTTTTGCCTTTAAGATACAAGACCTCTGAAGCACTGATCTGAATGTTTGGCACAGTTCAGCTATTGTAAAAGCATCATGTACAGGTAACAATAAAGTTATAATAAAATAATGTGCTGGTTTACTCCTAACTCTGTGCTCTAGACTGGCTCAATAAAAAATGTATTTTAGCCCACATTCAAGTGAAAAATACCATAATATACAAACTCAACATGTATCAATACAAGGTTACTTAGTCTGATTTCAGACTTTTCTATATTACTGAAATACAATTTTAAGAGAGAATTTATTAAGAGTGTGATGTTAGTATTTCCACTAAATCACCTGCAAATATTCGATTTACACTGAAGAAGTTCCAGAACTATAAATCAGAGCATTCTTGGCACCAGAGAAATGTTTCTCTTGCCTAGATGACTGGAGGCCATAGGCTGTGATTTTTCATTACTTTCTGGTGGTCCATTAAGCAGCTGTTCTATCTGTTGCAGTTCAACCCCAAAATTATAGGTATGATGCAGGAATCAAGGTAAGGTGCTTTGATCTTTATTGGATCAGGGATCAAACTAGAGAAATATTATTGGCCTTTTGTCCCAGACACACGAGGAGCAATGAGATCTGAAGGTACGGCCTAAGTCACAACCTTATGAATTAAACTCACAGAATCACAGAATCTCCTAGATTGGAAAAGCCCTGTGAGATCATCTAGTCCAATCATTAACCTAACACTGACAAGCCCACCACTAAACCATGACCCTGAGAACTACATCTAAACGAACCTTAAATACCTCCAGGGATGGGGACTCCACCACTGCCCTGGGTAACACGTTCCAATGCTTGATGACACTTTCAGTAAAGAAATTCTTCCTAATATCCAATCTAAACTTCCCTTGGCACAACTTGAAGCCATTTCCTCTTGTTCTATCACCTGTTACTTGACAGAACAGGTCGACTCCCACCTCTCTGCAACCTCCTTTCAGACAGTTGTAGAGAGCGATAAGGTCTCCCTTCAGCCTCCTTTTCTCCAGACTAAACAACCCCAGTTCCTTCAGCTGCTCCTCATAAGACATGTGCTCCAGACCACTCACCAGCTTTGTTGCCCTTCTTTGCATGTGCTCAGCACCTCAATGTCCTTCTTGTGGTGAGGGGCTCAAAACTGAACACAGTACTCAAGATGCGGCCACATCAGTGCCGAGTACAGGGGGAAAATGACCTCCCTGGTCCTACTGGCTACACTATTCCGGATACAGGCCAGGATGTTGTTGGCCTTCTTGGCCACCTGGGAACACTGCTGGCTCATGTTCAGCTGGCTATAAATCAACACCCCCAGGTCCCTCTCTGCTGAGCAGCTTTCCAGCCACTCCTCCCCTAGCCTGTAGTGTTGGTGGGGGTTGTTATGGCCAAAGTGTAAGACCCAGCATTTGGCCTTATTGAAACTCATACAGCTTGCCTTGTCCCATCAATCTAATCTGTCTAAATCCCTCTGCAGGGCCTCCCTATCCTCAGGCAGATCAACACTTCCACCCAGCTTCGTGTCATCTGCAAACTTACTGAGGGTGCACTTGAACCCCTCATCCAGGTCGTTGATAATGATATTGAACAGGACTGGGCACAGTACTGAGCCCTGGGGAACACCACTTGTGACGGGCCACCAACTGGAACTAACTCCATTCACCACCACTGTCTGGGCCCGGCCTTCCAGCCATTTTTTTACCCAGCAAAGTGTATGCTTATCCAAGCCATGAGCAGCCAGTTTCTCCAGGAGAATGCTGTGGGAAATGGTGTCAAAGGCTTTACTAAAGTCCAGATGGACAACATCCACAGCTTTTCCCTCATCCACTAAGCAGGTGACCATGTTGTAGAAGGAGATCAGGTTAGTCAAGCAGGACCTGCCTTTCATAAGCCCATGTTGACTGGGCTGGGTCATCCAGTTTTCCTGTGCATACTGCATGATGGTACTCGGGGTGATCTGCTCCATCAGCTTCCCTGGCACTGAAGTCAAACTGACAGGCCTGTAGTTTCCCAGATCCTCCTTCCGGTCCTTCTTGTAGATGGGTGTCACATTGGCTAGTTTCCAATCTGCTGGGACCTCCCCAGTCAGCCAAGACTGTTGGAAAATGATGAAAAGCGGCTTGGTGAGCATCTCCACCAGCTTTCTCAGAACCTTCAGTGGATTCCATCCAGTCCCATAGACTTGTGTATGTCTATGTGCTGCAGCAGGTCACTGACCATTGCTTCCTGGATTGTGGGGGGATCATCCTGCTCCCAGTCTCTATCTTTTAGCTCAGGGAGTTGGATCCTCAGAGGGCAACTGGTCCTATTACTAAAGACTGAGCCAAAGAAGACATTAAGCACATCAGCCTTTTCTTCATCCTTAGTCACCATGTTTCCCCCTGCATCTAATAGAGGATGGATGCTCTCTCTGTCCCTTCTTTTGCTGCTAGTATATCTATAGAAAGATTTCTTGTTGTCCTTTACAACAGAAGCCAGATTAATTTCTAGCTGGCCTTTGGACTTTCTAATTTTCTCCCTGCATAGCCTCACAGAATCTCTGTAGTCATCGTGTGTGGCTTGCCCTTTCTTCCAAAGGCCATAGACTCTCCTTTTTTCCCTGAGCTGGAGCCAAAGCTCTCTGTTCAGCCAGGCCGGTTGTCTTTGCTGCCGGCATGACTTACAGCACATGGGGACTCATCTAGCAATTATCAGTCCTTTCTTCATACAACAGAGTCTATCATTTCCCTTTTATCCACCACTCTGGGAATGACTGCTGTTAATCCCTCACATCCCTGTCCCCCCAAGCCGGCTTCAGAGCTAGTCCCTTGTCCTCTGCTAGGACTGATTTTCCCCTCCTTACCATGCCAGACCTCAAGGCCTAGACGAATATTTACCATAAGACCACATCTGAGGTACATAACTTAGGTGCCTGGGCTCCATCTCTGGTAAACAGAGAAACTCTCCCTGTTAAGTCATCTCTTAGAAAAACTGAAAGTGCTTTTTTCTTCCCACTGTCCATGGCACCTAGGATGACCACACATAAGTACCTCAGCTGGAGTCATTGTCTGCAGACACAAGCCCAAGACTAGGAGTTGCATTGCATCATGTTAATGGGCATCTTTTTATAAGGCTCTTTTTCTGGCTGTATCACAGACTATGACCACACTTGGAAAAAACATTTCCATACAAAACCAGTCACACAACCTCACTATTCAGGTCATAACTCCATTTTTCTTGTCCCTTTCCTCCCCTTCCCCCAATTTTATCAGGCTGGAAGTGAAAATGAAAACCTTTCCCAGTTTTAAAAATGACATCAAGAGCAGTAGCCAAAGCAAAGTAAAACCTGATTCTTATTGAAGCCACAGGTAGGAGATGCTGATGTTGAAGAGGGAGAAGACCATTTTGGGAAAAATAAAAACCAACCACCAAATCTGTATATGCACTCTGGTGTTGGGATACCAGTACCTCCTCCCAAATGGTTTTGCCCTGTATACACTCCTGATCTCAGCTTGTAGGAGAACGAGCCTTGAGGCAGCCACAGCCTCTTAAATATACAAGTCATGTTTTCCCGTCTTTGATTTTGCAGGTGGTATCTTCTAGCCCTCGTGCCTCTGAATCCCTCCCTTTCTCTTATTCATCTTATGCTGATTTAGAAGTTACTGAATATTATGTGCATATAAATAACACACCTGTGGTAGATGTAATTGTTAAGTGCCTACATTTTCAAGTTGCATCTACTATATTTCAGAAAATTCTTCAATCTAAATTGAGTCCTTCCTCAAAAGATCAATTTTTGAAAGATCCACCTTTTGATTACGCCTCGACTCCTGGCAGCAGCAGCACAGACAGACAGGTTGCAAAACCTTGGAGATGTACACTATGTCTGGTAGCGTTAATGTGAGATCTACAGCCTTCTCATCCTCTCCATACCCCAACTTGTCTCCATCACACAAACCTGCAGGCAAAGGCAGAAAATTTCATCTTTGATCCTTTTAGGCACTTCCTACTTCTCTGAAAGCAAAACCTCTTTCTTTCTGTCTAGAATATACACCAACAAACTCTGTGTTCCCTTTCCAGAAAAAAAAACAACCAACAGTTGATGAAAAGACAGAAGAAGACTCCAGTTAAAGGACAAATTAAACTATGTAGTGAGATTTCAAATATTTTCTTTCAGGCTTTTCAAAATTTGTAAGCAGAGGGGACAAAAAAAGAATGTTAGCTCAACAGTTTTGCATCCGCAGGAAAAACAGTGGCTTGATTAGGGGGAAATCTCAACACATTTGCTCTTTCACCAGTTTATTCTTCTCTACTGCTCTTCTAATCTGTATGGACCCTGTACCTAACATCACGTACATCACTGTAATATGCATTGTCATTCCAGTCGTGCAGTAAGTAATGTTACTAACATCTGTCACGTATAGTTTGTTCTCTCATCTCCAATTCTCCCAGGTATATCACATTAAAAAAAAAAAAAAAAAGACAAGACACCCCTTATTATTTTATGGCATTCACAAGGAATATGGAGTTAGTATGTATACACTGACTTCTTTGGCTGGTACAGGAGGATTTGCAAATCTATATTCTGTCATTTTTCCTAAATTTCCACTATGCACGTTGTAAAATTTAAAATAGCTTTCTAATCTCAAGGTTTGCAACTTTACTTTAAAAAACCTTGTTAGGCACTAATAGACCAGAAATATTTTATGTGACATCAAGCCAGACATCTGTTTTCATATCATAATTCATACTGAGTAATATCTAGAGAGAGATTGTGCGATAGCATTTCGTAGGTCAATATCAGGAGCATGCTCAAAGTCTTTTGTTTCTTTCAGCATGAACTGTTTAAGAAGGAAAAGACAAGTCCCAGATATGAATTCCTCTCAAATTGGATTGGCTTTGAAGCCCATTTATCCATATCTTAGTTCGTAATGTATTGCACTACATCTGTCTACTTAGGAGGACTGGGAAAACCTATAACCTGCCCATGTCCCTAAGATGCAAAAAAGGGATGATTCACATGAGCAGACTTGTAAGAAATCTTAAATTAAAGTCCAAAGCAAAATCTAAAGTGATGCATGCGGGGTTGGTATATTGCCATAATTTCTCATAGGGATTGCATTTGTCAGCCAAATGATGTTGTAACGCTCTGCATCCTAAAGTCAGAACATCACTTTGCCATGAACGAAAAATAACAAAACCCACAAAATTCCATTCCAGGGTCTGACATAAGGTGCTGTCAAGCACAGAGCTTACAACTGTGACAATGGCAGCTGTTCCCTTTGGCAAAAAAACATCTGGGAAAACTATGCAGAATGAGAGTTGTTATCTTTCTCACACACTATGATCTGAATGGAAGGATGCCCAAAATATTAGCCATGTGGATGAAAGAAGCTTCTAGAGCTGGTAACCAGCTTAATTCTGTATTTTTTGCTCAGTCTGTAATTAAATGGAGTACGCTGACAAGCTGAGAAGAAAAAACATAATTTTATATATGGAAAAAATGGTCGCCTCAGTACATATTGCAAATGTACAAGTATGTTTCGTAGACTCAGCTTGCCTAGTCCAAGGGCACTCTGACCTAGGGAGGTTAGACAGGTCTCTGAAGGCATTTCACCCATAGAAGCAATCTGATCTCTCCTGAAGAAACATCAGCCAACATTGGGCTGTGAGAGATAAAAGTTATTTTTTCACAAGCAACTACAGTCTCTGTGCAAGACAGACTGTACTGCATGGGGAGTTCAGCCCCGAACAAGCTCAGCAGTACAAGCGCAGGTTTTACCAGGCTGTGAATATGCATGGACCTCTCTCAACGGGACTGGCACTAAAGGTGAAGGGGTTGTTGGGTTTCCAAACCAATTAATTTCTTTTGTTAGGCTGAGATCTTCAACTCATTTATCACTAATAGCTATCATGGATCTGCAGCTTTCAGTCATTACCAGCACAGATCTGATTTGGAGAAGTGAAGTATATAGCTCCATAGCTATATGCCAATTTTTAAGGTATTCATTGTGCAAGACTAAAAATCCTTTCTGCTGACTGAAACATAGTTAGAATTTTTATATTATTTTTCTTTGACAAAGCAATTAAGAATGAATTACCTGAACTGCTGTCTAAAGGTACAGTCTCTCTATAAAATCAGCTACTCAGTCAGACATCCTCAGGTGTTTAAATATTTAAATTGATTGTCTGTACATGGGATACAGAGGGTGTTTTCTCCACACACAATTCTCCTAGGACACAATTTAACCCAAAAGTTAAACTGACACTGTGGAAGTTATCAAAAAACTCAGCATCTGTTCCCCTTTTTCAGTCCCTCAGTACAGCCACTTATCTCTGCCCCTAACCTCAGCCCCTGGGTTACACCTCTACAGGCATTTATGAACTGGACCCCTCTGGAAAAGCAACGTGGGCAGCTCAGCCCTGCAGTCTGGCTCACTGCACAGCCTGCACCATGCACAGAAAAACACAGGGCAAAGACAGGAATACCAGAGAAAGGGGATAGTGCCTCACCTTGCAGCAATGCCAGCTCAAAATGTACCTTAAATGACAGTTTAGCTTTGAGTTTGAGCTATGATAAAAGTCTTTAAGACTTGAGGAGGACCAGAACAAAGTAGAGACTAGTCACCATGATCTATTCAACATAGCGTGTCTCTAGTTTGCAAGAGTGCTTTGAATTTGTACAGTAAACACCAAGGTCTTACCTTCTCAAAATACTTGTCTTCGGAAAATTCATTTTGGTGTTTACAGAAAAAGAAAAGAAATTTCAGGGCACCCAAATTCAGAGGTAGTAGTGTAACCTTGGGAGAACACCACCAGAAACCCTGTCCATAACATACATGTTATTGACTGCTTAGCTAGGCAGATTTTTCACCTGTAGAAATTTCTGTTTGATTTTGCTATATGTGGATTAGGACCACTGTGGAGAAAAAAACTTTTAGATGTGCAACTTTTTCTGCCATGTTGTTCTGCATGGCATTCTGGCTCTTTTTGGTGTGCATGTATATCATAAAAAGATCCACATAATTATGTATGGGACATGTAAAACAAAATGATGATAACCAAAAAGTTGATATTAGTAAGTCTAATAAGAATGCAGGTATATATAAATCAAATCTATTATTGATACGTAAAGCATTTGGTACTAGTACTAATGTCCGAATGTGTTCTTTCATTTTTATGTTTAATATAAATTCTACTGCGTAGAATTAGGAAATGTGCAAATATTAACAATTCCATATTAATCTTAATAATTAACAATTAAAATATTAACAACTAAAATGTACGGCAAAAGAAGTAGAAGGAATATGTTTTTTTGACCTTGCAGCTCTCTCTATTCTGATTGACTAAATGCTCCGTCCCTGACTGCTGTTCTACAAACAGGCTGTGGTCTGTAAACAGTCTTAAATAGTCAGAGCCACATGACGCAGCAGTGCAAAGATCAAAGCAGTCCAACTCTCAATTATTCCATTTATGAAATACCAGAGTTTTCCACATTAAAAATCCTTAGCTTGGTGGACAAAAAAGCCTATAAAGAACATTTAACTGTCCTTTATAAATCACCATACAGGACAATAATTGCAAAAAGACTGAGAAATAGTCCCAATGTCACCAGTGTTTGTTTTGATCCTAAAACTGTAATCACATGATCTTAAAAAAATAAAAATGAAAACCAGAAGCACCTGAAAAATAGTTAGTAAAGTTTAAAACAAATCTACAATTTCAAGTGAAGAAATAAATTTGTTTGTTGTCATAAATACACCCTAGATTTGNAAAAAAAAAAAAAAAAAAAAAAACAAAAAAAAAAAAACCACCAAAAAAAAAAAAAGAAACCAGAAAAGCAGGACAATGCTATCACAGCAACTTAATTAATTTTATACATAGAATATGTATAAACTATCCAGCATATTCTTATCTAGACATTTCCAGGACAGTGATATAGGAAATCTGTGATATAGGAATCAGGAAATCAGTGATATAGGAAATCAGTGATATAGAAAAAGGACTGTTTTCAGAAGTCCAGGGCTCTGTCGGCAACTTATCCTACTTGGTAAGCTTATTAGTTTCATAGAAGTAGAAAGAGAGGACAAACATGTTCCATACATTGGCAGCTATATTCTGATAACTTCTTTCCTGGCAGTTATTTTTAGTCTGCCTGGGAGAAGTCAATGCAATTTGGAAAAATGAATAACACACTTAGCAGTGTTATCAGAAACTAGTTCCCAAAAGTTACATGTGAAAAAATTTTGTCACAGAATGGAAAGCAAGTCATCTTTTGATCAGTCTTTGGAGAATATGAGAGACTCTCATGTACACATGCTGGACTTGTTATGCAAAAAAAAACCAAACCAAAAATAGCTGAAAATAAAAAAGCTGGAACTGTGTTTTAGAGCTTAAAACATTCTGTACCCCCAAAGTATTTAAACCATAAAGTTTTCCTACAGTCTTTTCTGGTGTTGTCATATGTTCTTCACAAATTATAACCAAACAATAAGAACAACAACTATTGGAAGGAGAAAACCTAGACACACCACTTTCCATAATACAAAACAGAACCAGATCGTTCATTTAGTTATTGCTTCTTTTTCCAAGATCACCAAGAATTAAAAAAAACAGTCATGAGATAGGATCACAGCAGACCCAGGTCTCTATAGCTCTGGAATACTGAGAAATCTCCAGCCATCAAGATCAATGAGAGAACAAGGTTAAAGGAAACAAGAGATACTTCAAATTAATATCAGATTTAACTTTCACAAAATTTCTATTGACCATAAATTACATGTAATCTGCCCTTCAGCGTGTACAGCATTTATCTGAAGAATAAAAAGAGTTGTCAGCCTTAATAAACTATACCATGATCCTTTCCAATTTATTTTCACAATGCTGACTGTGTTTACTGCATTGAAAATCATTCCACATTATAGGCTATACCAGGGGAAAAGTTAGCAAGGACTTTGGCACAATACAAATTACTAGCTCTGTAAAATGTTTCTCAAATCTTTTCCCCTGGTGGCAGACAAACTAAAATAAGAGAGAGGGAACAACTGGTTACATTTTGTAAAAAAAAAAAAAAAAAAAGAATTAAAGCTGCCCTTTGCAAATATGATTGCACCCCAGCTTTTTTTTTTCTTTTTGTCATTTTTAAAGCCTGTTTAAGGCACAAGTAATCCAAGACTAATGTATAGAAACCTCATTCTTTTTACTTCATACCTGTCCACATCTGTGAAGTAAACTCCAAGATTCAAAATTAAAGCTCCGCCTGTCCCAGAAATTGCAGGTTCTGAAACCTGACTTCTTTTTCTTTCTTTTTCAGTGTTATAAATACAAGATATAAGGGATTAATTTGTCCTAATTCAATCTCCTAAAAATTATATATTCAAATCTAATCTGGAAAATTCTATAATGGAGAAAACAGATAAAGGTAAAGAGTGTTTCATCTAGAAATAGACAATCAAAAATAATTCAGATGTCAAACTTAGATGTAGACATCTGAGTGTTACATGGTTAAAGCTGAGCAAAACACACCCAAGTCAAGGTGACACAACATGCTTAATGGGAGGATAAAATAGGTTGCACTTGGGACTAATCAAATTTGTGAGAATTCTGTGTACAAAAGAAACCTATTAAAAACTCACTCCCTCTGTACAGACATGATTTTTAAAATCTTTATTTTGAAGGATATTTCAATGTCCCTGAAGTTCCCAAGTGTACTCCTTGGGCAGCAGAATTTACCTCCAACTTAGTATTTAGCAATTTCGTGTACTTTAAATTTCATCAGGAATGTTGCCAAAGCAGCCATCTTTGGCAGTCTTTGACTATAGAGGATTACAAGGAGCAGGGATTTCCAAGCATTCCTCAGGTATGAATTGTATATCATCAGAAAAGTTGGTTCTTTAAACCTGTTCATTTGCTTTATTAGCTCAAGAGACTCTCTAAGATTAGATTAAGTAGAAGACTACCTATATAACACACTTAATTGTCTTTAAATGCAATTTTCCATCTGGAAACAAGAAGGTAATTTACTTCCTAGGCACTATCAAACTTTCTGTGGTCCAGCAGCAAAAGTTGACAAAATTATCAGTGGTAAACATATTACAAGTCAAGAGCTATGTGGGTAGTACAAAGATACTCAACTCAAGGGGTGATTTGGCCCAGTTACGATCTAAATCACCCTTTGGAGCTTTCTATTTCTCTCTCTTCACCGTAGGGAGAAACTAGGACAACTGGCCTCCTAAAGAAAGACCAAGGTTAAGTGCCTAAAGATAGGTATGTAAGTCCAGGCTCAGAAACTAGTTTTGAAATAAATGTTTTGATTATGAAATTATTCCTGAATAAATGAAGAATAGTTACTGTTACGTGCAGAGGACTTTATAATGTTTTCTCCTGAGAACTAAGGGAAATATTAGCAAGATAAAAAAACCTCTGTATCTGTTAAACAAGAGACACCAGAAGAGAGTGAAGAATCATTCTGTGTGTTGGCTGAATTTTTAAATAGCTAAAACAAGTTTGTTATGGTACTGAAAAAATTTATTGCACCATTAGTTTATACAAAATAATAAGTTACTCTACAAAAGCTGCTTTCATAAAGAATTGTCACTGTGAACTAGCAATCAAGGACAAATGAATGCATATATTCAGTATGCTCACTAAAATACTTCAAAATTGCATTAATATCTTCAAATAGTCTGTCCAGAATACTATTTTTCATTCTGACTAATCCATTAATTTTGCATCGGCTGTAAAACAGAGATTCCCTTTGTTACATTAAAACTGTTGTAAAATATGACATCTCCTTAAAGCCTTCCTGCAAAAAAGAATACAGTGAGTTTTAATGTGCTCTTACAAATTGATTTGCACTTTGCTACATTAACAGATAATCAGAACAAATAAAAAAAAAGTCAGTTTATGCCCACCTTAGTCTTGGCAATTTGGTTAAAAGCATAGAATTATAATTGTGTTTTTACAGCACTTTCCTTGAGTTGGTTTGCTAAATTTTGAACTTTTATTCAAGTAAAATGCTACTTACATTTGGTAAGAAATACTTCCCAGTGTTTCCTGGATATGTGAGACAACAGTGATTGGAGACGTATGTCACTAATAAAAGTCATTATTTTAATAGGATCCAACACAGCTGACCATGAATATATTACTTTATCCACTCCACAAAATTTACTAGATCAAAAAGAAATTACTGCTTAGTTTGAGCAGAGGTTGGGGGGATATCGTACCTCCCGCTTTCCATATACTTTTTTATATTTAGGCAGAATGCAAATACTCAGCTAGAAGTGAATTTCCATAGGGTTAGTATTCACAAAGGAGAATGCCTTTTTCATTCCTGCTGTTCAAAAAATCTGCAAACATAAGTTTGGCATGAAGGAAAAGAGATCACAAGAAATACAACCATTTTGTGCCAGAACTATTTCAAAACTACTAGGCAGTGGCACTCCATTTAGCAAGAAGGAGAATACGCTAAAACACCTCCTCTGCCATTAAACCAGTCACCTCAGCCTCCTGAGAGAGGAATAAAAGAAAGAATGCGAAGCCCTAGGCTAGGTCCTTTTGCATGTGCTATTCACCAATTGCACAATGTGCTTAGCACCATGCAGCCCCTACATCTAATAGAGTTCCTCTAATGATTGTAATCAAATAATCAAATAATAACAGCCAACAACCACCAGTAACAATAAATAAGAAGAAAAATAAATAATAATGTAATAATAAATATTAATGAAGAGGAATAACAATACATCATGGACTGCAACAAATTCAGACGTGAAATTAATAGTTTGAGAATTATCTTCACACATTATGAAACATCAGAGTGCTGGTTCATATGAAAGTGGGGTTATAGCTTTATGATCCCTAGGGAGAAAATGCAGTCCAAAGTGCCAAAATTTTTATCCAAACTTCCCCATGTATATTCAGATAGTCACATGTTTGTGCTGGTGCATATATACATGCCTACCTCACTCATTTAAATGAAATCTCTGTCCCTTTGCATAGAGACATTATTGCATGTGGGCTGGCACCATCCAGGTTCTTGCCTGGCACAAGAATTTTTTGTTTAATTTCTGCACATACATGTGAAAGTGTTGTAATGTTCTTTAGCAGTGAAAACTAAAATGTCCAAACTTATGACTCTGAGTCTTGTAACTCAGTCTTCATAGCACAAAAGATGAATCATTTGCCCTAACATATGGGTCTATAGATTAGATGTCCAAACTTAAGATAGTTATGTACAGATCTTTTTAATTATTATTACTATCCTTCTTATTACTGGAGGGAAAAAGATGTCTCTGGTGAACATTCATTTCCATCTAAAAACAGGTATCTAAAAGGGGCAAAACCAATAGACTTCCATTGATCGTAGAAGGAGTTTAAATGTCTGGCTTAGATTTAATGACTAAGTTTCAGACAGCTAAAACTGGAGAAGATGAATCCCACCTCCCAAAAACATGAGAAGATCCACTGACACAAGCCTAAATAAATAGCTGAATTCTTCCAGATCAAAATGCTCGAAGTAGTCAATACATAAGCTCTAAGTAACCAAAATGTTCTGAGATGTTGCAGGTAGCTGTACCCCTGAGTACGTTTTATACATTACTGCTGTAGTCATTGGGAAGTGTAGGTGCTATGGAAAGTCTCCAGAGGGTTATTCTGGACAGGAAACTGTATGGAGGCAGAATGACCCTCTGAAGGCCTGCAGAGACCCATCGCGGCACCATGTGTAGAAGCATGTGCTTTGCTTCATGGAGGGCTTCAGAAGGAGCCCAAGGAAAAAGATTGCTAAATTTGGCAGGCTGAGTCCTACCCCAACAGTACTCAGTAGAAACAGATAGTCTTCACTTTCTTGTATTCACCCTTGGTTACATTACTATGACATTAATATTGGTTTTATCGCTGAATTATCAACCCCTTAAAATCCCTGTTTCAATAATGGGATTGGTGACAGCACCTCAACCGTAATAACATAACAGTGCCGTTATAATTATCATTATGGGAACAGATCTTACAGCGAGGCAGAGTGGTACACTCATTAATTTCCTATGCAGGCCAGGATTCAGATACAGCTCTGAATCTAAAGGTCAGAAGTCATATCAATCTGCTCCATAAATGTTGATTTTAGTGAGATGCAATGTCCTAAGGGGATGGCAGAGAAAAGCTTATGTGTTCATACAGTGACCCTGAAGTAACAAATCGAAAATGTTAATATTCATTCAAATTAACTTTCTGTAACTTTTTCTTAGCATAATGGTGTTAAAAAAATCTCAGGAAAATTCATACATTAACACCTGATTAACAGATTTAGCAGTGGATTTGTTGTTGTTACTGCATTTAGAAAGTTTGCTTGTAGGAGGGTACCATAAGTACTAAAGCTTGCTACTACTTACAGAATTGGTTGTGTTTCGATATCCTAACTTTAGAATCTAGTTTCAACATGCAAGGACCTGATTTTTTACCTTGTGAGCTTTAACTTGCTGTTCCCTTCTTCCTTCAGGAATTTAGGTTCTCTGAAAGCTTGTGCATTTAAGTAAACTGTGAGACAACTCTTATAATTTGGACATAAATTAATTTTTAGTTTGCTGTGTGTCTTAACCAATGATTACATGACATGATGATAGATCTTTTTTTTTCATATGGTGCTAATGAATTAAGAGACAGCTGAACACNATAGGTATGTAAGTCCAGGCTCAGAAACTAGTTTTGAAATAAATGTTTTGATTATGAAATTATTCCTGAATAAATGAAGAATAGTTACTGTTACGTGCAGAGGACTTTATAATGTTTTCTCTTGAGAACTAAGGGAAATATTAGCAAGATAAAAAAACCTCTGTATCTGTTAAACAAGAGACACCAGAAGAGAGTGAAGAATCATTCTGTGTGTTGGCTGAATTTTTAAATAGCTAAAACAAGTTTGTTATGGTACTGAAAAAATTTATTGCACCATTAGTTTATACAAAATAATAAGTTACTCTACAAAAGCTGCTTTCATAAAGAATTGTCACTGTGAACTAGCAATCAAGGACAAATGAATGCATATATTCAGTATGCTCACTAAAATACTTCAAAATTACATTAATATCTTCAAATAGTCTGTCCAGAATACTATTTTTCATTCTGACTAATCCATTAATTTTGCATCGGCTGTAAAACAGAGATTCCCTTTGTTACATTAAAACTGTTGTAAAATATGACATCTCCTTAAAGCCTTCCTGCAAAAAAGAATACAGTGAGTTTTAATGTGCTCTTACAAATTGATTTGCACTTTGCTACATTAACAGATAATCAGAACAAATAAAAAAAAAGTCAGTTTATGCCCACCTTAGTCTTGGCAATTTGGTTAAAAGCATAGAATTATAATTGTGTTTTTACAGCACTTTCCTTGAGTTGGTTTGCTAAATTTTGAACTTTTATTCAAGTAAAATGCTACTTACATTTGGTAAGAAATACTTCCCAGTGTTTCCTGGATATGTGAGACAACAGTGATTGGAGACGTATGTCACTAATAAAAGTCATTATTTTAATAGGATCCAACACAGCTGACCATGAATATATTACTTTATCCACTCCACAAAATTTACTAGATCAAAAAGAAATTACTGCTTAGTTTGAGCAGAGGTTGGGGGGATATCGTACCTCCCGCTTTCCATATACTTTTTTATATTTAGGCAGAATGCAAATACTCAGCTAGAAGTGAATTTCCATAGGGTTAGTATTCACAAAGGAGAATGCCTTTTTCATTCCTGCTGTTCAAAAAATCTGCAAACATAAGTTTGGCATGAAGGAAAAGAGATCACAAGAAATACAACCATTTTGTGCCAGAACTATTTCAAAACTACTAGGCAGTGGCACTCCATTTAGCAAGAAGGAGAATACGCTAAAACACCTCCTCTGCCATTAAACCAGTCACCTCAGCCTCCTGAGAGAGGAATAAAAGAAAGAATGCGAAGCCCTAGGCTAGGTCCTTTTGCATGTGCTATTCACCAATTGCACAATGTGCTTAGCACCATGCAGCCCCTACATCTAATAGAGTTCCTCTAATGATTGTAATCAAATAATCAAATAATAACAGCCAACAACCACCAGTAACAATAAATAAGAAGAAAAATAAATAATAATGTAATAATAAATATTAATGAAGAGGAATAACAATACATCATGGACTGCAACAAATTCAGACGTGAAATTAATAGTTTGAGAATTATCTTCACACATTATGAAACATCAGAGTGCTGGTTCATATGAAAGTGGGGTTATAGCTTTATGATCCCTAGGGAGAAAATGCAGTCCAAAGTGCCAAAATTTTTATCCAAACTTCCCCATGTATATTCAGATAGTCACATGTTTGTGCTGGTGCATATATACATGCCTACCTCACTCATTTAAATGAAATCTCTGTCCCTTTGCATAGAGACATTATTGCATGTGGGCTGGCACCATCCAGGTTCTTGCCTGGCACAAGAATTTTTTGTTTAATTTCTGCACATACATGTGAAAGTGTTGTAATGTTCTTTAGCAGTGAAAACTAAAATGTCCAAACTTATGACTCTGAGTCTTGTAACTCAGTCTTCATAGCACAAAAGATGAATCATTTGCCCTAACATATGGGTCTATAGATTAGATGTCCAAACTTAAGATAGTTATGTACAGATCTTTTTAATTATTATTACTATCCTTCTTATTACTGGAGGGAAAAAGATGTCTCTGGTGAACATTCATTTCCATCTAAAAACAGGTATCTAAAAGGGGCAAAACCAATAGACTTCCATTGATTGTAGAAGGAGTTTAAATGTCTGGCTTAGATTTAATGACTAAGTTTCAGACAGCTAAAACTGGAGAAGATGAATCCCACCAGAGACAT
>VUYV01000102.1:869266-975992 GCA_008711295.1 Anarhynchus alexandrinus | reverse complement strand
CTCTTCCGATCTCCTCTGAAGGCCTGCAGAGCCCCAACGTGGCACCGCATGTAGAAGCATGTACTTTGCTTCATGGAGGGCTTCATAAGGAGCCCAAGGAAAAAGATTGCTAAATTTGGCAGGCTGAGTCCTACCCCAACAGTACTCAGTAGAAACAGATAGTCTTCACTTACTTGTATTCACCCTTGGTTACATTACTATGACATTAATATTGGTTTTATCGCTGAATTATCAACCCCTTAAAATCCCTGTTTCAATAATGGGATTGGTGACAGCACCTCAACCGTAATAACATAACAGTGCCGTTATAATTATCATTATGGGAACAGATCTTACGGCGAGGCAGAGTGGTACACTCATTAATTTCCTATGCAGGCCAGGATTCAGATACAGCTCTGAATCTAAAGGTCAGAAGTCATATCAATCTGCTCCATAAATGTTGATTTTAGTGAGATGCAATGTCCTAAGGGGATGGCAGAGAAAAGCTTATGTGTTCATACAGTGACCCTGAAGTAACAAATCGAAAATGTTAATATTCATTCAAATTAACTTTCTGTAACTTTTTCTTAGCATAATGGTGTTAAAAAAATCTCAGGAAAATTCATACATTAACACCTGATTAACAGATTTAGCAGTGGATTTGTTGTTGTTACTGCATTTAGAAAGTTTGCTTGTAGGAGGGTACCATAAGTACTAAAGCTTGCTACTACTTACAGAATTGGTTGTGTTTCGATATCCTAACTTTAGAATCTAGTTTCAACATGCAAGGACCTGATTTTTTACCTTGTGAGCTTTAACTTGCTGTTCCCTTCTTGCTTCAGGAATTTAGGTTCTCTGAAAGCTTGTGCATTTAAGTAAACTGTGAGACAACTCTGATAATTTGGACATAAATTAATTTTTAGTTTGCTGTGTGTCTTAACCAATGATTACATGACATGATGATAGATCTTTTTTTTTCATATGGTGCTAATGAATTAAGAGACAGCTGAACACCACCATGGTATGACATTATACTGTTTGAATAAAGATATGCATGGGAAAACTAGTGAACATTAAACGGCAGTGGTAAAGATGGCAACAAAACTTCCCCATACATCAATATATATTTTTTTCTTGTCTTCTGTGTCTGTGCTTTGTCTAGAAGCCTAGAGTAACTGTGGTTAACTTTTGCTAGACCATCATTAACTGACTAGAGTTCACAAGCTTGATTAACCTGAATGATTGAGGATGAAATCCAGTTGAAAGCTGTAGTTATTTATGTAGTAATTTATTTTTTTTATGAAAGCTATTGTTCTTGGGAGGACTGGAAATACCTTTCATTAATTATTCTTGTTTTTCCTGTTCCAGTATGTTTACATCTTAACATATATATACAGCAATTTATAAAACTAATTCTAGATGCTCTTTCAGTGTTTTCTGTCATCATCTTAACTAAATTTTGAAGTTGAAATGCATATAAATACACAAAGACCATGCTGGTATGTTTCATTAGCGGTTCAAGCTTATCTTTTGGCAATGTTACATATAAAAGTTTCCTCAGAAAATAACCCAAAACACATAGTGGTACACAGATATGGGACTCAATCAACACAAAACTTAAAAGCTACTTGAATTTTTTTTTTTAATACAATGTATTACTAACAAAACCGCTACTGCTTTCTGATATGAAGCAATGCAATACCCCTGTCCTGCCTCCACTTGTGACCCTGCTCTGTACAGTGAGCTCATTATGCACATTTCAAAAGCTGGAAGCCCTTCAGGAGACCTTCTAGAGAGAAAAATACTCTGTTGTGTTCCTCTAGGAAAAAACATGGGTGAAATCGTGGAAGGGTCACAAGCTGAGAGGTTGATTATTGCTGCCTGTCTTTCAGTGGAAGCTGGATTAGAGGCAGCGTAGATGGTTTTGGCCACTGACTGGAACGGCCTTTGCAGTTAATCATGCCTGGCCTGTGATCCAGCCCAGCCCAGCTGCTTGGATCAGCTCTTGGACAGGTAGCAGGGAGGCAATCAAGACACAGAGAAACATGAAGTAATGATCATTACAGAAAATGAATGGGGGAAAGAGAGAATATCCCTCATATGTAAATCTGATAACATCATTACATGATTAATGTTGGGTAGTTTGCTCGTTTTGTTTTCTTTCAGAGATGTCAGCACTGGCAACTGGGAACCAAACAATAACAAATCAATCCTATTGTTCCTGAGTGTAATTAGGCACTAATATTTGGAAAAGATTGATATGATTTTTCCAGAAATAACACTATTCACTGTCATATTTCCAATACTTATTGCAAAAAACTCAAGGACCTTAGAATGCAGAGACTGCATATGTCAAATTGTCCTGAGTAGACTGGAGATTAGAAAACAAAAGCGCACTCTTTTTTTTTTTTTTTAACATGGGCAAAACCATTTTTTCTTCTTTCAAGCTCTCCTTGCTCTCTGAAGTTAAAATGTTTTTAACTAAAAATTAACAATAAAAAGTCGATCACTATGTACCCATCATACAGGCATAAAAATTCCATCCACAACAGTGATGTTGAAGGGAAGCAACATTGTCATTAAGTAAGTACGTCCTTAAGTGTCAGGAATGAAGTCTAGAAAATTAAATTACAGGCAAGCTCAAAACAGTAAGAGCAGCCAGAATGAAGTCTCTCGGAACAATGGACAGGGACAACAGAGAGTCAAAGCACTGTAATAATACCTCTTCCTGCCATAAGGAAAACAAAATAGATTACATAATTCAGAAGTATTTCATGAGCAGAAAATGTGTGGTGCACTGGGTAAGAAAGAAAGAAAAGGCACCTATGCTTTGGAAGGATTTGTAGTTGCAACTTCTCCTTACAGCATTAATGCAAAAATTCTGAGATTGGGTACCAAAGGTCATCATGGTAGTGCTGGCTAATACACAGAAATATAGAAGACTGATTTCCCCACATTAAGTAACATCTCAGAAGAGAAAATGATGACTTACTACACAATTGTGATTGTTTTTTCTAGGTTTTGATTAAATTAAAGGGGTTATTGAGATTCCTTCGGTAAATTTTATAGTTTTACAATGAAATGATGTGGAAATTAAAACATCATTTTCTCCATCATGAGGAAAAAATAACAGATATGGAAGAATGATGACAGTACATGCAGACAAACCATGTGTGCAGAAATGAACTGTAGACTGGTGTTCAAATATATTTTTTAAAAGTCCATAATGTAGCCAGAAAGCACCTAATAAATTAAACACTTCCAAGCAAAAATTTCAAACAGATATATTCCTATAGAAATAAACAAAATAAGAATGGTCCCTTAGTTATCCAGTAATCTAATAAAACTTAAAATAGATTTAACATTTCTGATTTTAATGATTCCAATTTTAGACACCACTCTTGGCATGGGAAAGGTAAATTTTGGAGAATAACTATTCTATCATGCCAAACTTTTGTTATGATGACCCTTTACTTACATTAAAATATTCAAAATCCAATTAACACAGAGTCAGTTTGCTGAACATTGTTTTATCTAGATTCCATAAAATTCATATAAAGAAAAAATATTAAGTTTTACAGGTATCTATTACACCTTAAGTAAATTAATGATACACATAGAGTTCTGGATTCTTGTGTGTCTATAGCTATAGGCACAGATGGAAATATGTCAGGCCCTGCATGTTTATAACTGTATAATACCCCACCTAACTAAATAATTACCTAACAAAAAATTACTTACCTTCCACTAATGGGAGCTTTTTAAGATTTATTTTTCATACAGGGCAATGAAGCTGGTGAAGGGTCTTGAGAATAAGTCTTATGAGGAACAGCTGAGGGTTGTTTAGCCTGGAGAAAAGGAGGCTGAGGGGAGACATTATTGCTCTCTACAACTACCTGAAAGGAGGTTGTAGAGAGGTGGGTGTTCGTCTCTTCTCACAAGTTACAACCGATAGGACAAGTTTGCTGATGACACAAAACTGGGAAGGGTGGCTGACACACTGGAAGGCTGTGCCACCATACAGCATGACCTGAACAGGATGGAAAGTTGGGCAAAGAAGAACCTAATGAAATTCAACAAGGGCAAGTGTAGATTACTGCATCTGGTGAGGAATAACCCCATGCATCAGTACAGGTTAGGGACTGACCTCCTGGAGAGCAGCTCTGTGGAAAGGGACCTGGGAGTCCTGGTGGACAACAGGATGACCATGAGCCAGCAATGGGCCCTGGTGGCCAAGAAGGCCAATGGCATCCTGGAGTGCAAGAAGAGTGTGGCCAGCAGGTTGAGGGCGGTCATCCTCCCCCTCTACTCTGCCGTGGTGAGGCCACATCTGGAGTACTGTGTCCAGTTCTGGGATCCCCGGTTCAAGAAGGACAGAGAACTGCTGGAGAGGGTCCAGCAAAGGGCTAGGAAGATGATTAGGGGATTGGAGCATCTTTCTTGTGAGGAAAGGCTGAAGGACTTGGGTCTTTTTAGTCTAGAGAAAAGACGACTGAGGGGGGATCTTAGCAATGCTTGTAAATACTTAAAGGGAGGGTGCCAGGGGAATGGGAACAGTCTTTTGTCAGTGGTGCCCAGTGATAGAACAAGAGGGAATGGGCACAAACTTGAACATAGGAAGTTCCATCTTAACATGAGGAGGAACTTCTTTCCTTTGAGGGTGGCAGAGCACTGGAACAGGCTGCCCAGAGAGGTTGTGGAGTCTCCCACACTGGAGACATTCAAAACCCACCTGGACGCCATCCTGTGCAACCTGCTGTAGGTGACCCTGCTCGGGCAGGGGGGTTGGACTAGATGATGTTCAGAGGTCCCTTCCAACCCTGACCATTCTGTGATTCTGTGACAAGAGGAAATGGTGCCAAGTTGTGCCATGGGAGGTTTAGGTTAGATAGTTTTAGGAAACACTTCTACACTGAAAGGGTTATCAAAGACTGGAACAGGCAGCCCAGGGAAGTGGTTGAATAGCCATCCTTGGATGTGTGTAAAAGCCATCTAGATATGGTGCTCAGGGACATGGTTTAGAAGTGGGTCTGGTAGAGATAGATAGTGGTTGGACTTGGATCTTAAAGGTCTTTTCGAGCCATAACGGTTCTATGATTTCTATGATTCTACACACATTCCACTGTTAATGCTCACGTACCTCATGTGAGAGAGCTTAAAGATTTGAGGTTAGTAGTATCCTTTCTATGCTCACACACATCAATTCTTTGTATTTGAAAGGAAAGGCTTACAGGGGCTCGCAGTAACCACACCCCAGCTGCCCACAGACCCCAGACAAAAAGCCATGCAAGGCTACATGGCAGGGATGGATACTGGATTAGCTATATGATGTAAATAAAGCCAACATGCCCGAGAGAACTCCTGTTACTCTAAGATAAGTAGCTTTTTATCTTTTGACAACCACCTGTTATGCTTGTGTCCCAATTAGTAGAGCATTTCATCTGGTGGTGTAATATCAGAATACCAGAAATACAAGCAAAGCACCACAGTGCTGAATGATGCCCTAGAGGTGGACGTTTCACAGAGGATTACATGACCATTGAAAATACGAATACATGTTTGTACATTTGTTTCTTGCCTGCATTTACAGTGGCTGCTGTTTCATCATGTATACAAGGATCGGTTTTAATAGCCTTCTTTCAGATAAACTTAAAAACATAGTCAAAACACCGAAAAAAACCCTTTTGCTCATCTTTATCTCCGTTGTTAGGCAACTGACACTCTTAGTGTATTGAGGTCCAGGCTTAGGCAACTTTTGTCGTTGTTCTGAATTCTTCCATGTCCTTTAGCTAAAGATGATAAAATGAAAGCAACTCAGTTTTGACAAGCTCTGTGGCCCCTCTCCTAAGTGTGACAGAAGAGCAGCCTTTGGCTTGGTTTGCCTCCGTTGGTGAGAAGGAATGTCTCCAAATGAACACCCCCTGCATTCTTCAAACAGCAGTTTTCTAGGAAAGGTGTCGAAGCCTGCAGGCTCTCCCTCTCTCTTGGGCAGTTTCTCCTACAGCAGCTGACAGTTTGCAGTTGGAGCTTTGCAGGCCCTTTATTTTTCCTTGCCTTTCTGCCAAAGGCTGATCCCAGTTGGGCCACAGGGGTTGGAAGCCAGTCTGCAGGTTGAGTCTCACTGCAGTCATCATGCAGGTAAGCTCAAAAACTGAAGCATATCAAAGCTAAACTAGTCCCCAGATATATTCTTTCCTTAATTAATATTTTTTTTCTTTTTTCTCAAAACTCTCATTGTGCTTCCATTGCTTTCAGAGAGTAATACAGAGAGTTCTCTTGTGACTAATTTTGGCCCTATAAAATTTGCTCAATTACCACAAAGTGCCGTCTAGGAGAGTGGAAAATGTGTCTGTATTCAAAGGCATTTAGTTCAAATCCTACTGAAGTTCTACTTTTCATTTAGAAATGCTATAACCTCTCCATCAATTATATTGCCAGTTCTACCTTTTTAAAGCAAGAAGTGGACAGGCAGAAGAAAGAAAGGTCCAGAAAAACTGTCTTCTTGATCACATTTAGCAACCATATCTTCAGCTGTAATTCCCAGAAATTCCTCTTGTTATTGTCACTGCTATTTAAAGATACATATGAGCTATAGAGAAGATGCATTTTCTTCAAACTGAGAGATTCAGTCTCCATTAGTTATCTCTGACCCCCGAAGACAGGATGGATATATAGTACAAAACACTTAGACAACTTCAGAAGTTTTTAAAAATATTTTCCACTAGTTTTCTTACAAGGCATTGTTGCACTTGGAACACACAATACAGCAGACACACAATTAATTCAGTCAGAGGGAAGCTTACTGCATAAGGACAACAGGATTTGGCTTGTTATGAACCAGATAGCTACAAAACATTTTTTGATGGCTTTGTGACCAAAAAAAGTAAGAAACAGAAGGAAAATTCTGAAAATCTTTCCAGTGATTGAAATACATATTGCAAAAATAAATTGTCTTAAAATTTGGTCTTGTTGACTTTAAAAATAGTTTCTATTCGGTCTCAAGGCAAATTCTACAGGCTGATTACAAAACCAACGAAAATAAGATGCTGACACAATGTTAACTTTAGAGTAATAATTGCACTGCTATAATAATCTGTTTAATTGTTGTTTATTGTAATTAAAATCTCATGGCACACCAGAGTTGCAATTTTCTTTTCCATGTCAGCAAGGTTTCCTTTCATAGAACAATTTGCCCAAAGCAACCAGTGATGTTACTCGACAGACATTAATCAAAGGACCTTACAAAGCTACACCTGGTATCCTTGAGGCAAAATGTTTGCCAAAACACAAACCCCACATAAATTGGAGCACGGTGGCTATGGGGGCATTGTTATGTTTGAAAGCAAAAATTTTACAATTAATTTTTAAGTATCTATTATATGAAGGAATATTCATGAGTCAATATTATTCACTTAATGACCAAGATACCTCTCATTGAGAAGACTGACAGCTAATTATAATTAACAAGACCAGTAATTTTCCCATATCCATTTTCCAGATGTTAATGTAAACTAGATTGACAACACAGATAGACATAACAAAGGAGTCTAAGAGAATTCATTTGCACCTGCTCAATACCAAAACATCACAGGGGTCAGCAGAAAATTCAGAGTTTATTTTAAGATTTTGATATGTTGAAATGACATCTGGCCTCGGTGGAACATAGAGGGCAAGCTCAATGAAAATGTATACCGCCAAAGAAATCTGGATTAAAAAAAAAAAAAAAAAAAAAACAAACCTCAAGATAATTAATATCACTTTTACATAGTGCATCAGTAATGCTGAAGCTTAATGTGAAATAAACACTTGAGTCAAGTTAATCTGATGCTAAGATGATTGGGCAATTTATTACATCTTAAGAAGGACATTGCCACCAGAACAGGAAATAAAGGTTTTAAAACTTAGGGTAATTATTTTCAATCAGAGCTGCTTTCAAGGTCAAATGTTTAATACTAGCCATTATTTTTTCTCTACTAACTTTGGCAGGCATTTCACATGTCTCATCCATAAATAATTAAAGAAGTAACTGCTGTATCAGCTTAACCTTTGGAGAAAAACTTGGGTGTCTAAGGTAAAGATTTTATTCGGTTTTTAGTTTCCCCAAAAGACAGCAATATACAGTTTATCTGGTCTAACAAATAGTGCCTACTGCTTTCTAATTCAACAATATAAACATTTCCTAATAAGCTTTCTTTATGATTTATTGTCCCATTTGGACCATACTCAGCTACTTCAGCAAATTGAGACAAATAACAAAAGCAAAAGCTCTCTGTAAACGCAACCTGTTAACACAAAAGAAATTAAATGGAATTTAAGCTGCTTGCAGGCAAGGATGAAGTAATATTTGATGTGGTTTTCATTCTACTAATATTGTAACTATTTGAAATGAAGCAATATTAGGAAGAGAGCAGAGGTACGACGTTTGTTTTCAATTTGCTTGTTGTTATACAAAGGTCTGTAACTAGTAATGCCTTTATATTAGTCAGATATTTATACTAGACTATACATCATAGACTGTAATGTTGGCATCAAAGAAGACCAAAAATAAGTGAGGGAAACAAGTAGGTTATAACACACAGTGTTGTTAAATTCTGAAACGCGCATTACCTCCTGAGCATCAGCATTTTGCATTAGGGTGTTGATGTCCTCTGTATTAATCATATCTTGCTTTTCAGATCACAAATTCAGTAAAGATTCTGTACAACTGAGTACATTCATTCCCATTCACTAAATGTTGAAGTACATGCTTAGCACTTTCTTTAAAGCAAAATAAGAGAAAAAGAGAATTATATATTTGTTCCAACACTAAGCAAACTTTTAAATCTTTTTTCTGTTTTTTTCTTTTTTTTTTTTTGAGTCTACTCATATTCAAATAAATGTTCTTTGTGAGGGTACATGTAACTTGGGGAGTTAACCAAGGAATCAGTATTTTACAAGCGCTTGCGTATAAGATGAAGTTGATTTTTACACACTAAAACTTCAACACAAGGAAGTTATAAATCAAAAGGAAGCCTTCGGAATAGTCAGAGAAGTAATCCTAAATTAGAAGAAGAAATCAAGCACAATATTTAGATTCATGCATATACAATAATGCTTTAAAAAAGGAAATATAAAAGTAGGCATTCTTCCAGCATTGGTGAAAATACATGCCATTTAAAGACAACAGGACAAATTCTGTGAAATGAAATATCTACAACCCCTTTAAAAGTGTTTTTGAAAATTTTGCACAGTAGTATTTTTACTGAAGCCTTGAGTCAGAAAAAAAAATTAAGCAGTTGCCTAATTTAAGCCCATGTACTCCTTATTGAAATGTAAGAAAATTACAGCTAAATCCCTCTCCCAGGAGCCCTCAACCTTAAAATTTTACTCTTTCTGTTTGCTTTTGATAATTTTAAAATTACTCCGATCTTTTTTTAATATGTTGTTATACACACAAAAGTGGACGTCTAATCAAAGTCTCTTGATATTAACTTGAATTCTGCATTATTTTCCAGTGTTTCTCAAACTCAGCATTTCTTGCTGAACTGCATTTAATGCATTTATGTGAGATTTGGCTAATCATGAAGCAACTACATCACTGCCTACAACAAAGAAGAAGAGTGGAGAAGGCGTATCTAATAAAAAATTCCAACCTGCACAAAGTTCTTACTTAATTGCCTTCTGCTAAAAGTAAAGCAGAAAAGTTGTTTAAACGTTTCTCTTTGCTGTGGTCACAAATCAACAATGTTCACTCTTACAGACATTCTAATGGACGTAATAGCTTCTCTACTGCACCATAGTAGTCAGTTATTATTAACTATTAAACCAATTACAGAGGATTGACTTTTGAAAACTAATTCTTGTACATAGTATTCTAAAACTAAACGCCTACTGGTTCACATTACAGCAGCCATTGGGGAATATATGTTGGCATACCGCTGTCTAGATTTATAAAAAGAACCTCACATTAACATGGTGTCTGCTGACTAATTCTGTAGGATGCATTACAGTTCCAATATTCAGGACAGGATCAAATGCAAAACTTTATTTTCACATCTTTCCTCTCTGGGACATGATAATTTAGAAAGCAGCTTGCTTTGCCCCAGGAAAAAAAAAATCATACTCGGAATTTTCCATATGTCATTCCTTAAAAATGTTTTCTTAATTTAGAACAATGTCGTCAAATTAAACTGAAAGGTGAATTTTGGTAACAATGTCTACAAGGATGTGGGCTCCCTGGAGAAATTGCTCATACGTGGAAGACCTGCAGTTTTTCTCCAAATCCCTTAGAATTGCTCCATAACCTGAAAGCATGTAACACTTTCAGCTTTCAACACTGGCAAAATGCAGAGGCAAAATATGCTAAAACACTTAATGTCGTAATACTTTATCTTGCTATTGTGGAATTGATAGTCATAGATGAGTTACGTCTTCGTTATTTTTTTTGGTAGCATCAACAAATCATGGACTAGAAAACACAAAATAGCCAGTATGAACAGACCTTATCTATGTAGAATATCTTAAATTGTGATGATAATACACCATATCTCAGTAGACTGAAAAGACAGGGAAAGAAGTTCTATCATAAGCTCTACAGCAAACCTCTTCACTCTCCACTTAAATTCAGTGCCTTGAAAAACATGATCTTTGGAGACTCTATCATGATATATTTGCAGTGGTCCATCAAAACAGAAACTACACGCTTCAGCTTGTAGATAAAGCAGTGCAGAGCCTCTTGGCTTTTCCTTGCCCGCTAGTTTCCTGGCTTTCCGATTCTTCCAGCTTTGCTGGGAAACCTCAAACTGCATGGCTGTAAACAGCTGGACACCAGGTGACACAAAATTCCCCATCCACATGAGAACCCTACTTCTTTATGTACTCAGATAGGTGATTCCCTTGGCCATAAATCTACTTAATAACTTCATTCAATGGTAGAGGGATGTTGGAGGGGAAGTCTGAAGTCAGTGTTTTAACT
Source organism: Anarhynchus alexandrinus (assembly GCA_008711295.1). Lineage (NCBI taxonomy): Eukaryota > Metazoa > Chordata > Aves > Charadriiformes > Charadriidae > Anarhynchus > Anarhynchus alexandrinus. Next base: position 965,059 of record VUYV01000102.1, on the reverse strand, counting down.
TCTGAGTTAACATTAACTTCTAGAAAAAACTTATCTGTGAACAGATAAACCCTAGCTATAGTCCCGTCTTTAGTCCCACCCTGCAATGGCACCTCTCCAGTTCCTCAGAAGGGAAATCATTTTGTCAATGCCTTCCAATTTCAAGCTTCTTTATTTTGTCTAATCCCAGATGTCATATCTTTCCAGTGCCATGGAAGAGCAGAATATTTTTACATCATATTTTAGCAGATGGAATCCACTCCAGCCAAATTTATCACTGCCAGATGGCTGACCGTTATTTACTGATGAAAAGTTAGACACAGAGATAAACTTTATTCAGTTAAAACATCCATTTTTTCTGCATGAAAATGGCAGGATAGCTCTTCCTTCATCATTTTCACCAGCACCAACAGATCATCAACTTCCACCAGGTCAATCTCCAGCAATAAATCAACAGACCTTCATGTAAGATTGTAACATGTTCTGAATTGAATCACAAGATTAGCCAGCAAAGGATTTAGGTCTTTGATACTAGAATTTGTAAGGAATATACTAAACTTTCCTTCAACTGCACTAATCCTACATTTGAAATGAATCCATTTTTCAGTGTTTGCAAGATAAAAGCCCCTTGTACAATGTGGCAAATGTGCAACGGAAGGTCAAAGGGTTTGCAGGTGATACAGGTGCAAGTAATATAATACATACATTATTTATTGGCTACTTTCTTAGTTGAAGAATAAGAATAAGCTCTGGACCTAGAAAGTTTACACGGAAAGAAAATTTCAGTATCCAGGTAAAGATGAACACCATCAGCATCTTACCAAGGATTAAAAAAACCCTAAGCTTGTCTACTGAATTTATAGGCTTTGATTTCATTGAAGAGCAGTTCTATACCATGTTCTGTATTTAACAGTTTAGTAATTGGGTTCTGCTTTTGAAAATGTCGTTAAATGATGCATACAAAGAGATTTAGAGAAGTAGAAAGGAAAGGTGAAATGAAGGATAGAACCCAGGAAAGTGGGTACCCCTGAGATTCGTGGACCTGAATTAGATAGCAAATATAAACTCCAACAAGAGATGTGATTCTGCAAACAATTTGTAAACTGTACTGTGTAAAGCAATGTTGCATTACAGTTCCCTGAAATAGCTCTGACTGAAAAATAACAAACCAATGACAAAAATGTTGTAACACCAATGCAAGCCTTATTACTCTCTCCATCTTTTGCCTGTAAAAGAGTAGGATCGTTTAAAATTCTCTTCCTGTCTGTGGACTACTATATACATCCTACCAGTAATTCAGCTATCACCCATTTCATTTCACAGAAAGTTGTTTCTCAGAATCTCATATGGTAGCTAATGTAATTTTTAAAAAGCTCAGCTCCTCTCCTCAACTAATGAGGGCAAATGCATATAGTATAATTATTTGTTTGCTGCAATTTTTTATGAATGCATTTGAAATGACAACATAAATTTATCTTCCAGAACAATACCGGAATCCAATGTTTCGATTCCCAGTTCATCAAAATGTGTTTGTATATTAGAAAGGACTAAAATTTATAGGGGGCCTAAATCTTCATGCTTCCACAATAAAGCAGCTGCTAAATAGCTGCCTGGGAGGTAATAGGTTTCCTTTGTCATCATAATATTTAATAGTTGTCCACTTTTAGTTTTCTTACACCTTTTTCTGGATCATCTGCCACTGGACACTGACTGGGTCCATGCGCTGGCCTAGTGGGACTGACACTACGTGCAACTTCAGTATTACATGTGGTTTAAAGGCAGAGCGTGTTTTCTTAAACCACATGGTATGCAGATAGCACAAAGGTAAACAGCACTGTGAGCATTTAATGAGAATTGTACACCTTTTTCAGAAGTGTGCAACAACCACCTCTGTCAGAAAAAGTATATAAATTAGGATCAAACGTCTGATCTATTAAGACCATTTCTACCTTCAAATTACAAGATCATAAACAATATGGAGTGTCGTATATGAAATATATATGAGAAATACATACATATATTCCGTCTTTACTGAAATGTGTATATATCATCCTCATTGGCAAACAATGAAGCAAATATTACACAAAAGGAACAATAAATGAAATATAGTACAAATTAAAAGGCCTTATTTTTTCTGGCATCTTTAACATTTAGCCACTAGTTTAAAAGTAAAATTTCTCTCTCTTTGTTTTCTTTAGCTGGCGTTTTAGCAATTTTTTCTCCTGCTAAATGCCAGATATGAGAAATCTACAGTAAAGGCAGCCATACTTCCATATAAAGACACATTTTAGGCAATACATGGCAGAAGAAACCAAAAGGGTCGCTGATCATGGAAAATGTACTTTCATGTTTGTACCTCTCCTGCAAAGATGAGATTCCAGGAGCGTTAGAGGGAAGTCTACCTTATTCACTCCTGCCTGTCTTTCCCATGTTCCTTTCTCTGGTTTGTCTGCTTTTAGTTCCTCTAAATACCACGTAAATAAAATTTTACATCAGATTATAGGCACACGTGCTTCAAATTTAGGATGTGTACAGGCAAAAGGTTAAGGTGATTCTTTCAGATCTATTGATAAAGATGTATATGTGGTTAGAGAAGTAGACCACTGTAGAATCACAGATATTTCCCCTTCCTGCACACATTCCCACACTCAATGCATAAAATTTAAATGCATGTACTTTTTATATATAGAAATATCCCTCCACGCAGCCTAGGAGGGAAGTTCGCACTATTTCATTGTAGTCCTAATTCCAGTTTTCATTTCATTTCTTTCTCCCCTGTTTACCCTCAAACAGGAAGCACACTTTGAACCTTCAGCACCATGAACAGACTTCCGTGATTTAATGTGCAGGATCAACTCAATTCCTTGGGAGATTTCCAGGAAAAGGGTGCATCAAATAACCCAGGAGATCTGAGCAAGGTAACTAGCATATGGAGCCTATCCTTGCTTCCTCCAGATCTGTGGTCGCAGGTGGTACCTTGGGTATTAGTTCTAGACTGCAGCAAATAAAGGAAATAACACCTTTTGGAAAAGTAGCTACAAATCTATTGTAATCTTTTGTATCAGGTTACCTACATATAGCATCTCTTTCGGTATTACAGCTATGGCATAATGTATCTTCCCCTAGTAAATGGTTCAAGGTTAAATCTGAAAGTTAATATCTACATCTAATTGATATCAAGATACTTAAATGGGATTGTTCAAGAAACACTTTTAGAATCATGGAAATGCAGCTGTGAATTGATCACAAGTAAGAAAGTCTACCTTCCCCAAATACTAAATTTAATTTCCTCAAGCATAGCTGTTTTGGCAAAGAACACAACATTTTCTAGTATGATGACATAAAGTACACGTGATCAGACACATTGCTTTAAAGTTCTGGATGAACGTGCTCAAGATTATTTTTCTTATTCCCTTTGCCTTGACTTTAGCAAGTAAAATTAATTCAGCCACATGCTGAAATGTAAAGAATACTGGAAGACTGACATACTGGAGGAATGTTAGCACAGAAGCCTTTCTTAATGTGTGTGATATTGCATCACCAGTGAGTATTCCTTATCTCAGTTAGGCAGACAAAAAGGTTGTATCTGCTCCGTAACTGTATCCATATCTGCTTAGCTGGAAGCGAGATAATAAAGAAATGCAGAATCAAAGTATTCACCTGTGCTAAAGACAATGCTTTAATTATCAAAGAGACATACTTCAAACCTTTCTTTAAAACTAAAATGGATATCTTGGACAGGATTAGACGCTATAAAATAAACCATTTTCACTTCATTTCTAGGCAGAGCTACACAAAGCTAAGACATCTANTCCTGTAGGCCCCCTTTAGGTACTGAAAGGCCACAATAAGATCTCCCCGGAGCCTTCTCTTCTCCAGGCTGAACAGCCCCAACTCCTTCAGCCTCTCCTCTTATTCAAAATGTCATGTAATATTTTCTTTTACTTGCTGTCTACGAAGCACCAAATTGTAAAATTTAAGTAATAACAATGAATCTTTTTTTTTTAATAGTATCTGTAACCACACCAAGAAATTCAAGTCTCAACTTTAGCTTAAATAAATTTAGACTTTCAGTGCAGAAATGACTGCTACACACAACAAATAATAGCAGCTAGTTCAAACATCAACCTTAGGGTAACTTATTTCTTGAAAAAGTAGTTTAAGCTGAAATTTCAATTTTGTTGTTTATTTTTCAAGATAGCTTTTTACTACAACACTTCAACGCTCCGTGGAATACATTTTCACAGTAAAGGATTGCTAGATCAAGCCTATATTTAACACTTACACTTTTCAACATGCATATTTATCAAAATAAATGTTGCAATAGAATCCATTTACAAACTTTAGTAAACAATTCGCTCTGGAGGAAGGGAAGGTACATGCAAAACCACATTCCTAAAATGGAGCCTGCAATGCCAGTAAGAATTATTTTCAACTGATTATCAAATGAGATTCTGAAAATTGTAAATTGGCTTCACCCATTACTTTTATGTGCAGTAGTAAAGTGTGTGCCAGTGCTATATAGGCAATTAATACAGCAGCACTGACTTGTGAGAATTTCTTCATGCAAGCACATCTACACATTTTTCTCTAGTATTTAACCCACACTTTTCCACAGGTTCATTTTCTCCTTCCAGTTGAGGAATTTCATTTTGCACAATTTATTCTCTCAGCAAAATAAAAGAAATACCTTCTTTACAGAGTAGAAGCAGCTTTACAGTTCTTCTTTGTCCCTTTAAGTTATTCCTTGACAACATCTTCATTAACAACAGCATCACAGTAGGAATTGATCTGTAGAGCAAAATATTTAGTTCTGAGAACCAATGGTCACATCTTGTGTGTTTTGAGGGCTTTATTACAACAGGCTCTGCTCTGGACCAGTTGACTGACAACAACTAGCATTTGGAATGCATTAGGAGACATCCTGGAGACCATCTTTTGATTTAGTTTCATGCAGAAAGTACTCACATAAAATGCTCCAAAATGGTTTATCATGTGAAACAGAGCACAGATTGTGGGAATGACTGGGGAATCCACTTCAGAAGCAGATTAGCCTGATCCAAACTAAAATGCTAATGCAGATGTACCCTATAACCATTCTATTTTCATTCCTAAAATAACTGTCTCTTAAGGGTCTATCAGAGCTTCCTCACTTTGTGGGTGTAGCTAGTTCTCTTGAGATTGGAAGGAAGGGGTACCATCAAGTCATTACAATTGCCATGACTTCACTCATGTCCACACAATTTCACTTCAACCTCTTAAAGCATGTGATAAAGTAATGATAAGCCCAACTGAAGTATGCAACTGCTTTTCTAGCTCTCTGGAATCCTAAAGTTTCAGAGAAAATAAGAGGTGAATAAAAAGCCTTTAATAATCTTTAATAAGCCATTTGTGATTTAAGATTCTGATTGCATTTGATCTTTCTCCTTCTGAGTTACCTATTTCAATGTCCTTTCTTCTCAAGTTCCTTCTCCTAAAGATGCCAGAGTAATGGCCCATTTCATAATATTCATCTCAGTAGAGTATACAATGCTCCCTACATCCTTCCTTCACTCCTCCATGGTGTGTCTGTCATAGTCTGCTCCATTTTAGGTGATGAGCTCCATGCTTTCTTAAGCATTAAGCATTCATTCTTCCTGCAACCTACACTGCCCTGAATGGCTGTTTTTCAAACCTGAGATCACGACCAGTATAGCAGCCTGCCATAGTGACTCACAATTTCCAAATATGTAGTTCTTCAGGGAAAAAATATTAGAACTACACCATTTCTATCAGATTTTGAATTTGTTCAATTTCAATTAAAATGTTGTGCTTGCTATAGGGTACTATAGACCTATTAAAAATGCATACAGAAGAGATAATTAACTATTAAAGTCTACACAATTTTAAAATCATTCCTACAGATACGTATTATATTTCTATTGAATTTTAGAGGTTAAATCCTTATGAAATCCCACTGTGGCCTTGTGTTCTAGGCAATAAGGCATAATGCACGGCATGTCTAAGTTTTGTGTTTAATGGCTTGAGAGAAACAGAGCTGCTTATAGAAATCTTTAACATGGCTTCTGCATCTTTCCTCCCACAGTCGCAAAGGGCTGCTAAATTATGGTGCACGGGAAAAAGAAACCACGACATAACATAAATTTTCTAGCCATCCACTATCCGCTGTTTCCCAGTCTTCTTCTGGGCTGGTCAGTTTTGCCCAGTCATCACCAGTCATAGGCTTTTGCCAGTGGCTGCTAAGTTGCTTCTGCTTTGGGCATCCTTGTCCACTGAGGTGTTGTGCTTGTACAGCATACTCAATTTTTTTAACATTAACTTTTCAGCACACATGGGAACAATTCTTTTGAGTGTGTTAGAAACCCTACAGAATCTTTAAAGCACAGCAATGCGAAACTGTAATTTCCTTCTCCCCTTAACAGAGGCAGCTTTGAACTATCTATATCATTACAATATATATCACACTGCTGAAATATCTGCTTAGATTCAACAGCCTAGCATCTTTCTGATGGTATGACAAAAAAAGAAAAACCACACTGCTTTTTTGTTAAAAGTTACAGCCATATCTGCCAACAGCAGAAAAACTTAATCTGAATGATTTTGTCACATAATTTCTTCTAAGAAGGAGAAAGGATACAAACAGGTAAAAACCAGGATATTTTCTGTCAAGAGCATAAACACTGATTCACATTTCCAAAAGTAACATGTGGTGGAGAAAAATATACAAATCTTGAAAAAAATAAGACCATGTACAAGAAATAAATACTTCAGCACATTTTAGATCATGCGCGTGATAAAGCTGTTTTCCTAGACAGACAAAGTGTGAAATTCTTGTCATGGTTCTTAGTCTAAATAATATCAGTAGGTCACCATTCAGCATGTAGCCTGGAGCAGAACTCTTGCTGAAGTGCTTACCATGTTCTACTATATACAAAATGTTTCCTCTTGTCCAGCATTTTCCCCTGATGAAGCAAAAGATTAATAGGATTAGATGCCTTTCCTTGGATCAGTTTGGCAGTTGTTCAACCTCTTTGCAGCTTGTGAACATTTTACTGTTTTTCAAACATTTCTCCTTTCATTATTCCACCTTTGATCGGCTTTGTGTCTCCCAGCGTCATTCCCCCTTCCTTGCCGCTTTAATGAATGACATTGCTTTGAAAGCACCTGAAGACATTCTGAATGTTGTATGTCTCACATTGGCTTCAGCTTGAGGGCAAAAGATTAAATACCCACCCAACTGACAACTCCCTCTCTGTAAAACATATTTTAACAGCGTTCTCCTGCAGATGCACCATTTTTGCATATTCCTGATTTCTTCCTACATCATTTCTTTCTCCTTCTTAATGCATGTATGATTGTAAGAATTCATTTCCATAATGGGGTGCTAGAGCACCAGGAATTAAAGAGAAAATGTAACACCACTTTAACTTACAAAGGACACAACAATTTTATTGACTACAAAGAGACTTCCTCATTAAGACTACCAAATGTACACAACAGGCACAAATTTCTCTGGACTGTGCTCCTGGAGACTGAAGATATGGGAACCAGCTCCTTCCCATCAGTCTCACAGCTGTGGGAGCACAACACCGTAGCTTGGCTAATATTCTCTTTTCCTGGAAGCAAAGGCAGAGCTAATACCCATGTACACAGATAGGCATTGAGTGTCTCTAACTTCTAACCTGGAACAAACTCTCTGAGACACAATTGCAACAAAATAAGGAGACATGGACTCCAGACTTAACCACAGACATACTGTGCATAGACTTGCCAGACCTGTCTGGACACAGGCAACTATTAATCCTGGTTCCTCTTGATGCGTAGCCTGCACCATGTACTCACAGTGTGTGTCCTGCAGTCCTGGGCAACCAGAACATTCACCAGTTCAGTCTGCACTCGTTGGTGGACATCTGATCTGAATTCCAAAATGTCTGGATCAAGCCCAGACCTCTGGCAAGACTAACTGCACAAGCTTGTCAGTGTTTAAATGTGGTTCATACTCCTATTTCCGCCCATGGACAATAACAGGATGATTTTAGGCATTTCCATTACCCAGATTTTGTACAGCTCTTGAAGGTATTCAGATGAAAAGCGCTGTGACACGCAGTGCTTTACACAGTGAAAATACTGTACAAATAACAATTAAAAATATGTTCTTATTTCATTTGGCCATGCTGCTGTCTATCTGAATTGGGTTTACTTAGGAGAGCTAATTGCTTTTACGCATGGGAGCACAGACATACACATTTATAAAACGTAAGTAATTAAAACTGTCTTCGGTCCTTTCTACCAATATACTGTGTGCTTCTGTGTGATCAGTGTATGAAATGAAATGAAATGAAATGAAATGAAATGAAATGAAAGTGTTTTTCTGTGTGTCAGTTCTCTGCTGTTGTACCTGAATCATAATGCTGTTGTGACCTTGTGTCTTGTCTCTACTGTACCACTAGAGATATGTTGTGGGCAAGCCCCAGAGCAAGGAAGTCTAGGATCTTTCTGGGTATAGTACCCTTCCTGTCATGCTGGTGGGATTACTGCCTGCAAGAAGAGCTGAGGTCCCCACAAACTTTAGGTGGCCTCCCCAGCTACAGACCAGAGTCCAGTTTCACACAGGCACTCTGACATTTGGTTCCAATTCAAAATGAAAATAAAAAGGTGTAAAATTCTCAGTGCAAAGAGGATTGAGGCCTAATTCCAGGGTCGTCAGCTGGGAAGGCTGTCCAATGGCTGGGGAGGCTCTGCAAATCCCAGCCCTGCACTGGATGCCCACCACGCTGGTCGGACAGGGCAGAAGCTGGGATCTCTGCTTTCCGGGCAAGGTGCAATCTCCCAGCAAAGTGTTTTCAGTGATGATTCTGCACTTTAAAACCACCAAAGGGTCTTGGCTCAGGCTCAAACAAAAATCTTCTCCTTGTTTAGACTATATGTAGGCCTGACAACCAAGTCAGCATGCTATGAATAGGCTGTTGGTAACAATGAGAGGAGAAGAAACCTGCGGCAACTATTTCCCAGTACAGATATTCCAGTGACAGATCACCTAAAACTTTCCAAATCCTGTCTCTTTGTATTTCAAGTAACAGAGTGCAGCCCATGATGGGCAGTTCCCCGGTGTATTCCTGCTGGCACCCAGTCACTTTAACCACACCGTAGCCCCGGTAGATTTGGTTTCTGTAGTAAGATTCACATCCATAAAATTGTGTCAGAGCCTGATTACTGTTTGAACTATTTATTTCAGCAGTCTCTTAGGTGCCTGTATTAGAGCTAGGGACCAAGAGGGCTTGGTGAATTTATTGTTAAATATTTTCTTTTCAGCAGACATATATGTGGCTGAATCTGAGTGTAATCAATGAGGTAGGAAACCACTCTACTCTCCTACTTGCACATTGTGAGAAGGCATTACCTACTGCCAGTCATCAAAGGTATGAAAAAAGCAACTGTTAGAAATGAGACTGTTGGTCACACATGCAGAACCTTTTCTGCTACTTGGCTAGGCAAGAATAGCCAGTCTTTAGCTTAGTTCCTTTATCTTCATTTTCACAAATAGCAGCCATTAACCAAGGAGTGAATTCAATCAGCATGTCTCCAATGGGAGATAAAGTTGAAACCATCTGCTAGTTCTTAAAAGCAATGAGGCAAATTTTATTACAGAGTGATTTGGTTACTGTTGCCCTTGTTTCAGCTCACTCATTGAAGGCTTTCTCTTCTGAGAAGTCTTGCCTAAGGTCCAAAGTGAGACTAGTATGTCCAATGCACTGTTTGTAAATATCAGAAAAAAAAACAAACATGGAACAACTGGAAGTTGCTGTTCAAAAGTAGCATACCAGTCTTTCGGGTCAGGATTAACATACATGGATAAAGTCCCCAGAAGAGTCTTACGATGTATTCATTTTCTTTAGGACTTCCTTCCCCTGTTCTTGTCCCATCTTGTTTGTATGCCAATTTTCCTGGAATATAAAAAGTTTTTTAAAATTAAAAATTAGCATGAAAATTGCACATGAACTTCTGGGCTGGATTCTATTACAAAAACCACAGCATAGCCAATTTTATGTATAACAGTATTTAGACATCTTCACTGCATTCACCATAGCTAACTATGTTTTAAACAAACCCACATGTTAATGTTAACTCAAGCTTCCCAGATATTGATACTGGCATCAGTATAAACATCCTTGTTAACTCTGCATTTTGAAATAGTCCAAAGAGGTCTGGACTTCCTTAATCTGACAGTAAATATATGGGTAGAGCCATGTGCTCTCTGAATTCTCAATAAAATCTTCAAATTCCTTTCCAAATCACACCCCAAATAGTTGGATGAACTTAGTCTTTTAACTACGGTAGACATACAACACCTATGTGTAGTGTATATACTGTGATATATATAGAATCATAGAATCATAGAATGGTTTAGGTTAGAAGGGACCTTGAAGATCATCAAGTTCCAATGCCCCTGCCATGGGCAGGGACGCCTCCCACTAGACCAAGTTGCTCAAAGGCCCATCCAGCCTGGCCTTGAACACCTCCAGGGATGGAGCTTCCACAACTTCTCTGGGAAACTTGTTCCAGTGCCTCACCAGCCTCAGAGTGAAAAATTTCTTCTTAATATCTGATCTAAATCCACCCTCTTCCGGTTTAAAGGCATTCCCCTCATCCTATCACTACATGCCCTTGTAAAATGTCCTTCCCCAGCTCTCCTGTAGGCCCCCTTTAGGTACTGGAAGGCCACAATAAGGTCTCCCTGGAGCCTTCTCTTCTCCAGGCTGAACAGCCCCAACTCACTCAGCCTGTCCTATTAGGAGAGGTGCTCCAGCCCTCTGATCATCTTTGTGTCCCTCCTCTGGACCCACTCCAACAGGTCCATGTTCTTCTTACTTTGGGACCTCCAGAGCTGGATGAAGTATTCCAGATGGGGTCTCACCAGAGTAGAGTAGAGGGGCAGAATCACCTCCCTAGTATATAAGGTATCCTATAGTATAAGGTATATACATGATATATACTTTATACTATGATAAGGTATACACCACCTTCATTACTCTTAGGCAGATAAGGCAATGAAATTTTATCAAATCGGAAATCATGCAAAAAATCACATTATCATTCAGATCCTCATTCAATAACAGGCTAGAGAGGTTGGAATGGAAGTGCTGTAGCTACTTGAATGTCAAGAGGTCTACAATTCTTTCTGCTCATTAATGTAAAATAAAAATTTCAGATTATTCTTCACAGATCTGTTGCCCAAAACTGCAAGTTGTTAAACAGTTTGCCGGTTGCTGGCTGCAAGGGCTGGGAAGGACTGGGGGGTTACAAGTAGATGGCTATACTAAAGATAAGCGTTTGGGTATATACTCCCTAAGCAAGAATTAATCACACCTGAGAGAATTAGAAACCTAAACGTACGGCAAAGACTTGAAGTCTGCAACCTTGTTCTACTAAAACACTCTGACATTAACTGAACAGTGAGCACACTGCTGCTGCTAAAGTGGCTTCTGCTTCTAACTGGATACTTCTTTCTCTTCTAGGAATTTTTCAGCAGTAGATAAGGTTAAGCCTAAGATCAAACATTGCATTTGTTTCACCTACTTTATCCTCCCTGTCAAACTCGGGGAGGAAATAAAAATGCTTTTGTAATAAACTCACTGAACACAACAGCTGTTCACTCTCTTTTCTGAGTGACATGGTTGTGTTATATCATGATCAAGTCTTATTTTTCACAGTGACACTACTGTGGTAGGAAGCATTACTGCCTATTTGGAAATTCTGTCCTAGCAATACAAGCAAAGAAATACTTTTCAAACTCCTGTCTGCTACCTCTATTGCAATGTTATGGCATTCAGATTTATGGGAAGTGTCTGAACTTTTGTAACAGTAATTAGCTGAAAGTCTTCGGGGGGGTCTCCTTCTGCTTTCTTTTTCAATGTACGCATGATATAAGTAATTACTCTTTTGGGTCAACTGCTTTTCAGAACAGATTTCTTAGTCTGAGCTTTATTTAAATTTTACACCATACTTTTTTCTTTTTCTGATTCTTCACCAGTTCAGATGCTAAAAAATAATAAAAATCTACTGAAAAAAAGACAGTTAACTTAAGTGGCTTAAGAAGTTATTTGATAGTAATGGAACATTTCCATCATTTTTTCTGGACCAAAGAAAAATAAGGGAAATGCAGTTGCAGACTGAGTCAACTCTTACTGGGATTTTAAATAACATAGACATGCCTATACAAATTTAGAAAAATGAAAACTGCAGTTTTATTCATGGGAAGAGAATCTCTTGGGTAAAGACTTAAGCAATTTTGGGGGTGGAGCTTATAAAATAAAAAAAAATCATGTCCAAAATAAGCATCTCCTGTAATAAAAAGTAAAATGGCATCTGTTTTATAGGGGAAAAAATGGATCCAACACACTGTTGGCAAAATGATGAATGTCTATAAAATATAGGAGGTAGAATACAGTTGTAATTTAAATATGGATTAACAAAGGCCCCAATATTTTTATTTTTATAGAGTTATTTGATATTTCCAATAATTAAAGCATTGCTTACAGCACTCTCCATCTAGGCCAAAAAAAATACTATTTCACTCAAGAAGACACCAAATGGATTTTGCTTGTTTTCCTTTTTTTTTTTTAATTTATCAGGAGCGATGGGCAAAAAAAAAGAGGCACACATGTAATGCTGGTTGAAAAAAGAGCTAGGAATAAAGTTTTAGTCATTCAAAACAATGAAATTAGAGGAACTCAATTTTATGCATAGCAAGAATTCAACACATGTGGCCACTAAGAATACATAAAGGGGTGAATGTATATTTTAAGATTCTAAGCTAGCACATTTTAGAAGGCAAATTAATCATTCTACCCCAAGGGATGAATTAGGTGCTTAATAATCTTAGCAATCTCTGACTACATGGTGCATGTAGGGCACAAAAATACTGATAATGTCTGTGGAGCCAGAACTCTCTTCAGGTTTCAAGTTTAAATAAACCATTCTAGGCAATCATCTGTAGAAAAAAAGGCTTGAGTTGTTACAGAGCATTACATTAGAGTATCTGGCTGATGTTGCAGTAATATCAAATATCTTTCAAGAACTGCTTGTCTGGAATAGTTTTTCGTCCCTCACTAATGAAAAAAAAATCAAAGTTGAGCTAAAATACTTCATTGACTTCTGCAATCTTTCATTCTCACTGACAAATATTTGTCTTACATTGTGTGCTGTTGTGCCATAAAGGTTATGGATCATCTGTAAAGAAGTGGAGTGTAGCAAGGGACTAATGTTTCCCATTCTGCGTTTGTGGTATAGCTCTTGTACATGAATGCATTCTAACTTCAGATTTTTCCACACATAAGGAACTCCACATATTATGAATTCGTTTTTAGCCAGTGTTTATTATATGTACTTTTAATGATTTCAGAGCCTTTTTAACATGCAGATTCTATTACAAGTGTTTTGGTTTTTGAAAGTGAATTGTAAGATCCCAATTAAAGAGAAAATATTTCTAAGAAAAGTTGTGTTAAAGGATACTTTGTGCATGTTATACACCTAACTCTTTATTTTAGCAAAACAATACCTTTCCACTTTCCTTCCCTGCTTCTGAAGTTTATTTACTCATGTATTTATGCCATTTTTATAATCCCATTACATTCCTCAGAGCCCACAGAGTGGAGACTTAAGCTCCATTTAATACATCTAAGCCCGTCAGTCTACTAAATTCCAGTGTCACCACGATTTTGTTTTACAGCTACTTTAGGCAAGGTTATTAGAGAGGAAAACAGAAACAGGGCAAGCCTGGCTTCCACCTGGAGACCACACAGGGACCCTCTGTCTGTACCCATGGTACGTCTTTACCTGCCAAAGGCTTAATGAATGATCCCAATCCCATAGGCTACTGGGCTTGCTCAGAAATGTTTAAGGAGTCAAAATACCACGGTTAGAATTTCTGGAGTTTTATATAATAAATAATCAAATAATTTCAAACATCTGTGAGGAAGTCAAGTAACCATGATGAAAACACTGGGCTATGGCTGTTTAAACAGTAGCCCAAATTAAGGCCAACAGAAACTGAGTTTTCGTAGACCCATAGGACTGAACAGGACCTCAAAAAGTCAGCTAATCCATTTGGATACAAAAATGTACGATTAGTTATGCATGTCTCACTTAAGAAAGATGCTTGCCCAGGCCATCCCAAAGAAATTTCTTAAATTGTCACAGCAATGTCTTTTTATCTTTCTTAATTGCAAAAATCTAAAACCAGGAGATGATAATCTTACTGTTACTATTCAGAATGAAACCTTGGTCTAAATTTTTGAGACAGTAACAGCCTGATTCACTCCACAGGGAAGGAAATCTTTCCACTTGCTGTCAAACAGCTGCCACAAAACCACTTTGCAGAAGCTTTGCATAAACTTAAGGAAAAAATCACTTAAATGCAGACGAAGGCTCAAAGAGAAGATGCGGCGAGGTCAGCAAAATATTTTGAAGCAGCAGATCTTGTAGCTTTGCTGGAATTATACACTGCTGAAGCACTATTCTCTTCCAGCCTCTCAACAAACTCTCCAAGAAGCAGCTACCTATTGCCTGAATTTAAAAACAAGATTTCTCCTCTGAACAATAGTATTTTAAAAATCTGACAAGGTAGGAGCTACATGAGATAGAACAATTCTTAAAATGAATCCTTAACACCTACACAATAAAAACATCGTTCAATCCACTGTTCATTCAAATGTACTAATGATATATGCAAAGAAACAGGAGTTTCGATATATTTGAATGTTGAATATCTAAAAATTTTATTTTTTTTTTAAATTCCTGAAATAGCAATACTTTGTGTATAACACATTACTGCAACTTTCTATCCAAACACAGTAACTTCAGATGAGATTTATTAGAAAGCTAAACCCAGCCCAGTCACCTCAGGTTTCTTCTAAAGACAGTGAATCAACAGATACCTTATTTGGTAACAAAAGAAATCTATCTCATTCTGAAACAGTCATCTGAGATCCCACCTCGGAACGATTCATTTGATTTACTTCTCTCCAACCACCATATAAAGAGCCCACCATGATTTGCTCACATTTAGACATGCAACATCTAGATGCCTAAAGTGACAGCAGAAGCCATCTAAGCGACTGACTGGGTAACCTAGAAGCTGTGTTTGCAGCTGACCAACATCTTAGGACAGTTGAGTGCAGTCTTCCAGCATTCACAGTTTCCAAGTCAGGCAGGCCCCAAAACTCATGGCAGGGGCTTAATCACCAGGAGATGATTGATACATCCTGTTACACATGATAAAATGAACAGGTCCATAAGCATTGACTCAATGCAGTCTGTGCCTAATCTCATAATCCCCCTACATACAAACCTTTCAGCTTTTAGGTGGGTACATGTACTATCAAGGAGAATGAGAATTTTCCTGGTGTAGACTTTGTACTTTTTTGTAGGATTTTGCCGTCTATGAAATGACAGAGTATAGTTACTGTCACACAAAAAACAGACTGCTGCTGACATAGTCAGCAGTTTACCATTTGTAAACTAAATATCATGTTGCATTTTAATACTAATTGAAGTTCCTCCCCGCTGAAAGCCAAGCATTTTAATTGCTGGACAGCATGTGTAGAGTAATAGAAAAAAAGATTTTTTTTTCTTGAGGGCAAACAGAAAGTCATTTGGCTATCAGAATAGCAAGATATCAAAAAGCTACCGATTGTGTTGTTACAATATATGCTATCTGAATGTTTTAACATGACAAAAATATGAAACTGTAATGCTAACATAGAGGTCATTTTTAGTGCGTCTAACATTTCTGCCATTATACAAAGAATTGTAATTGGTTTTACATTATTGCTAAGTAGTTTCATTTATGAGAATCTATGGCTGAATATATTCCACAGAAAACTTTAGGAAATTAATTATGAAGGAAAGCAACTTTACAAAGAAGAATGGTATCATTCTCATTTTTTGTCATTTATCGAGTAAATGAAATAGGTGTTTCACGAAACAAACTTTGTAAGGTCTATTTCTCTAAAACCTTGCTACTAAACACAAGAGGGGAAAAAATTGTGCAAGGCAGACACCATCCAGGTTAACAATAACTAATCTGATCAATAGACATTCTCATATGTATAAATTACATCCCAGTGAGTGATTTGAAAATCCTTTTGATTTGTGTTAACTGTTTTTTCAATTTAGTAAATAAAGTCCTGATGCTCCCAAGCCTTTAATTTGCAAGCACTGCCCTGTACACAGCACTGTGACTGAGGTCCATTATGGGTGTATTTACAGGATCACAGCCTTATGTGAAATACTTCTGCCAGAAACTAGTTCAAAAAGCTGATGCACTTAATGCTTGAGGATTTCCCATTTACTTGCTGCTGAACTTTTGAGAAGAAGTAAGTTATGATATGTATCACTATAAAAAAGACCCTGGAATGAAAACCACTTGAATGACTGCCTTCACTGAAAACAAAACAAAAAGCCTTTTAATAAGTATTTAGGAAGTTTCTTGTCCCCAAACAACACAAGTGAAATTAAACAATCCTCCCAAGAAAAGATCTGCCGTCACAGGTATCTTTGTATTACTGCATAGGCTCTGTGAGCCTTTTCAAGTGTGCAGTGAACAGATGGAGATTGTTACAAGCTTTTCAAACCAGTGTTTACTGCAAACTTTCAGGCAATCTGTCATGGTTTTTGTATTCCCAGGGACTTTTTAAGTTCTTGAAAAGGGACCAAAATCATAAACGATCCTTACTAATCCACGTCTACCTAATTCACAAGCAAACTTTCATACTCAGTATCAAAAACATGTTTAAAAGGGTGAAGGAAATTATATGATCTTCTCAAACACATCAGATCACTTTTGAAGACACGGCTATATTCATTGTTGCATTCAGAGAAAGCAGACACTGTAAAAAAAAAAAAAACCAACTTGTTCTTGTCCTAGGGAACAGGACATATTTTTTCTTCCAATTAATGACAAGACTTGTTGAATGCAGTAGTAGAATAATATGCAAAACTACAAGCTTGGTTCCCTGCTGTTCAGTCTATAAGAGTGTTCTCTGAGCCAGCTGAGACCTACATTAGTTTTAAATTGTCCAACATAGGGAGCAAAATTCGTTGTGCCCTTATTACCAGTATACTCATTTTACCTCTACCTAAGCTTTCATACAGGGTTAGATTGTAGCTCCTCATCTACATATCAATGCAATTTTTCCCCTGACATTTTTCGTAGCGACAAACAAGCAATAAATTGAATATCTCCCTCGGAGGCACTCGCAGAAGTGTGTATTCTTCTAACCCTTGTTATTTCCTATAAATAATAACTGCAACACAATTTTTTAATAATATAAAAAAATCCCTTCAGAAATTACATCACTTCAAATTTTCAACTTTTGTACAGTTAGATTGTGAGTCAAAAACCAGAAAAGCATGGTGTGATCACTAACAGATTTGTCTTCCAGATTTCATAAAAAGAAAACTATAGCTTAAATTTAAGTTCATTTGACAGTTTCAAAATTCCTGAATTCTTTTTTTTTCAAATGATTTCGCTAATGAGTCACTACATCTGTCAGCACACAGTGCCAGTTGTAAATTGCTGACAGGCAACAACGACAATTCGAGAGTATTCTGTCACAGGGTCTCCTACTCTTGATAACATCATCATTGATATCCCCAATTGTTTCTTGTACATGAAAGGAGAAAAGGGCCATCAGCTGAATATTTTCATTTGTCTAACCAGTAACAAACAGCAACCAGCTAAAGGCTAAGGGTACCCTGACAGATAATTTAAACAATCACAATCGGTAGATCATAGCCCATAAAAACAAAAAAAAGTGCCCACAGCACACTTGAGGCCAGTCCCTTCAATTGACAGAATGGTTTGACAAATTAAAACAGAAGCTGCCAATCTTGAAACCCACAATAAAGTATTATTAGCATCTATGTATGACATACAGTCAGAAAAATATTTATGCACTTAAGATCTTTGCTATAAGTTACATGGTGTTTTACAGATTTGAGATCCTGGGGTTTTTTTACTTATTCACCTTTACATGATCATTAAAAAAACAAAACAAAACAAAAAAAAAAACAAAACAAAACCCAACAACCTATTGCTTTTTTTCATCACAGTCCCTTTTATGCCCAAAGAGAACCCAGTCTGGTTTGGAGAATACATTGTGAAGCTGCAAAACAAAATTTGAGCCAGCTCACACACTGAGCAGGTGATGAAAGTCAAACTTCCTCATCAATTATTTCTAATGCTCATGGGGATACAGTGGGCTTTGTTGCTAGTGACAGAATGTCATCTGGGCAAATCTGTCCTACTGGCCCAAGGGTAAACTCCCTATAATAGCCAAGCAACCAAAAACATAAGGAAACAGCATGTGTGGTCTTGACAGACTTTCAATTCATCAGTCCCAAAAGGGTAAGTGATTGACTATCCAAAGTCTTTGAAATTTCCCAGGTAATTCAATATGAATGATGCAGCTCAGCCTTAGAAATCATACTGATTCATCCTGGGAAGCAGCTAACAGGTATTCAGAGCACTCTTGCGCTGAGACGGCACGACTACGGGATGAGGAGCAGTGATAACTGTCCAGCAAGGCCTGCAGAGCTCACTGAAGAGATTTTGCTTTTCCACGGGATCAATAAAAATCACTAATAATGCGTTAAGCTATACACTGAATTGATAGAATTCATATTTTAATGTACAGCTTTTACAGGTCTAGGAGCAATAATCCATTGAGCATGTAAAGGCCAGGGAAAAGCTTGGCAGCCTGCTGGTATTTTAGTTGGCATTGCACTGTAAGGGGGTTTTAAACTTCAGTGAAGCTACATTGTTACCCGAAGCATGTGAACCTATTCAGAAATCATTTGAAAAGTCAACCATCTGTAGATTTTGTAGCTATGAGAATGCCACAGGCAGCTGAGGATTTCTATTGCTTGATAATGTGCAGCATGATAAATTCCGAATGGACGTTTCTTTTCTGAATGGTAAAAGTACAAGTATGGTAAAGGCTATCAAGTGCCTCATGCCCTATAAGGTTATTACGGCCATTTGGTTACCAAAGAGTCTCTCCTGAATCCTGGGAGGTGAGGTCCACAAAGTGATTAGTTACTTGACCAAACAAAATCATCTCCCCATCTGCCTCACAGTGTCTGCCTGAACTGGTCCAGCCAAAGCTGTGTCTGCAGGCTGGTAACGCTGCGGAGAGGCTGCAGAAGCTCGCTGGCGACCGCTCGTGCCGGCAGAAGCAGCAGAGCACTGCTGTGCCTGCGGGGGCTCAGCACGACAGACAGATGGACAGACAGTGCAACGCGTGCCAAGGGTTCCGGCCACGCCGTCTTGGAGGATAAATAGGTGTTACGCACAGGCTTATCCACTGCTGCATGCGTATCCGTAATTCATGGAGCAACAGATAGCTCTAGCTGTATTTCGATGCTGTCCTTTCCTCTAAGCATCTTTTTAGGGACTGTGGTAGTTTGTTCATTGAAGTACTTTGTTTATTATTAAACCCTTTCTGATGCAATCCATTTACCATGCAATACTCTAGTCAGAAAGAATCTCCCTATCCATTCCAATAAAGAGGAGTATTGTAAAGAATATTTAAAAGTTAGGCATTGACAAAAAAAAGGGATATAATAGGGATATAATTTAATGTATATTTTTAATACAGTAATAAAAAGGCACCTGCCTCTGGCCATCTATCAAAAACTCAGTAAAGAAAAAAATCACCTTTAAGTGTACCACATGAGTATAGTCTTACGTTCTTTCACCATTCTACAGTTTAGGCTTTATTTTCAAGTACCATGTGGTCACTTGTGGAAACACAGTGCCCACAAAGATGCACAGAGAGGTTATGGAAGACATTTTCTACTGACTGTTTAGGAATATCAGTACCCTAGTCCTGCAAAAACAGTCTCCAACAACAGCTAGTAGAAACATGTGCATTGGTCCAACTTTGAAATTGTTTATTCAAGAAAAACAATGCCCTATTTCTGCCTGGAGAAATGAATATGGGAATATGACAGCAGCTCTGACACATGAGCCTCCTATGCACACAATTTTAACAGCAAAGATCATGTCTAGGAAAGCATAAAGCTGTTCTGAAATCATACACTTGAAAGTTCCTCAAAGAAAAGCAATTGTCAGAAAAAATACATAATGAGGCTTTTAGGCTTTTAACACTGCTACAGTCATGCTGAGTCATTTTACACACAACACATGTTTGCATCCTCCTTCAGCTAGGATGTGAACCCTCTTTAGGAAGTCTTCTTAGATATTTAGTCTTTTTATACATTCCTCTTCTCTGTTCTCATTCGGTTCCGCAATAGCTGAAATCTCTTGACTCATTTACTATTTATTGGAATGAATCAATTTGTTATCTTCTTGATGAGGCTTTATATTTATTCTATTGTTTTACAGTTAAATATATACGCTAGTTTTTCTCTGTGAAGTGATTTCAAGTATTACAGTTAAGGTCAGGATGTAAATAAAGAAATTGATTAAATGTCAGTTTACCTAGATTAGCTACGTCTTAAAAGACTCGTAAGAGATTGACAAAATGTTTTTATGTGTCCTAAAAATAAATAAAAGTAACATCTTTGGTAGAGTGGGAAGAGAAACTACAGTGTATGAGGTTTAAAATGAAATCTTCATTTGTTTTACAAGTATAAAGAAAGTAAAAGAGATGTTCAGAAAAGTTGTATAGCTGGGAAGTAAAAAGAACGCACTTGCAAAACTGGAAAATGTAGACTATTCAGTTTGGAGTTTGACATGAAATAATTCTCCTTATGACAAAGCCATCTTTCCTTTACGACATTATTTCCCAAAACAAAAGGGGGCTCTGGAGTGCAATAAAATCAAATGCTGGAGAATATAATTCGTGATGCAGTGTAATAAGTCAGATCCCTTTGCGTGCAAAAATCAAGGAGTCCAATTTGGATCACGCCTCTGTTTTTAAAGTGCATTATCTACGGGATAGAAGAAAGATAGGTCACCTTGTACATTTGTTTCTGTGCTGAAAGGATAGGTCCATTAGAAGCCCTCTCTATTTAAGCACCATCATGAGGGAAGAGAGAGGTGATTAGCAAAGGCATTTAACAGATCTATGGTATTTTTGAAATGACATGGGGCTGGCTATGCGAGAACCACGAAAAGGACGCCTGACTTGTTTTCAGAGGTAGACTCTGTTTTCCCTCAACTCCCCTTATAGCTGCAAAAATTATACAGATTTTTAGCAAAAATACCTTCCAGCTTAAAAGGAATGAGTGAGTTAACCACAGCCAGACCACTGGGCAACGGACCTCTATTTATTTACAGATGCTGGTATAATAGGAAGAAGAGCTGGAAGGGAGCATGAAGGATTATCTACTCCATACCCATCAACACACTAATAAAACCAAAGAAAACTAATTGATGTATGCATTGTTTGTAAGTGCATATGTATAATATTAATGTTGTTTGTCTGGAAATTTTAGCAAGGCCTGGGAGACAGAGCTCAGCTGATCACACATGCAGAAAGACAAACTGAGCACTCTTTTAATTAGTGGGAATATGGGAACAATAACTGAACAGATTTTCTATTTCCCTGGCAAGGACACTTGAATTCATGCAGCAACCTTCAGAACGAGGCTCTGTTTGGTAATGGCCATTCCAAAATAGTAAAACTCAAACAAATATCTTATTTTCTGAAATTAAGCATAAACACTCTTGACAGTAACACGACAGGACTAGTCAATTAGCTCTGCAGTGCTAATCCAAGCAACTAAAAGTATTCCAGGGTAAAACCAGTGAAAGCAAAATCACACGGCTTCCAACTATCCCTACTTCTTTAAAACAGCTACAGTTTGTGAGCATCTAAAAAATTACACCTGTTTCCATCTCCTCCATCTGCTTAGAATAGATATTGAGTCTACCTTATATGTCAGATAAAAAAGTCAACCATATGAACATTATTAAGTGTGTTGTTATAAGCCATTTCTTTTTTCTTTTTGACACTGTGGAAAAGGAAAAAAAAGGAAGCTTGACAACAGTCACAACAACTTGTATGACAAGATAGTTTTAACACAAAAGTATTTACAACAGAACTTCATTGAAAATGTAAAGTCAGTCAGAGATTTGTAGTAACTAATATATGACAGGAAAATGTGCACCATGACCTTACAAGAAGGAAAGTGCTCAAAAAGGGGTAGTTTTCCTTTAAGTTTAGAACTTAATCCCCGAATGTGCTACTTATCTGCCCATGTAGTTCCTAAGAAGATATTCCCACTGGGATTTGTTAAACAAGTTCAAATTATTTGTGTAAATTACGGTAGCAAAATCAGGCTCTTAGGGAGCAATATAATACTGATTGCTGTTAGTACAGCTTTTGACATGATGAGAGGGAAAAAATATATCCCTTCCAAATAAGGACATAACTAAAGACCTAATGAAAATTACTTTTTCCTGAATCCCTATCAGGGACTTTCTGCTGCTGCACATAACAGAATCAGCCAGGGACCACCTTACCCATACAGAAACACGTGAACGGCATGTGATTCCCACAGCAGTACCCCATTTGGGGTTTGCAGCAAAGGTGTAGCTCACAGGACTGTGTTCCAGCAGCAAACTTTGCCCATCCACTCCTTGACTTACCCATCTCAAGGTAGTTCTCACCGACCTGCCACACACGACTGGTCCCCTACTGCCTCACATTATAGCTAAGCCGATCAAGCACAAGGGGATGGACCTCTCCTCCCAGCCCACCCGCTGGCCCCCACCTCTTCCCTCTCACCTATGCTGACCCCGCCGCGAGCCAACCAAGGATCCCAAACCAACAGGGAAGGATGTGTTTTGAGCTAGTTGTTCAGAGTGTTATTTTTCTTGCTGGTTTAGCTCCCAGAAACAGCTATTTGGTCTCCACGAGTGCAAAAGCAGAAACAAAGCAACAAGGTCATTAGTTTAGCAGTAGGTTTAGTTAGGTGGAGCAGTAACAAGCAACCTAATCCTTCCTCATGGGATTCACTTCGTTGTGGGGGTTTGCCGTAAACCAGATCAGTGAAAAAGGATTCAGGATTAAAAAGAGGAGAGGGTATGAGCTCTAGATAATATGACTCATACTTTTCAGAGAAAAAAACTGTATAAACAGTTGCATTGGCACAACAAAGGAGACAGTGATTTATGAGAGACAGAAGAGGGGAAAGCAGCTGCAAGCCGAAGGGACTAGGACCTTCTTAAACTAGGTTTTCCATCAGAGAAATCATAATGTGAAACCTCAATTAAATGTTTTTTCAAGTGTTATCTTTCCACTACTTTTTACCAAAATGTCATATGTACCATTCTCAACCTTTAGATCAGGAGATTTGCTTCATGTTTGTGCATGCCCTACACGCACAAGTCAAGTGAAACACTGAGGATTTCCAGTGAAAATCTGTATGCACGTAGCAGGTCTGATTGCCTGTTACCTCCTGGTCTGTTGAAAATGCTTTTCTATATTTTTCTCTCCTTCCCCTTGTGCCCAAGGTGCTGAGAGCTAATAGCTTGCTGTCGATGCCATTGCTCTGCACAAGGGCATGGTTCTGAGAGGATCAGTTAATAGCTGAGAGTGAACAACAACAAAAAAATCTCTACAGTTGCAGCACATTTTCCCCTGCTCTCATCACCCTGGATGGAACTCAGAATTGCAGCTTCCACTTCACCCTAAAGTTTAAAGTAATAACAGAAGACAGGGGATTTTAGGATTTATAGCAGACCCTCAAAGAAACGTAAATAAGGACACCATGAATATATGACATACTGTTTTTGAATCTGCATTGTAGCCATATCTCTTTTGTCCACTTCACTGAGACCCAGTAACAAACTATTCTCCCACAGCCCACTCTCTCTACTCTCATTCTCTGTATTTTCTTGGAGAAGGGTCAAGCAGTACTCCGGGAGGTCCCTGACACCAGACAGTCTAGGAGGTAGGACGGTGGTGCACACCATTAAGTGCACCCACCTGAAGCACAGACACAGCCATCAAATGTCAGTAGACCTTAAGGCTGTAAGTGGCCTGGGGGCATTTTAAAACATTTCCTTCTATACCCACAAGTTCCTGCAAAAGAAACAGAACTGAACCTACTCTGCACTTGCATTGGAAATACAAGAAAAAAAGACATCATAGCAATTCCCTCTGTTCATAAGAAAATAAGCACAAGCTAAGCCTGTGCAAGAAGGCAATGTCAGACATGAAAAGGATTTTTCTTTTGAATTATGTTTATATTAAGAACCCAGCTGTTAGTGGAAATTACACCAGCAGAAGTGCCATCACCAATGTTTAGACCTGTTCCAAGTTTGGTTGTTAGCTGCAGAATATTCAAACCTACAGTGTCTTTCTGTGATTTTTCCAGTCATTTGAGGGTTTTTCTTAATTTTCTGTATTACTTAAAGTGATTCAGCTTTACAAACGGTGAGGGGAAAAGAAGATGTGAAGTCTATTTCAGTGCAGATGTATTTCCTATGTGAGCTTCCAAAAAGCCTGTTGTGTCTCTGAAACTTCACAATAATTATTTATTAGTTCCTTTGTTAAGGGTGCAAAAAATCTGGAAACAAATCAGGAGGAAGAGTGCCACAGAAATACTCATTTCTCACGAGAAATCTGTATACGGATTTAAATACAATAGGCTCCAGTCGTAACATTTGTTTTCCCCTACCACTGAAGCCCTTGTAAACCAGTTTTCTCTAAATGCATCAGTTTCTAGTATCATCAGAAGAGTGGGGTAAACGTTTTGAAAGAGCGATCCCCTCCGTCCCACTTGGGATGGACTGGCTTCCTATGCAGGGAGAGTTCAGAGTGAGCAGGATCTCAACCCACCTCCTGCTGCCAAACCAAGATGGAGCAGCCCTGCACCTCTTTAGCACACACCCCCTCCTCCAAATTCAGCATAGCAAATGGACTCCTACCTTAGAGATAAATGCTGCAGAAATGCATCTGAATATGCTGGTTGATTTCACATACTCTCATTCTCAGGTCGTTCCAGGCTGCTTCTGAATTTTCTTTGGTTCTCTGCTGTTGTCCTAGGATTTCTCAGCCCCACCAGAACTCCATTCCCGCTTCACAAGTTATGAAATCATGCTCAAGCAATGAATAAGGCACAAAATCTCTGACAAATTTTACATCATCATTATTATTATTATTATTAGCTAGTTGAAAATGAATGTACCCTTAGCTGTGCAAAAGACAAGAAGACATAACGCCTTGCCTGCTGCGTAAGACTGGAAATACAGAACAGAGAACTATCACTAATCACTAAGAAATTACATAAAGTGAAACGTGGTCCCAAAAAATCACACGCACCCATGAAAATCACCCCCCATATCATAAAACTGACTACTTTTGTTACTTGTCTTTCTGTTTCCCACCTCACCCTGCTAGATTCGTAGCCATTGGCTTTCGGGTTACCTGAGGAAGTACCACGAGACAACCGACTGCCCCTCTCGTTCCTTCACTACAACACTCACCCAAAGCCCCACTGAGCCCATCCAATTCACCACACCAGCCTGAAAGTATTCCAGCGTATCGAAAGAAACTAAAGAGCTTTCTGCTGGCTAAGTAAGCTGGAGCAGCCTCCGAGGGTCAGGTGACCATCAGAACATACCCAAAAAATATATACCAGGACCTAGAGAAAGCAGGGTGCAGGGAGTGAGACAATTTCTGTCTGTGGCTTCAAACTGCCACATCAGTTTAGCCGTCTCATGGACCTACCAGGGGATTCAAGGGGATTGTTTCAGAGGCAGCTGACCCCATCTAAGGGTGCTCTCCTGCCACAAGGGAAGACCTCACTCCCTCCTCCTCTGCCTGCCTTTCCCAGACCCACTTTTAGACAGGTCCCCCTCACTTGTGCTCATCAGTTTTCAATCAGTTGATAACAACCACTAACACAACAGAAAACTACCTTTTTTTCTTTATTATTTTTACCCACCTTTTCTGCCAGGTTGGTGAGTTGAATCTGCTCTGACGGGGCCTGATGTGTCTGTCCCAGCACAGGCAGGCAGCGGAGCCAGGGGGGAGCTGGACCTCTCCCTCCCAGCAGAGGTGAACTAGATCCGCTCTGAGCCCTGAAAATGTGTCATCAGTCAGGTGCCTTCTTGCTGAAATGGCAACAGTGACCTGAAGACCAGAAGTTAGCAGACTACTAACAGCATTTGTCACGTAATTGAAAATTCTTTGAATATCCTCCAAAGGTCTACTACATACATTTTTGTTTAAGCACAGAAGGCCTCAGCTCGTAGCACACATTCTTGCACAAAAAAATGCCCATGCCAATGGACACAATGGGTCAAAACTCTGCTTTCCAGACCAGGATGTATAGGAAGTGAGAGCACATGTGAAGGCACCACTCTTTCTCTCCTGCTCCATGCAGGAATGTGGGGTGACGTATCTACAGACAACTGAGCAGACCTAAAAACTCATTGCTACCAGGAGAAAGCCTTCCTGCTCTCACACATTTCCAGTCCAGGGTCAGAAAGTCATTTGATCCCTCCGTGAGGGATCAGTTCAGCGCACTAAACAGACAAAACCATCTTCACATTTTTCTGCATCAATCTCCCTTAGTTTAATATTTTGTTTAAATTTTGACTGTTCTCTTTCCCAGTTTTTTTTTCTTTCTATGTATTTCTGTATATATTTACAGTTTTAATTTTAAAAGTAGAGCTAATTTACTTATAGAAATCCTGACATTGTTATTTGTAAATGTTGGATGTGCAGCACTGACAACTTTTACTTTTTTTATATGAATATACTGTTAAAGAACATGACAATCTGTCTCCTCTGTGACTGATTTGGTTCCACAAAGTAGTGTTTTCTAGTAAAAATGTTTTGTTAAACAATATCTAGCCATTTATATTCACAAACTATTAAGTCATTAGATATTCTTCAGGGATTTGTCCTGGTCCCCAGCTCAAGCAAACCCTTTCAGTTACATTTTGTGTACCTGTGTTTCTTTGTAAACTAAAAAAAAAAAACAAAACCCAAAACAATGTTTTTTTAGGGTAGCATGATGAATCTAACACTTAAGTATCATTTTTTAAACCATGCAGGTTATGTAAACACAGAGTAACTCATATGTAAGTCCAACATAAGATGTCAGCTACTTAATACCCCAAAGCTTTGAAATCGATAACAGCAATCATATGTTGAAAAGAACTGCTGCTCCCTTTTGGTAACTGATATCTTCTACAAGCAGGTACTTCACACTTTCCAGCAAAGCCAAATGCCTGCCTTCACCACTGACACTGGTTAGAGCCTGTCTATGAACACATAACTAAATGTCATGTCATTAGCAGCGCTGTGTTTTGGGAGGACTTTATTTTTATGTGCATTTAACTACTCTCTTTGAGTCCACTAATTTACGGCTACGTTCCATCCAGATGGAAACATTTAATCTAATCTATGCCCCATTTTCTACACTGCTCATGACAAGGCTTTCAAGGCATTTAAGAGGCTGGGGAGAGGAGGAGGGGTGGTTGAAGTGTTCTGGGAGACTTTGTGAATGATTAATGTCTCTGCAACTCCAGAAGAAGCAGGGGGATGTTTGACATGCTACTTATGCCTTTTATTACTGAGCAAACAGGAGAAGTAAACTCCTTTCTTTTGCACTACTTGGAGTCCAGTAGCGTTCATAGGGAAGCCTCGTGAGCCGCAGCAGCAAGGACAGGCTCAAGGCTTGGGGCACCATTTTTGCAAGTCTCCGCCATTTCGCCCTGTGTTCCACCAGCGAGACCAGAGCACAGAGCCTGAACCACCAGGACTGCCTCTCTCCCATTTGTTGGCTCTTGTCTTTGGGCTGCAGGTTTGTAGGTCAAAAAGGAGATGAAAATAATTGTTTAATCTACCAGCAGCAGTTTTAAGGAGAAAGGAGCCTGGGACAATCTACAATTGGCCACTTTGAGACGCAGGGCTCCTTCCCAAAACAGTCAACAACTTAAGCCTGAAACCTGATGCTTTCAGAAAGAAAAGGTGGGATCAGAGGCATGTAGCATCTCTGAAAAAAACTGTAAGTCAAAATACAGTCAGATATCCAAAATACTGTTTCTGCTTTAAAATCCAATGTTAAAAATAGGCATCTCGCTTACTAAAAGCAATGTTGTGTTTTGATAACTAAGTCATAATGCATGAATTGTGAAGCAAGCATCATCCAAAAGAAAGCTCATTTGAGGCTAATGAGAAGTTCACAGCTTCTTGATGGCTGCAGAAAAGAGTAAGAAAACTGAGCTAAGACACGGCAAAAGGAAAACAGCCCCACTATTTAATGATAGCTGCTCTTTTTTAAGCGGTCAGTGATACTTCTGCTCTTTCATTTTCTGATGGGTTTCACTTTGATCCTAACAGTCTTAATCATCAATACCTTAACCTGACAGGCAATGTGTTAAGCTGTGCATTCAGTTTTTCTCTCTCCTGTTAACTAAACACTACAGAGGCCAATTATATTGTCTGTACCAGCATCAAACGTAATATGGCCCATCTTTTGGTATGCTAGTGATTATAAACACCAAACTAAACTTTGAATAAGGACTGTGCTGTGAAGTTGTGTTTCCACTTTACTTGAACTGTTTTTGAGTAGAAACATATTGTAACTTGCAGTGTAGATACTTTCTCAGGAGTATTATTGCTAACTACAGGAAGACACCTGTGTTGTGCTTCCTTCTCTAATTACAAAAGGTCAAATAATTCACCATATTCGAATTTTTCAGTTCTTGTCATTTTTTGACATCATGATTAAGTATGATCTATGGTTCATTCATTAAAGCCATTATATAAATAATAAATATAGCAGTTTGTCAATGTTTGATAAAGCTGCTAAAAAATTCTGTTTGGAAAAATTAAAACCAGA
Source organism: Anarhynchus alexandrinus (assembly GCA_008711295.1). Classification (NCBI taxonomy): domain Eukaryota; kingdom Metazoa; phylum Chordata; class Aves; order Charadriiformes; family Charadriidae; genus Anarhynchus; species Anarhynchus alexandrinus. Next base: position 936,244 of record VUYV01000102.1, on the reverse strand, counting down.
GCACACTGCTCTCAAGCAAAATATATTGACTTTCCATCCACACGTAAAAACTTTATAATCACCTGTTTTACAATTGCATTTCAGACAATTTCAATGTTAAAAAGAACTTAGTTTTCAAGCAAAGACAGAAGCGCTGTGAGAAAAAGAGAACAGGAAATTGAATGCTTCAGTGAAGAACAATTAAGGTTAAAGAGACATCCTTGATAGCATATTAGGGATAGTGATAGATGAACGGTCTTATATTTTTTACACATGGCATTTATTTTCATAGTAAGAGAGTTCTAGAAAGTAAAGCAATGTTTTAAAATAAAGCCACTTGACTTTTATAGTACTCGTTATTGTTATTTTTTTACATGAAATACACATGACATTTTTTAAATGAGACTGAAGGTTAAAGTCTTTCAGTAGAGAAAAAGAGAGCATTTCTAAGAACATTTAAATACTAGCCAAAGAAAATTGTTTTGGAAAACTTTTGTTTATCTGAACTTCCCTACTTGACTCAGTCCTGAAAAATCATATATATCAAAGTTAGCTTGATGCAACCACACATGCTTGCATAACGGTGGGCAGGGACTGTGGAAACTGTCTCTTAGAAGGGTAATCAAAGGAACTTGGGCAGCTGGGACTTCACACAAAAGCCCATGTGCGCTACAGTATCCTGAACTGAACAGAGACTTTAGGGCATCTGTATAAGGTTAAAAACACACAATCAGGGATCTGGATAAAATCACCCATCTGGGTTTTCAGGCATTTCTTCGGAGGGAGGGAGGGAGGAAGTAAGGAAAGAAGTAAGGAAGGTCTATGTGGTCCTCCATGCACATGAAAGAAAAAAGTAAAGGATGTCTCTCCAACTGCTAAAATAAGCATCATAAAAGTTTATTTCACATTTGGGAGTACAGCAGAGGGACTGAGGGACTCAGCAGCCTGGCAGCGTCTGAAGGCTTCAAAGTGGCTAACCAAAGAATATACAACTGCCCAGTTCAATGGAAAAAATCATCCTTGTAGGAAGCAATGCAGATTAATTTGCTAAACTTTTGAGTCCAGCCCAGAAAAGAAGCCTTTATGCAAACACTCTTACTTCCCCTTGTCCAAAAGCAAAATAGCTAATGTCACCCCGTACTAAAAACATACAAGAAATGGTAGAAGAGTTTGAATGACTTTAGACAACTTAGTATGAAAAGACTTTCACAATGGAAGGATGCAGTGAGTCCTGCTTTCTGCTTTTGTCTTTATTCATGCCCTTTAACAACAAAAGATAATTAAATACTGAACACAAGGTGCAAGAGAATGAAACATCTACCAAGTGGGATGAAAGATTTATTACAAGGACTTACAGAGAGAGATCTTTGATTACAGACATCCTTGAGAATCCTTGCAAAGAGCGAAAGGGCAAGATGTTAAGCCATAAATCCCAAATGACTATTATATTCTACTAAAAGAGACAATTGGTGACATAGTTTAACTAACCTAAGCTTCAGTGGCCTTCATAAGGATAAACAGCCCAATCAAGGATTGTCTGTAAGCACACTTGCAATTTCTCTACAGAGGCTGTTAAGTCAAGAGAAAAGAAAGTTTTCAGATATTAAAAGGCAGGTACTCCTGAGCACAGACAATCAGGAGCCCACTTCATCCTGCACGAGTTGCTCTGGAAGATAACAGTGTGCACTCGGACCAGGTGCTCAGATTTTGTGATCCCTGGGAAAGGATTTATTCATACTTTGCATCCCATGGAGGTACCAGTCCACTACATAAAACCTGTAATTGTAATTGACCCACACGCACGCAGTAGGTTTCAGACAGCCTGCCCATCAGGCACCTGCAGTGCTCTCTCCAGAAGTGTCACACCCAGGTGCCACACTCCATTCAAACACAGGTTCAGCCATGCAATGGGAGGAGAGCTGTGGCAAACAGTTCTCAAGCACTTTCATCTGTGTCTCTGCTGTACTGCATTGCACTCAGTTGCAGTATTGTTGGGTCCCCAATTACTCTCAGTTCCAGTTCCTCCTCTTTTCTTCGCTGAGACGTTGCCTTTCGTCCTTCCTCTTTTCCCTGAGCGGTTTTCCCTTTGATATGCCTTCAACAGCTACCCTTCTTTGCCATAGGAGGCCTTCTCAGAAGGAGCAGGGTCTGATTACATGGCACTTAGATCTCCCCTTGCTCCCACCAGCTCTTAAAAAGATAGGTGGTTAATTGGAGCCAGCTGCTTGGAGGTTTTTCCACCTATGTGGTAGTTCAGTCTGTCACAATGAGAGACGGCAGTGGGAATAGGCCACAAAAATCCTTGGAAGTGAAGATGAGCAGCTTACATTTGATATACAGAAGAAAAAGCATGTGGAGGGAATCAAAGAGAGGGGCTGCATGGTCAACGCGATAGACCCGGAGAGACATCTTCACCGTAGTGCTGGGGCAAGACTGCTTTTGTCAAGGGAAGAGGAGGCTGCAGCAACTGAGAGGGGAGGTGATCAGAGCCCTGTGAGGTGTTTTAGCTCTGGAAATGAATAAGAAAACCCAAAGCTGAGAAACATTATTTAGGAAGGATCAGCAAGATTTAAAGAGAGTGTTGATGTAAGGACCAAAAAAGGGGGATTGAGTGTGATACATTTGTCAGATATGACTAAAAATTTAGCAGGAATAATGAAAATACTGCAGATTCACAGACTGATGGTATTATGGACATAAAGGCTCAATCTCTTTCTCCTGCCCTTTTTCTTCACCTATTTAACTCCCTCTCTTCATTTTAGCTTCTGCTTCTAAGTTCCACAGTCTGTGGTCAAGCAGCAAGATCAAAATGAGAAATAGACTCATTCTTTATTCTAGGTATAAAAATCCACTGCTTATCACTGTGATTCAATAGTGCTTCTTTAGAGTTTCAATAATAACTATTAGATTAAAATTTTTCACATTTTGCTTATATAAGAGGTATACTTTAACATATTAGAATAGCATGACAATATATAGTCAAAATGTTTTACTTTCAGTGACAACTACAGTATGAAATTACGCCTGCTTCTTGTCAATCCACCTTTATAATACTATGGCTTTAAGATGAAAGAAAAAGAAAAGAGAGAAAGTGAAAGAAAGAAAATAGGGGAAATAAAAGGAGAAAACAGAAGAAGGAGAAGGGGAAGGGGGAAAAGAAAAGGGAAAACACTTCCCAGGCAGCTACAGGTGGCAGGCTTTATACTCTCAGATGCTACTGCATCTTATGTACTGAGTGTAAGTATTACAGCCCACACAGAAATTTCAGGAAAATTGCAGGTTGCTACATAATCAATTTTTTTTCAGAGTAGGATGTAGCTTAATCTAATTATGGACTGCTGAATTCAAGTATCAGCTTTTATGCATCCTGTTTATTGTATAGTTGCCAATTATGTCTAATGGAAACAGACAGGTGAGGTTCAAAGGAATAACTCAGTGAGTTAAAATGGGAATCACCCAAATTAGCAAAACTGTATGGCCAAATCATGATGCCAAAGAAGTCAAAGGGAGTTTTGTTTAAAAAGCCAGTGTGTTTAAGACTGGGCAAATGAGAGTTTCCTAAATAAGATCGGAAATCACTAAGAAGTTTATTTAAATCCTGGTTTCATTTAAGTCAAAAGGATTTTTTCCTTTTTTCCCTAGTAAGTTCAGGTTGCCGCCCATCTGGTTTTTGTTCTTCCTGGAATATATCTGAAATGCGTAACACATTCTGTAACTTTGCATCTTGTCTGGAAGAATACACACCATGTACACGTAAATACACCCATCTGTTTCCCCGAGCCACCTGGCCTGGTGTTCTCTGAGCTTTTACAGATAAAGTGAGCTAGATTTAGGCAAGGTCAATGGGGTCCCTCAGCTGGATGCCCCCAAGATCAATGGGTTATTGTTACAGCACTGGTATCTCTCCCAGGTGAGACAGAAACCCAGAATGCTCTCGATGCTTATTAAAATTTCTGTGGCACTCCTCCTAAGATTAGGATTGTTAACTTCGGCATTAATTCTTATGTCCTGCCTAAATTGATATTGAAGTGAAATGGTTTTTTAGATTCTCCTTTCACTTCATGGTACGTATTGCTGAGCAAGCTGCTTTGCACCAGTAACTAGCTACTGAGATTCATCTTATGGTGGCTGCATGTTAATGCTAATAGAAGTCTCTTTATATATTCCTTACCTCTGCCACTTTTTTCCTGTTCAGACGTTTAATAAAGGAATGTAAATTTTTAATTGTTTGGGAAGGAAGATAAAGAAATATGTGAAGAGCATCTGGATCCCACTGAAAGTCAACAAGGCTGAAGTTTCCACTTTGGGCTTCATTTAGATGCTTTAAAAATTTATCAGCAACCTACTAGTGTAAATTTAAAGCTATGTCTGTATGAGCAAGTGATATGGAATACAGGAAAAGCAGTGTATGGAAGCAAGTGGTGCTGAAGACCCTATATCTTCACTGGGTTGCAGCTCAGGAGCGTTACTTTCCAACAGATATAACCCAATTCCCCGGACTGGGCAACCCGGCGCAAACAGAGCACGAAGCTGTCCATGGGACCAGCTGTCAGGTCAGACATTTGTGTCCTTGTTCAGGTTCAGAGTGCATTTGGTACACAGCAGGGTGGCAACTTCCAGTGTAGCCTCTCCAGAAAGGATATTGCTGAGACTCACCCAAACCTCCCTGGAAATCAAACCAAAGCACATTAAGTGGGGACAACTGGGGGGATTCACTCAGCAGTGTATGTTTACCCCAAACCTGAATGCTGGAGTAGATACAACCTGTCAGGCAGGACTCTGCATCCAAAGCACCGCTACAGCTTGTCCTCTTTTGTGGGAGGTAGAAAAGGTACTGCAGAGTTCTGTTTCAATTTCGGTCTCTTTGCGGTGATGCTTTGGCAAATTCTTTTGTGTAAAATTCTTCATTACAAGAAGGCTTAAGTCAATGTAGCTAACTCCCCTGTTTTCAGATAACCTATTCAGTTTTGAGCAAGATGAGAATGGGATTTTAAAAAGTAGGCTTTCTATTTTTTTCTATAGTGTTACAAACTTTTATAAGATTTAGCTAATGTTATACCAGAATTATGAAATGTAATTACAGAAACTATTTGATCCCATCATTCCATAGATATATCAAAGGCTGACAGCTCAAACTGAAAAGTATACTGATTTCTGGTAACTATTATTTCAGTCAAAAGTTAAAACATAAATATTCCTCATTCTTTTTTATTGTTTATGTCATAGTTTAATGTCTAAAGAAAACAGAACTATAAATAACAGGTAAGAATGTCTTTCTTTGTATGTTTTTTTCCCTTAAAAAGTCATATTGATTTCTTACTGTTTTCATCTATGAAGACATGGACTAGAAATCCTGAACTCTATTATATGATGTAAGTCCAGATTAATCCTGTTAAAGAAACTCCCTTGGAGTAATTCTGGTTTGACACTAATATAATCAAGACCATCACATCTTGATTGTTAATGAAATCAGAAGAATTAAGTACTGATATAAAAAGCAGAGCACAGCACTCTGTTTCTGTAGACAAACATGCATTTACACAAGCACTTGCATCCTTGTATTTAACCTTTTTATCTTCTTTAAAAGTTCTAGGTATAAAAATCCACTACACAAGTGCATCAAGGATGATACAAAGTTGACATTGACTTCTTAGTCAGGAAAATGTCTGAGTGAAAGAAAGAGAAGTGTCTCTGTAAAGAAGAAAAAGGACTCCACAAACCACAAAAATGAGCTCTTATTCCTCAGGTCGGAAAAGAAGTTAATGGACCCGTGGAAGAAAAGGAAAAAAGCACTTTAGTTTATGTCAGCCATAGGGGAACTCCTTAGCAGCGAAAGGCAGAGCACGCAGTGGGGCCAGAGTCCCGTTTGGAAGAGGTGTTCCTCAGTGATTTTTATCCAAGGACTATGGATGCTGATCAGCTTGTGAGTCTCACGCTGTTCCTAAGTAAAAAATTATTTATTTTCCCCTCCACATCAGAGTAAACTGCTGAACAGCTTTTAGCGTCCTGTAAACTGAGCGGCACCTAAACTCTTCCTTTTAAGCACCACTGAGTTAAAAACAGAGAAAACCTGCTGGCAGCTTTCTGCATATACATATTATGACAGAATAAAATACATATAAAAATGTATTGTTTATAAAGACTACTACAGTCATTTCTAAACAAGTTCAAATTAGTTTTTGTTATAGCTGATTTAGTGACACCTTGTTGTCTTTTTTACTAGCACAATATACAAGTCCTGATTTCAAAACATGTAAGTGTACTACAGAGATACCAAATCAGGTAACTAAAACAGCTAGTATTAAAAAAAAGTACAACAATAATCACAATTATTATTATTAATAACAATAATAACAACAACAGCAACAACAATAACAACAACAATAATAATAATAATGTATCATCTATAATGTCTCTAATAACAGAAACTTTTTGTATTATTTTTATTACAGGGATTCTTTTAAAGCAACCTATTACATTTAACAATCCTTTACAATAAAGAGCGAATACATTCATGAAAATTAAAAGCTTTTCAGCAACTTTTACAATAATTTCATTCCAACCAAGAATTACTACACCGGTATCAAACTTCTTTCATTTCAAGGAGAGAAATTAAAGTCTGCAGTGTGCAAGGCTTCTTTCCTATAAACACTTCAGCGTACAAGTAGCTTTTTATGTATACCTTCACGGGATAATATGTACAGGATCGTGTTTCATTTTTATAGAACCTTGCAATTTAGCTCTTATTAAATTCTACAGGCTCTTTCCATTCAGGGAAGAAAAATAGCAGCTCTTGAGACTTCCAGTCTGTTAGCAGCCCACTGAAGACCATCCAAGGTCAGTCCTGACCCCCTAAGCTTCTGGAACAGGGGATTTGGTGGAGCCCATCAGGTGTCCACTGTGCCAGTGAATCTGGGCTTTCTCCCGCTGCAGACCTGGCACAGGGAGTGTAGCAGGAGAGGGTGAGTACCCAGACAGGATGGATCTCCGTCCTGGTTTGAGGTAAAACAGGACCAATTTTGTTCGGTAACTTTGCTTCTTAGCTGGGCCTCTTCTAACTACTGAAATTAACAGCATATTGTGCAGACAATGTTCACTTTCTCAGAGTGATAAGACCCATGTTTATAGCTGATGCCCAGGCATGGGATGCGGAGAGGCTCTTGTTTATACTTATTACTATAACAGCCAAGGACAGCTGACTTTGTTATTTGCCCCGTTGGAGGGTCAGAAGCAGAAAAGCATAGAGGGGTCCCACCTGCAGGGAGGAGCGGACAGGACAGGTGACCCAAAACTGACCAACAGGGTATTCCATCCCATCTGCCTCATGCTCAGTATAAAAGCTGAGGGATCAAAGGGTCAGCCCTCTTCCTTCAGTGGCCGGCGTCTGAGGAGGACTCCGTCTGTTCATCTGTCTTTGATCCCAATCCAGAATCCAGATCCGGAATCCAGATCCCACCTGTCACTGAGTCCAGCCTGGGACTTCCCCAGTGCCAGCCGGTGATGTGATTGTCATCCTGGGAGCTTGATACGGTTTTGTATATATTTCATTATTTCTTTTTGATTTTATTACTAATACTTCATCAAAGTAGTTTAGTTCCTTCTAAACTCATGTCTCTTTTTCCCTCCTCTGCCGCTCTCTTAGAAGAGGGGTAGGGGGGAGCATCTGTCGGTCCCATCTGAGGTGCCCCACGTCCCCAGTAGCCGATTTGGCCTAAACCACAACAGTCTCACAGTTTGGACAGTCGACTACATCCTTCACTCCATGGTCAGGTAACCGCAGTGAGGGCAAGGGAGAGGCCATGGCCACGCTGCCTTCTCCATAGGACATGCAGAGCCGCTTACCTTGAATAGAAAGGACAGGCCCACAAACTGAAGAAAGCAGAGATACCACAGTTAGGTTTACCTCCAATCATAGCCCACAAAGGCAGTCCAATGCTTTTTGAAAAGCCATGAAAATGATAAATATATTCTGGTTCAAGATCTCTCTTAATGTGCTTTCCCTAGAAAAGCGTAGGTAGAATTTCCTTGATTTTCTAAAGCTTGCTTAAAATAATGGGCTTCTTGCTACCCAACAGCCTGCAAAGACCCATCCAGGGACAAGCAATGGCATAGCAATTATACTCACATATGAAAAGCTTCCTGAATGATCAGCAAAAGCACAAAATGGGGCCATGCTCAAAAGGAGAGGGATGTAATCTGCCAGAAAGCCTGGATAGACTTCTGTGGGTTTCCCCAGTCACGCGTGTTACCCTGCAGAGCATTTATTAGCTTGTTACAGCACAGCTCCAGGACATCCATGGGCATCCCTCCTTCCCCACATGAGCCTCTGGTGGAATCTCATCTCTGCTCCCCTGGTCTCTTTCTGCCTCTCTGCTTAATCAAGGATCGTGTCTTTCCCCTTATTCCCAGGAAGAATAGAAGCTCACATCCCTGCTCCAAACATGAGTCATTATTTTCCCTACCGCTGTTTCATAAACATTGCCACTAACACAGTGGCAAAGCTGCCAGGACGAGGCCATGCCCTATTTAGCAAACCTGGGATCTGACCTTTTAAGAAACACCACAACCATTTTGCATCTCTTTCACAAACTTAAATCTCTGAACTATGTAATCAGATTTCATTACCAAAAAAACTAAAATATACTCTACGAGCTAAAATGACTTTCCAGTTTGCACAGATTACACAAGAATTATGCTTTTTAAACTATTTCTAGTAATAAATAAATATAAAAATGATAAAATAAATAAAATGTCAAACAACGTGACAGATTCAGAAGCAGCCGAGACCAGACGCGGACCATCACGGCATCGATAATGAACACACCGCCCGACCAACAGGTCTGCTTTGCAGGTGCTGTGTACCTTTTCTGACAGTGTTGACACACATTATCTCAAAACTGACATGAAATCATAATGCAGTCGAGCTCTAAAAGAAATGGGGAGAAAAATCAGTAATAATAGTATTTTGCTCTTATTGCCTAGCAGTTAAAATAACCACCTTCTCTGTTTGGTACCCCACTACCAACAGAGCAGTAAAGCTTCAGTGTAACTGCGTGCTGTAAAATCTAATTGACTGCTGTCCAAACACTGGATGTAAAGTGACATGCCACAAACTTGTCTCTTGTCCATTTACTGCAGTGGGAAGTGCTGTAGTGATTTACTGAACAAGGTGCTCCGCTTATTGTCTATGATTTACTCTGCAGCCATGCAGAAAATGGCAGGACTGACAGATTTCAAGAAAAATTTGTCAGCCATTACCCCCGTAGGTTAGTCAGCAAAATCTTCCGGTTGGTGATAAGCAATTCTCAGCAGAACGCTATTTTGTTTTTATTCTGGAATTTATTGTCTTATTCCCCAGTGCTTCTAAAAATGCTCTTTTTAAGGTTTTGAATGAAATCTTTATTGGCTCACATAGTGTGTAATTCACATTCTCCATAAAACTGCTGAATGCTAACCAGAAGTATTAGATGAGAATTTTAAAAAGCTATATTTAAAATAACCTACCAAGGCATTCAGGAACACAGCAAAAGAATAAATACTGAGAAAAGTAAAAGAAGGACAGCAAATATATAGTGTGCTATAAAATGTCAACTTTTAGTGGAGCTGCTCAAAGACTTGATTGCCATTTGCATAGAATTACAGAATTAGCTACTACCGGGGAACAAAGTAAAATACTATTATTTGGATTTGAGCTAAGCTGCTTTCTCAGACAGGGGCAAGGTTAGTATGACATTACTTTATCACTCAGGTCCAAGGATTAACAGGAGCTCTTCTGAGGACTGCAGCCAGCAGCACCCATCTACAGGAAAGAGAAAGAGGAGGGTGAGAAAAGCATTTAAAGGTTGCCAGTGCTTCAAGCTCAGTGGCCTAAAGGACCAACATACTGTGTCAGATCCAAGGTCTGTCTACAGAGTAGTATCATGAATCAGACAAGGAGATGTACATGGTAGGGCAATATACGGTCATAGAATCATCTAGGTTGGAAGGGATCGAGTCCAATCATCAACCTAACACTGCCAAAACCACCATTAGACCATGTCCCTAAGCACCACATCTACCTATCTTTTAAATACTTCCAGGGATGGTAATTCCACTGTTTCCCTGGGTGGCCTGTTCCAATGTTTGATAACCCTTTCTGTGAAGAAATTTTTCCTGATATCCAATCTAAACCTCCTGTGGTGCAATTTGAGACCATTTCCTCTTGTCCTGTTGCTTGTTACTTGGGAGAAGAGATCAACTCCCACCTCTCTACAACCTCCTTTCAAGTAGTTGTAGAGAACCATAAGGTCTCCCCTCAGCCTTCTTTTCTCCAGACTAAACAACTCCAGTTCCATCAGCCGCTCCTCATAAGACTTGTTCTCTAGACCCCTCACCAGCTTTGTTACCGTTCTCTGGACATGCTCCAGAATCTCAATGTCTATCTTGTAGTGAGGGGCCCAAAACTGAGCACAGTGCTCGAGGTGCCGCTTCACCAGTGCTGAGTACAGAGGAACAATCACTGCCCTAGTCCTGCTGGCCACACTATTCCTGATACAAGCCAGGATGCTGTTGGCCTTCTTGGCCACCTGGGCACACTGCTGGCTCACATTCAGCCAGCTGTCGACCAACACCCCCAGGTTCTTCTCTGCCAGGCAGCTTTCCAGCCACTCTTCCCCTAGTCTATAACACTGCATGGGGTTTTTGTGACCCAAGTGCAGGACCTGGCACTTGGCCTTGTTGAACCTCATACCACTGGCCTCGCCCAATAATCCAGTCTGTCCAGATTCCACCTTCCTACCCTCAAGCAGGTGGACATTCCCACCTAACTTGGTGTCATCTGCAAACTTATTGACAAAGGACCAGTCTGGAACTTCAGGAGCCTGTTTCTTATGGAAGAACAGTAGATGCATGTGAGAATCCCGGGCAATGCTGTCTTCTTAAAATACCTCTTACGAGAAGCTGGAAGGGGGTATGGGGGTAATTACTTCATCCTCAAATTCCCACCAGTTAAACTTCCAAGCAGAGATAATTTTAACATCTGGGGAAATCCAGATGTAAAGTTAGGAGAACAGATTGCAGAAAAGCCTCTCACTCATTTAAAGGTTCCTGCTTGGATGTAATTTTCATTATGAAGTATTAGAAGCCCATGAATTAAAAATATCGTACATAAGAATAGTTTCAAGTGCATTCCAACAGTTCACAAAATGTTAGCTAAGGACAATATATCCAGGGAGAGAAGAAGAGCTGGAGTGCTTCTTAGACTTATTAGAAACCAACATAGCTGGGGAAATTTGAAATACAAATCCTCAGAGATATTAACATTAGAACTGAGGCAGCAGCAATGCTGAAAGGGGCACACCAGCACTAGATGACAAGAAAAGAGAAATGAGTCCGCTCTGTGATACAGCTACAGTAAATCTATGGAGTACGTTAAGATATTCTGCTGGTTTTAGGTTAATTGTTAATAACCTTGTTTCTCTGCCTTGCTTTGTGCTGTTCATAAACAAATAATGAATTCAGGTCACATCTAGACCTGAGGGATGTGGTGACTGAAGAGCTCTGCAACTCTTTGCCTTGCGTGGCCATTCAGAAATAAAGGAGGCAATGCACACAAGTGGGGCATGACAGCTACGGGAAGGGAGAGATATGTTCCTCAACTGTGAATTTCTGACAATGAACCTCTCCCAAATGTGCGTCAAAGGCATCGTGTCACCCAAACTTCATTATGAGACACAAAGAGATGAAACAAGAAAGGAAGGGAGAGGGTAAAGGGGATGAATCTCAGCTAATGTTAGTCATGTAAAGGCTAAGATCCCTCAACAACCAGAGGGAAGTTTATTCGGGAATGGGTGCCTGAAGTAGGTGGAATAACTTGAAGTCAGTAAGATAAATCTCACATAAACTGACAAAATTCTGGAGGAGGTCAAGTTTGCGTAAGATGCAAACACTTTAATCCTTTTTTTTAAATAGTTTTATTCCTAATTGCTTCATGAAAAGGAAAGAAAAATAATTACTTATAAATGATCTGAGCAAAAAATTTCAAGACTGTATTTCAACATCTTCTAATAAGAAATAATATTGGAAATAATTCTATGAGGATGGTGTTTTCAGGGAAAAGAAAAAGAAAAAAGGGGAAAAAAAATTACTCCAGGGACAATTTTGATGAAAACTAAAATACAGGTGAATCCAAGTATGAAAAGTTTAAGTTAACTAGGAATTATTAATTTAATTTCTACTCACTCTCTTTCCAGAATACCTTTCCAGAAATAATGCTTTTTTAAAGGACTGAAGGCAAAGGAAGCCAAAAAGACCACGTCCTTCACTGGAATGATTTCTTTAGAAATTTTTAAGTCATGTTTACAGAAGAAACATAAAAGAGGGCTGAATACGAAAAGCAGGAAAAATATTAATTTTGAAATGTGAGGCTAGCAACAATGGAATAACAAATGTTGGAGTTACTGGGAGTATTTTTGGCAGAACTAAACATATCAGGTGAAAAGAGATGCATTTGCAAGTGCCTGACACTGATAAACATAAGATGAACAAACCCTACAAGAAATATAATAAAGATGATTTTTTTTTTTTAAAAAAGGAGAAAAAAAAAAGCTTTCTTTTATTAAGCAAGAAAAGAAATCGAGGAAACGCCAAACTGCCTCAGACACAACACCCAAACAGTAAAAAGGGTTGTGGTTTATCAAATAAATCATCTGTTTAAGGCTACTTTCTCAACTGAAATTGTAGATGACTTGCAGCTAGCTCTGCCTGCAGATGCTGCCACCACCTTACGTGTCTCATTGGTAGATAATACAACTGAAAAAAAACCCACCACAACAAGTAAGTGTCTGTTAAAGTTAGGTCATGACTGCTCATATCACATTATGTAATAACTAACAAGGAACAGATGGATTCCAAGTGCCCACAAGTTCAGATTCCTCCAGACCTTCTTCCTCTCCACATTTTATTGCTTCTTACTAATGGCTCAGGTTTTTAAACTCTTTTCTGTTTATATACCTCTCACAGTGCTTTTATCCCAGGTGAGCGCACCTCATTACGCTTTATTGTGTCTTTTAAGGGTCACTTCCTAACTTCTCCCTTCTCATGCTCTATATAGATATAGGTACTCATCTATAAAAGGTAATAGTCCCAAATGATCAGAGACTTATGAATAATACACCATGGTTCATAAATAACTTCTGGAAAGTCAAGAAACAACTTATAAAAAGATTGGCTCCAGCAACCAGAAATCCTGTGACAGGGAACCTGGAATTTTACTTTCAAAACTTCCTATTCATGATGTATCTGCCATACCCATTTTTGAATCCTACATGTACAAAATCTTCCCATGCATGAGGAAAGTTAGTCAGCAGTCACCCAGAGAGCAAATTTAAGCATGCATCATGTCTGTGCAGATGTGTCGAGAGGAACTGAAGGGCTGGAGGAACCATTAACTTTCTGGGCCAGTCCTACTGTTGCGCAACAAGGTCCCTGGCCTGTACCAAACTACATATATATTTCTATTTATAGTAATTAAATAAACCAGGAAATTTAAAAATGCATGGCCAGGAAAATCCACCTTTAGATATTTTGATTCCTAGATTTAATGTTAACATTTTATTTTTCTTAAATTATATTAAATTAAACTCACACAGCCAAAGTGTCTTCAGATAATTCAGTTCAATTATATTTTCATTTGTGTGGTTTTGTAGGCAAATGATTCCCCACTTGGTATGAAAATTCTTTTTAAAAAGAAGTCCTGTAATTCAGACGCGGAACAAGAGCTAGATTCACAGGTCCTTGAAGTCAATGTAAAATGTCCTGTTAACTTTGCAGAAGGTAGAACTTCTGGTAAAAATGTTTAACTGAAGGACTAATTTTTGGTATCTCTGCTCGCAGTCTCAACTATTTTGCAGCACAGGATAAATCAAACTGCAATGAGCGTCACCATGTCTGCTGGAGCTTGTCCCTGGTCCTGCGGTTCTCCGTATGGGAAGACTATGCTATCACCCCTCCTCAGTTCACATGCCTGAGCACCACAGGCGATGGAGGAAAAGGAATTTCAGAGCTAAATTGTGCCTCAGAATAGCATTGGGGTGTTGCCAGGATGGTCACCAGGACATTGGCCTAAGTAGTTCTCCAGGACTTGCCAATATATGCGTCTGCTAAGACTACTTTTGGTAAAACATTAATGTGTAAGAACAAGGGCATCTGACCAGACAGGACACCGACCTTGCCCAAATTTATGCCTACCAGAATACTATATTTATTAATGCAGGCCAGGGGGGCAATTTTTTCAGTGCTTCTTTACCTTCTATTTGAAAAATCCTTTTTCAGCGAATCAATCAAAAGGGGCTTAAGAAGGAGACTGACCTCCAACAAATCAATTACATCTTAAATGAAAGCTCTTTTGTAGTCTTCTTTTTTAAAAAAACTAAGTAAAATACAGTTTACCTTTAATAAAACTACCACAAAGTAATTGTGTTGTATAACAAAGGATATATCAATGTCCGTAGTTATAGATTTTCTATAATAGCTAAAGTCACAATGATCCATGTGCTTTCACCCCAGTTAGTTATTTCCTATTTTAGAAGAATAAAAAGAATAATTTAAATTTAATTATCCTTTTAAACTGTCATAAAATAGGGATTTAGCCTTCCAAGAAATCATCTTCTTTAAACTCACCTCTGAACGGGGTGATAATGCTGGTACAAGACAGCAAATTATGTCAGAACATGGTACCTATTATGGGTTGGTGTGTTTGGTAATCAGCCCATCAACGTGTAAAGCTTTTAGAGTTTGAGCCATTTGAGGGACATACATTTGTGTATTAAATCCTGACATCCACTGCCATAGCTGCTGGTTCACTCTGTGCCTAGTTCCAGAATTTCAATTCCCAGACTCCTATTACTAAACAACCCTCAGGATGACCCACTAACAACTAGCGTGAATAAACAAGTTAAAATAAAATAAGACCCACTAAGAGTATTTGCTGCAAATTCAAACCTAAACTTATAGTACATCCCTAAGGTTCAAAGCCTTCGGCTAACTTTGCTTTGAATTATATTGGTATGTTTCAGCTCTTCCAGCTCTGGAGATGAAAGTGTCAAAACATCACGAGTCAGCTTCCTCATATGAGATTTTCCATGAAATTTTGCAGACGCAAGAGGTTCAGAAAGTTTAGGAAAGTTCCAATTAAGAGTCTGTAGCTTGTCTGTGCTCCCTCTACAGCACTTGTGTGCATGCGTGCACACACATACACACACTTCTTAGGTATTTAGTGACATCAAAAATGTTCCTTGTCTCAGCTCAATGTTTTTTAAGTTTCTTTAAGCTCCAGTTTGAGAATGTAATTTGTCCTTGTACTAAAGATTTTGTCTAAACAGAATGAAAGTACAACGTAGTAAAAATTTCAAGAAACCTTTTCTGACACAAAACACACGCAAAATATGAAGAATAGTTGCCGAAATGGTAAGACAAAGACATAATTGAATAAACAATAAATACCCCAACAGAGTCCCATTGAAAATAACTTATATTGAAATACCTTTTACAATGGCCAAGACTTCACTTGACCGAAAGTTCACTTGGAAGCAATGAACAATAGCTTGGCTTCAGCACAGTCAATGACAACATCTGTATCTATTTCAGTAGAGCCAGAATCTAAATTCTGTATAGTAAGTATAATTATGGCCCGCATTGCCTACCTCAGAATTAGCTTATTCATTTGTAGCTCATCGGTACCCTGTTGGCTTCAATTGTCCCCTCCTCAAAGCAAAAACAAGTTCCTGGTTTTTAACTCAACTATTGCCGATAATTTTCACATACTGGACCAGCACTGAATTGATTATGAAAGGGATGATATGAAGCGTCTACCTGAAACACAGGAGGGCTGCATTTGATGACGAGGGAATTCTCTATCAATTGCTAGTCATCAACAAAACAGGGGTTCATCATCCAAAGACAACAAAAGGTACATTTTCTAGATTTCAGTACTTTCCCATATTTCCAGCACAACAGGTAGAACAAGACTGATGAAATTATTCCTTTCCCATGCTTCCAAACAGGATGCTCGAGCATTCAGATTATGTGTGTGCATGTAGATACATTTGTGTCGATGGGCATAATTTCTGGTTTTCTGTTGCAGCTTAGTCCCAACCTTTCTGGATGAATGTCCTTGTACCTTGGTTCTTCACCTGTAAATAGAAATAACATTTCCTTACCTAATAAAGTTACTGCAAATATAAATTAGCATATCTGAGATGCATGATGCTACGGTGATTATGATTTTGTAGGAAAATAGAGAGGAAAGAGTTTTATAGTTCTTTCAACTTAAATTGCAGGCAGAAAGACTAATGGAAAACAAAGTTTAGAACTAAGTCCTCTGGTCTGTTTATTGCCTTTAGTTATGATCTTAGGGTTCACGAATGTAGGGAACAAAGCAGGAGATCCCTATATATTGCAAGGTATAAGCCCTCCTGGCTATCACTCAGAACAGTCCTCATGTCTGAAGTGCTGTCTTCAGAGTCAATACAGGAACAGATTTATGGAATTACATTTCTTTTCAGAGGTATTACTTCCTCTGAAACTGTCTTCTAAAACTCCAAGTGTTAGGCAAGAGAATTTTCTCCACATTAGCTTACTAATACACTCCTAAGTACTTTACAGTCTTGAGAGACTAAGCAAAAGAAAAACAGTAAAACGGGGCTTTAGAGGGGATCTAGTTGAGGGCCTTTGCTTTAGATTTTCCAAATCTTTTTTGTAACCTGAGATTCTTGACCTACTTCATACTGGAGTACGGAGTTCTTTTAAGCATGAAAAGTGACTTCCCCATAAGGATACATTAGAATGGTTGTAGCAAATTAAAAACAACTTTATTTTAGGGCTTCTGCCACAGAGCATTCATAAAAGCATAATTTGAAAAAATGAATTTGCTTTTAAAATAAACTAAAAGCAACACAACAACTAAAAGAAAACCACATTATGGCATATTTTCAGCCAGTTCCCCCCAACACCTGTTTACAGAACTGAGTTACGCATCTGTATGTTCTGGAAATATGAAATGGACTGCAGATCAGAGTACTTTCATTTCCAGTTACCTAACGGGGAAATACAATCTCGTACACATATGTACTTTCTGAGGAAATATATCTTATATACAATACTATTACATACCTAAATGGAAGAAATAGTGGATTAGTCAGCCCAAAATCCACTGTCACTCCAGAGGACTTTTGTGGCATCATGTCTGGTCTCAGTCAAAAGCTAGTAATAAGCTGTATACAGTTAACACTGTTGGCTTTTCATGTATGTTTTTGATGTAAAAGTTGATAATAGTGTAAGGCCTAAGAAGGATACATTCCTTATTGAAGAATTAGAAACATTCACCAATGGGAAGGAGACATTTGTGCACCTCATTGAAACAAATTGCTGTTTATTAATCAATTAAGAGCAGAGAATAAGTCCCAGGAGACAAAATGATGTTTAAATAACTATAGAAAGGAAATAATCTCTCCTTTTTAACCCTTAAATTTGGTGGGAAACCACACTGTCTCTCCTAGAAGGATAAAACAGAAGTTGTTGCGGAGAGCAAAAAATGCATGGTCTGGACCCCTGGAAGATTTAATTGAAGAAGCTGAATAATAAAGCTAGGCTACTCCACCACAGGAAAGGGGTGGCAAGCATAAAGCCTGCATCTTGAGTATGATCTTGACAAGAGAAGAAACAATCACATTTAGAGAAGGAAAGAGAGACCTTTCTGATCTAATCCCAGTGACGTAAGCTAAACATAGCTTTTCTTTTATTTCTTCACTTATTTCTTCTATGAACATCTGTGACTCTGCTGTCTGTTTCTGACATTACAAGCAAATGATTGCCTATTTGTTTAACATGTTTTGAATTAAGGATGATTTTTTTTAAAAGAAAACCTGAATAAAAACAATGCATTTCTCACCTTAACAAGTTTCGTAGGCCCATAGCAAATTTTATCTAAATGATAACAAAATAGGTTCCCATTTGAGCTTCAAAAGCAGAATGGAGAGTAGGTGACAGAGGTGTCAGGAGGCTCCCAGCTGTCTTCAGGCAATGGCTGATGGGATGCTGTAGGCTCTCTGGCAACCAGTAAGATACTGAGATGCATGTTTAAGCGTTAAAGCTCAAAGCGAAAATGTGACAAAACATCAGTGCTAAATACTCTAACATCAAGACAACTGAGTTTTTATACGCAGGTGGGCAATAGACACTAGACAATGTTGGATGGTGAGGCAGAAATAAAGACAAATATATTTTTCAAACATATAGTGGCACTGGCAATATGCTGTACTTTTTGTTTGTGCTAATTACAGACTTCAATTCGTTTCTAGCAAAAGAAAATGCTGAATTTTCCATTGTAACACATGGCTCTTAAACTGCAGAATTTTAAGTTCAGAAAAAAAAAGATATTCTAGTCAGGAGATTTCAGGGAGAAAGATTTCATGGAGAAACTACAGTTGCTGCAGTTCTACTACAGTTCTCTTAGCTCATTCACGTTCCCTTCAGATGGCAAAGAACTGCAGAGAACCTTTTTTTACAGTACTGACAACTCCAAAGATTCAAGAATCATAAATTAAGCACAGCAATTACGAAATTGACTTAAAACCCCTGAGATTTTTAAAAACATTTGGGAATCTTTATTTGCCTTTTTAGTATGGAGGCATTCAGCTTCACTTGGGCCATACAAACTCTTTGGCATGACCAGAAGACTAGGAATGTTGTTTTGTGAGATGAAATTTGAGCATTTCAAATAAACACAGGAGCTGGCTCAACACTGAATCCACCAAGCATCACAAGACACATCATAAAACTTATGGGCATCAGCAAATGTGATTTTTAAAGCAGTCTTCTTTTCATGGAGACTCCAAGCAACAATGAATTCTCTCCTTCCCTTGACAGCCTGTTCCAGTCGCTACTTACTCTTGTAAAAGCGGTGTTTTCTTTTCACTTTTCATCTCGATTCTTTTCCTAACTTAGCTGCCAGCCAAGGGGGGTCTTGTTATGGTTTTGTCACATTAAGTCCCTAAAATATTGAGATCCACTTCTATTTTGAAGGAAAAAACAAACTTTACAAATATCCTTTGTGGTTTTGTGAGCTATTCGCTTGTGTTTGCCAGATCAGCCGTTTCTTGTAATGGACTGGGAGATGGGAGATGCTGTGGGCAGACCCTGAGGCAGTCTTGCCAATTCTTTTCTCCTGGTGAATCACACAGGCGCAGAGCACAAGCCTGACCACAGAGCACCCAGGTTGTCAGATGGAGTCACCCACGTGCATAAGCAACATCTGCCCCTCTGAACCACAAGTGCTCTGAGCAGTGAATACAGAAGGATGTTATTCAGTATGATTTGCAATATATTCCAAATATTTAATCCTCTTTCTTTTTTCTTCCATGGATCACAACCCTGTATAATAAAAGCAGCTGTAATACGTTCAGTTTCATATAAGTAAGTATTTAGCCTAACCATTCCAGAAAGCAAGCCACAAACCCCTCAGAAAAGCAAAATATTGCTGTCCCAGTTTACATGGCATTCAGATATTACCATAAAATATAACTTAACCAACCATAAAACAGGTCACTATCATGCAAATTTGATTTTTTGAAATAACTTAGCAGTATAATGTCTTCCATATGTCCAGAAGATATGGAGGAAGACAGAGAGAAGAGAAGAGAAGAGAAGAGAAGAGAAGAGAAGAGAAGAGAAGAGAAGAGAAGAGAAGAGAAGAGAAGAGAAGAGAAGAGAAGAGAAGAGAAGAGAAGAGAAGAGAAGAACCAAAAAGTCCTCTATGAGTCACCCAAATGATTGCATAAAATCTTTATTCACATTTTTCACTCTGTTCCAACACATAGGAACAGGTTCAGAGGACTGTTTTGCCTGAAAACGTTTGGGAAGGAGGGGTGTGGTATTATTATTATTAGCCCAGACATCTGACTAAGGATTTATAAGATACCATGGTGTACTCTGTGTTCAACTTTTTTCTGTGGTTATTCCTTTATCAGGACATCAAATATGTCAATGAAAGACAAAGTTACTTGTCAAGAAGACTAAAGGAACAGCGTGGAAAGGAACCCAATAAAAGTTTCTTACTAATACATTTTGTTTAATCCATGAATAAAGTCTGAAAACCAAATATTCCAGTTTGTTTATTGGAAGGATGACAGTTTTGCAGCTATGGATCCTCAAAAGGCACATGCGGTTCCTAAAATGTTCGCAGCATACAAAGTAAGATGATTGATTAATGCAGAGGATAGTATTCATCTGAGTTTTACTTTTGTCTTTTGAGGTGTTTTTTTTTTTTTTTTTGCTAATGAGTTCTTCATATAATGAGTTCTTAAAAGCTCAAAGAACTTTTGATGCTTACATATCAGGCATATAATGTGTGACCTACAAGAGCAAAAAAAAATCTTTCAGTGCTTATGATACATTTTAGGACAAAGGAAAAACCACGCATCTGAGAAAATGTGTTTACAATATGTTTGCCTTTGTTTTTTA
Organism: Anarhynchus alexandrinus; assembly: GCA_008711295.1. Taxonomy (NCBI): domain Eukaryota; kingdom Metazoa; phylum Chordata; class Aves; order Charadriiformes; family Charadriidae; genus Anarhynchus; species Anarhynchus alexandrinus. The sequence goes on along the minus strand of VUYV01000102.1, from coordinate 915,769 downwards.
GAGGGAGAAACATGGTGTAGAAGTGAAGTAAACTTATTCCAGAGGAATAAACAGTAACTAGTAAAAAAGCAAGCCAATCATACTAAAATAATATGGAGAACCCTGAAAGTATGTTTCAGCAAATAATTCAGCTAAGTAGAAATATTTTCTAGGATACATAAATGTATCTATTGCTTTGGTCTCTTTCATCTGGCACATTTGTTATTTGGAGCATTGAGATTAAAGTACAAAATTTCTAATCCAATTTGTAGAGAATAAGTTCATTGCTTCTGGTTCTATTTTAATTAGGTGATAGATGTATAGAGGTTATGACCGTGATACAGTTTTCCTGAAAGCCACAAAAACCAAAGCCATAAAAAGTAACAGAGTTGAATCTTTTGATCCATTAAAATCTAACACATTGACATTTTTCATCTTGTATAGTTATGTACAAGTGCTTATGTCTTATGAAACGGGCTAATTTTTATCTCAGCTACTACATTCAGATTTGTCAGGTTCATCAGTCTATTAATCTGTCTGCTTCAGAGACGTCTAATGTGGAAGTTCAGCTCCTAAGCAGGAGTTATTTGCTCATCAGTGGACCTCAATGGCACCAGGTGTAAGTATAGCTAAATGAAAAAAATCATCAAGCAGATAAAGTGAAAAGAAAAGAAAAATCTGAGTGGTAACATTGCAGTTAAGTATAGATGGATCATTCAGTGTCACCAGTTTCAGCTTGCTTTCCACAGGCCACCTCACGTTTCTCTGCAATTATGAAAACATTATTATGGCAGGTTTAAATCCCTTATGATTTGGCAGTGATGCTGCGTATTTACCATTCTGGCAGTTCATAACACTGTCATTACATGTACAAACAGCTGACAATACAAGAAGGAATTCCAAAATTTGTTTTCCTTCAATGCAGTGACCCATTCAAGCCTTTCAAAAAGTTAACATTGACTGCATTCTTTGGGAAAATGTACAATAATTACTTCATAGATAGAAAATAAGCTATTATTCTCTTCCTTCAACTGTTATTTTGGCAGTTACCTCTCCACCAAACATTCTTTTTTTTTTAAAAAAGGCATATATTAGAAATTAAATTCAGAAGAAATCTTACCATGTTTAGATTTAAAAGGAGGAAAGTACATGTTTATAATCTCTGGAAATTGTCAAGCATTTTAACTCAAAAATGTTTAAGAATCAAATTTTGTGAAACTATTATTCAACGTTCTTGCCTCAGAAAATGTAACAGCTGAAAAAACAGAGAAGCTTACATAACATGGTATGTACAGTTATCTGTCTTTTTTTCCTGTATCTTCTCAAGATTGTGATCAAACAGCCTATCAGACTTGCACTTCTGGGGTTTATATTAGCTTCTTGCAATCTTAATAGCTGTCAGGAATTTGTGTACTGTTGAGCTGTTTTATTGTTACTAGCATCCTGTAGATTTTTGATAGTTCGGTTAATGTAATTTTGAAGGTTTTTTTTTTTTCTCCTAATATTATAGATATCTAAGAGAGACACATTGTCCATGCAGCATTTTTGGTTTCAAAAGGCCCTTTTATTATAATTCTGCATTGAAAGGCTTTGTACGTCTTCATATGGACAGCCTGACTGCGATATAACAAAAAGTGCGGAGACATGTTCATATTTAATCCTACAGGAGCACTGAAAAATGTGTTTAATTTGGGTATATGATCAGTATCCCTGTCCCCATGTTTAAGCAGGTTATTTTGGACTAGGGGCACAATCACCTAGGTACTTGGTTATATTTCTGCCTGTAGAAACAGTCACAATGGCTGAGGGGGAATAAGTTTGTACTATGCAGTGCAGCACTGTGTGGAGCTACCCGAACCAGCTTTGAAAACGGTGGCATGTCTACACAAGATTGGCTTACTGTGAGTTCTTATCTGCCAGCTAAAGGCATGGACCAGTTCAAGGAGAAGGCAGATGAGGTTGTATTGCAATGTAAAATAGGTAAAGGTGGGACCACCAGAGCACCACTGTAAATACTCTTCTTTGCCACTTCTGTAATACAGTATCATGCAGAGATACTAGTTTGTGTCCCAGAGGCAAGATAGCTATGATAACAATGTTCTTGGAAATTAGTCCTGCTTTTCTAAAGCATCTTAATTGCATTATAATCAGATTGTTTGATGTTGCAGCCTTTTCGCAATGTCTTTTTTAGCTAAGCTTACACATTGCTGCCTAATAGCAGCCAGTTCTGTAGCTTCCTGAATTACAGGCCTGGTGTCTGACTTACAGCAACCCTTTCATTCAAACCAACTCCAAACAAACTCAAAGTTAGGGACCTAATTCTAAAAAGAAGCCATATAGCTATCTATAACTGCAGCCGTGTTGGCACCCTTAACAGAACAAGATACCCTTTATTAATTGGAACATAACATATGAGAACCTTTGATTTAGAATGAGAAAGTCAACTTTAAGGTAGAGTTGATATTTGCAAAGCAAATTCTCCTGTTATTTTTCAAAAAAACAGACTTTCTTTCATTTTCTTTCATTATGTGACTAGTCACTTTAAATACAGCAAGGAAATAGTACGGATTGGATGACCTCTATTACAATAAAGAATGATTGGCAAGGCTATGCAATATGTACTGTCTCCTTTCTCCCACAGAGGTTAGGCCAAAGTTTGTACAACAACGTAACCATTTACCTTGCAAAATTAAATTCTAAAATTTTCTGGGTTTTCCTTCCTTTCTGAAACAGAAATGACCCTTAAGAAAATTTATTGGATATTTCCTTCTGTCAGAACTTGTCTAGGATGTCTGAAGTCATGTTTTGTCAAACATCATGAGCCATTGTGGCAATCGCCCAATGGTGTATTGATCATAGAATCATAGAATCATAGAATGGTTTAGGTTGGAAAGGACCTTGAAGATCATCGAGTTCCAACCCCCCTGCCATAGGCAGGGACACCTCCCACTAGACCAGGCTGCCCAAGGCCACCTCCAGCCTGGCCTTGAAATGACAGATGATGACAGACTTCAGAGGCTTTTCCATAACTGCAAGGTTTTAGAAAAGTTGTCCTGCCTTTCTGTTGCCCACCTGACCCTCGGAACATGCAAAATGTTCCATCTATCTGTCATAGTATATGTAATCCCCAGGAAGTTTGATTTGTCACCCTTGGGTGATTGAAGATCTCTTTGCAAGCCTGTTGCCTGATTTTCTTACAGGTTGAGATGAGATACTACCTTCAGTTTACATAAAGCAATCAACATTTTCATCAGCCGAAGTTTCAGAAAGAGGTTATTCAGTTTCAGTGCTGAGACCCTGACAAGGACTGCACACTGACAGATGCCCAACTGTGCGGGATTTCTCCTGGGCTCTTTTGCAAGGAGACTGCTGATCCTCAGCTGCCACCTGTTACCAAAAAAACATTACTTAGTGCTCTCGTCTCTAATGGCTATGAGCTACTCTGCCTCTTTTCAAGAACTCTTCCTCTGGTGCATTGATCAATTTCTTTCTTTCTGTTTCATATTTGGGGTGATAGTGTCCCTGATGGCATCTGATGTCCAAAAAAGTTTTATGTCTTTAGTACTCAGTATGGTCAGTACTGGCTCTGCCTAACCATAAATGCTCTTGTTGAGTACCGGCAGCAGCATGCTGTTTGTAGTGAAGAAACCTCTAGAATTCAAGCAGAAAAATAAAACATAGTGTATTTTTTGTAGATAGGTCACTTTTGTTTTTCTGGCCACTGCAATATTGATCACAATAAGGTACCTAGAAAGCCCCACACATCACTTAATCAAATTTTTTAGTTCAGTAGCTGTTCTGGTTTCTGGAGCTTGAAATTTGCCTGGAAGGTAAGGTCTGTAATAAATCTCACCATTCATGCCCTCCCTTCACTAATCATGATTTAGGGCTGACTTGAGGCAAAGGCAAAGCTGGCAATCACCCTGGGCAGTGGAACGAGTCAGCAAAATCATGGCACCTCAGGTATGGAAGTGGTAGGCTCTCACCCTTTGGCAGTGGGCTCTGTGGCCAACCCCTTCTGCTGGTTGCTAGCACCCAGCAGGGCCCCATGGGCCCAACATCAGCTCTCCAACAGCACACAGTCCCTGGGGAGAGCCAGGCAAAACCCACAGCCTGAAGCCTCTGCCCCTGTGTGGGCAATCATACAGAGGAGGCAGGACGAAAGAGGTGGTCTTGGAGGAGGAGATCTTCCCCCACTCTATGGCCAATTGTGCTATCAGAGACTTGCATAGGCACAAGAAGCCACAGATTGGAGTGAGGTGCAGAGACAGGGCAATAAATATCCCCTACCAGAGCTGAAACACTCATTTAATACTTGAACATGGAGTGACTTAAAGAAAATATTCTCTTGTCGCACTGGACAACCACAGGCTGGAAACAGAGCCAGCTGAGAAGGACAGATCTCTGCCATAAACATGAATGCTATTTAACAATCCCCAAAGACAGTGTTATTTTACCTCATCTTAAGAGCAAGAAAATTTAATGTCATGATACTCCTGAGACATCTTTAGCTGATCCTGACTGGTCCCAGCTGGATTAACTGATCACAACCAGATTTATCCCACTTAACTTTAAGCACTTCACTGTGGCATATAATTTGAGGGTAGCCTGACCCGACTGTATTTCCTCTGTAATCAATGGAAAGAGAAAAATGAGCTAAAATTGACTTCTGGAAGTAATGCTATCTCTGTTGACTGCAAAGTGAATTTGACCCCAAATTAGGCACCTTTATTATGTGTCTGAAGCTAAGGGGGAATGAGTCACTCCTCTGCAACTTCAGAGATCAGGTTTGATCAAAACTATAGTCTTACTGTCTTAACATTCATCCAAACTAATTGCTGTGCCAGTGCTGTGTCGGACAAACTGTACTTTTTACTACATGGGTTGATCTGCTGCTGCAAACTAGGAGGGTTTCATAAAGGTCATGTGATTAATTCTCAGCACCACAGGCAGATTCACAGAGTGAGGTCTAATTCACATATGCCTCCACCGTCTGAGTGCCTGCCATCAAACCCACTTTTAGAAACTCACAGTAATTCTGAAGGAAAAGTACTTCCTGAAACCATGCTTCAGCCCTTCACTTCCCATAGCTCTACTCCCTAAGGAATTTTCCCTTTAGATATTTTATACTGTATTTGTATTCAGAGCTTTTGCTGCACACCCGGCAGAATGAATATATTCAGAATTCCTTTTTGCATCAGTGGAACTCTGAGCAGAAAGTGCTTTTCAGGCTGGTTAGGAAAATCATCACTTCTGTTTGCTATACTGCTTTGCTGTGGGACATATAACTCCTCTTCATCCAAGAGTGGTAATACCCAGAGTAAATAGATGATAAAGAAAAATCATTGGGATGGAGTAAAACACCAGATAGAACAAATTACACCAACTGGTTCGAATCCAAGGATTGATTTTCTGTATTAGTGTTATTCTGTTCATTTGTTAAAACTGCAGTATGCAGGAACTTGGTTATCCACAAAGTAGTGTTAAATAAACCTTAATTTTTTCATTCCCTTCCAGTCCCCCACTTCCCCAAAATGGGCACTAGGGGCTTGCAATATTAGGGTCATAATTCTTAAAGACAAAGTCAAATAACGTATTTTAAATATTAGTTCTGATGTTTGCATCCTTTTGGCAGGAATGTAACTTTCTGAGGAAAGTGAAATATTACCTAAAAAAGACCTCATAATTATATTCATTGAGGGAAACAAAGTTTTAACTTTACCTTTACTGGCTTGTCCAATCACTGATAGCAATTTCTTTAGGAATTTGATAACATTTTTTTAGGAATGAATTGCTCAAAAGATATGAAGAATACATTTGAAAGTGTGCTGTCAGTCTTGGGTAGACATAACACATGCCTTGGGCAGAATTTGACTAAAATGTGAGGGGGAAAGGTAATGAGCTTGTCTTCAGTTTCCTTGACAGTCGCCGTGCTGTTCCTGAACCAGGTCGCCACGCCATCTGAAGGCAACACTTGACACTTACAGAGGACTGTTTTGAAAAGTCTTGCTTTATCCTAAGCTAAAGAAATTGTTAGCTTAATGCAGAAAGTGAATGAAGTTCTGAATAATCCAGAAGGTCAGGCTAGCTGATAAGAATGGTTCTTCATTGATCTATTTAAATAGATTATCAGTTTAGTAATCACCAGTGATCAAATCTAGTTTTGTTCTTTATCTTAGAGACAAATTTGCAACAACACAGCTGGCTAAAAGCTTAAGATACCACTACAAGGAAAAGCAACTTCTGTGAATTAACTCTTTGATGTACTCCATTTTCTCTAGACCTTCCAATCCAAGTATGACCTTCTTCGGTTCATGTAGAATTTCTAGATCTTTTCCAGTGGTGGACACATCTTCTAATAATGCCAACTATAGGGGGGAAACATCAGACTTTCTGAAAAGCAGATAAATCACCCAGATATTGCAGTTAGAAAATGAAATGTACAAAGTATCCATCTCCATGTGTCACACAAAAAAAGACATGATGCTTGTTTAATTTGCAGGGAACCAATAAATATATTCTCTCCATCTGTAGCCCAGACACAAAATTTAGGAAGATGAAATTCTGTGGCAAGAAGAAATGATTTCTGAAAATGCTGTGGTTAGATATCAGAAATAGTACACAGCTTAAGGGAATATGATATAAATAGGAAGCAAGTTTGTATGCATTATGACTTTCCCATAAGTTAAAATCCATGTAATAGCATGGCAGTGAGAGTTTTAGTATATTGGAACAAGAAATTTAACAATTTCAGTTATTCTTCATTAGTCTGTCTAAGAAACTGCTTGCTATCTTACGAACTATGAAAGCAATAAGACCACTCATGCTATCTTACCTGAAAATGCAGTCAGAGGGGATCTTTGTCAAACTTCAATTGAAAAGCCAATAACAATGGCAGGCACTTTCTTCTTCAGTGTTTGTCACAACACATTTATATCTGGAAATAGATGGATGAAGTTTCTTCTGGAGCTATTCAGAGCAATCTGCCAAATTCCCACTGGCCTAATTCCAGAAACCATATTTAAGTTTTGTCACAGATAAATTTTGTCTAATAGGAAGCATAATATTTTTAGTGACAACACCTTGAAACAACAGTAGTAGCAGTACTTATCTAGTACTATCTAAATGTGTCTGTTCAGAAAAATCTACAGTTTGCTAAAAAAAAAATCACATTAAACAGAAGCTTCACCTTCCACACTCTCAGTTCAATGCTACCCAGAATTCACAAATTAAAAACTTCCCTATTAGCATTGTAAGATTTGGAAAAAAAAAAAAAAGACTCTGCAGTGAGCTGTACCTATGTGTGTATTAGAAATCGGCGCTATAGGAAGAGGAAGGCAGGCACATGATACTCTAAAACTCAGTGTTTTGTTATGACCTGTCAAATATGGGCAATTTTAATATTTTTCTTTCAAACACACTAATCGTCGCTCAAGCTGTGACGATGTTCCCTATGCACTCTGCCTACACAGCTTGAATGATTTACTGGTAGAATATATTTAGGTTAGTTAATTTAAATGCAGGGAGAACAAATTGCATGGCTATTTGTAGGATAATATCTCTAGCATTTACTTGTGGACATGTTCTCCTCTTCAACCATACAAAGAAATGCCTAAGCTACACGAAAAAAAACATTCAAAACAGCCTAAATAACTTTGAAGGTCTTAGTTCCAATTTTTAAATAATTCAGGCTCTAGGAATCTAAGTGGTAACACTGCTGACTTTGGCTCTTCAATAGCCAGATGGCTTTTGAAAATACAGTATGGTCATTTTTTGAAAACAGAAAGGACTTGATCAGAAAGCAAATTCAGGCAGAAATTTAGTGCCATCATTTAGCAGGTGAGCACTTCATGTGAGTAGTAATCAGGAATATGCATAGTTGAGACCCAAAATTACCCTATTCTAAAATCAAAACAGTTACACCAAAGATACATCTTACAGATTTTATATACCATACCTTACCCTATCTTCTACATCTAGGTGCCCAAGTTATAAAGTAATCAAAACTACTCTACTTTTAAAGGCATATGATAAAAAATTACTCTACTTTTAAAGGCATGTATAGCACAGATATAGAGAGAGAGTCAGGGCGAAGTATTTTACTTGCCGAGACCTATGTATGTCTTTCTACCCAGATACAAGTTTCTGGACCTGATGGGTTTACCCAGGCTGGGAGGGCAACTGCCTGGTCCAGCATGTGGACTCTGAGTCATATAAGATGGTATTGGCAGATGATGTGCTTCCATACTTATGGAAACCCTACCTCCTTCTGACTGGAGTGACTCAAGGGCCCTGACCTCAGAGCTAGGCTGCTGCTCACTGTAAGGGCAGAGAATTTGCTGTCATGGTCCAGACATGTCGAGAACATAACAAACCATATTGAGTGCTAATGGATCCACGTAACACAGTCTACAGAAACTGGGTCTGAAAAATATGTAACCGCAATCTGAAATCTTTATCTACTTCCCTTACTAAAGTCATTGATTCTGCTGAGAGTTGCCAAAGTGAAAGGTGAGTAATTTTGCCTAAATGTCCTGTGTAGATGAACATCTGCCATAGGAGCAAATTATGGTTTTGTTTACAGCTAGACTTTTGCTGGTGTATTTACTTATTATAAATGCCTAGAACTGGAATTCTTACCTGCAGGCTGGAACCTACATGGCACAGAATCACAGAATCACAGAATGGCTGAGGTTGGAAGGCACATCTGGAGGTCATCTGGTCGAATCCCTCTGCTCAAGCGAGGCCATCTAGACCTGGTTGCCCAGAATCCTGTCCAGGTGGTTTTTGAATATTTCCAAAGATGGAAACTCCACAACCTCCCTGGGTAACCTGTGCCAGTACTCAGTCACCTTCACAGTAAAAAAGTCTTTCCTGATGTTCAGAGGGAAACTTCTGTGTTCCAGTATGTGCCCATTGCCTCTTGTCCTGTCAGTGGGCACCACTGAAAAGAGCCTGGCTCTGTCCTCTTTGCACTCTGCTTTCAGATATTTAGATATATGTTGATGAGTTCTCCCCCTAACACTCCAGGATAAACAGTCCCAGCTCTCTCAGCATTTTCTCACAGGAGACGTGCTCCAGTCTCTTCATCATCTTTGTGGCCCTTCATTGAACTCTCTCCAGTATGTCCACATCTCCCTTGTACTGAGGAGCCCAGAAATGGACACAGGACTTGAGGTGTGGCCTCACTAGTACTGAATAGAGGGGAAGAATCACTTCCCTCGATCTGCTGACAACGCTCTTCCTAACACAGCCCAGGATACCGTCAGCCTTCTTTGCGGCAAGGTCATATTGCTGCCTCATGTTCAATTTGGTGTCCACCAGGACCCCCGGGTCCTTTCGGGCAAAGCTGCTTTCCAGCTCTCTGGTCCCCAGCATATTCTGGTGCATGGGTTTTTTCCTCTCCAGGTGGACAGCTTTGCACTTCCCCTTGTTGAACGTCATGAGTTTTCTGACAGCCCATTTCTCCAGCCTGTTGAGGTCCCTCTGGATGACAACATGACCCTCTGGTATATCAGCCACTCTTCACAGTTTTGTGTCATCAAGAAATTTGCTGCAGGTACACTCTGCCCCATCATCTAGATCATTAATGAATAACTTAAACAAGATTGGACCCCGTATTGACCCCTGAGGTAAATTGCTAGCTCCTGGTCTCCAACTAGACTTTTTGCCACTAACCAGTGTCCTCTGGACCCAGCCACTCAGCCAGTTTTCAATCCACCTCACTGTCTGCTGATTCAGCCCATGTATCAACACCTTGTATATGAGGATCTTATGGGAGACCGCATCAAAGGCCTTACTGAAGTCCAGATAGACAATATCTAGTTCTCCCCTCACCTACCAAGATGGTCATTTCATCATAGAAGTTCATCAAGCTGGTCATGTGTGACTTCCCTAATAGACATCATTGATCAGTTATCGAGATTGGCCTCACAGTGACATCTGCCAGGTCCCTCAGCACTTGTGGGAACATCCCATCAAGGCCCATGGACTTAGGTGTCTCCAGGTTGCTTAAGTATTCCCTGACCGGATCCTCTTACACCAAAGCTATGTCTTCCTTGCTCCAGATTTTCTCCCAGGTCTCTGGTAATTGTGATTCCTGAAGGCCAGTCTTGCTAGTAAAGACTGATGCAAAGGCAACATTTGGTACCTCAGCCTTTTCCAAGTCCTGTGTAAACAGGCCTCCTGTCTTATTGAGCCCACATTTTCCCTAGTCTTCCTTTTGTCACCTACGTACTTAGAGAAGCCCTTCTTGTGGTTTTTAACACCTGTGGCCAGATTCAATTCCATTTGTGCTTTGGCTTTCCTAACCTCATCCCTGCATGCTCAGGCAATTTCCGTGTATTCCTCCCAAGTTTAGCATCCTTGTTAGCACCCTCTGTATGCTTCCTTTTTGTGTTTGAATTTGGCCAGCAGGCCCTTGTTCATCTGCAAAGGCCTCTTGGCATTTTTGCATGACTTCCTGCCTGTTACATTGGAAGAGGTTATCATTAAATATTAACCAGCTTTCTTGGGCCCCTCTGTCCTCCAGATCCTTATCCCATGGGACTCTTCCAAGTAGATCTTTGAAGAGGCCAAAGTCTGCTCTCCTGAAGTCCAGGGTTGCAAGCTTCATTTTTACCTTCCTTCCTCCCCTCAGGATCCTCAACTCCACCACCTTTTGGTCACCACAGCCAAAGTCGCCTTTGACTTTCACATCCCCAACAAGCTTCTCCTTGTTGGTAACTATGAGGTCCAGTACAGCACCTCTTCTCACTGGCTTCTCTATCACTTGGGATATACACACTCAGGAATACATACTGCTTACTGGACTAGCCTTGCTTTACTTCCTCACATTATTAGTATATCTTTCCAGTGCATATGACTACTGGAGAGGAAAAAATTGTTCTGAATGAGTAAATATTCAGCATACTATTTCACAAGTTGGAGAAGAAATATGTCTAGCTTCTGTGGCTCACAAGGAACATTAAGCAGGGAAGAAAAGGGCACTGAAAACCAAACACTACCAAAGGAAATTTACTAGCAAGGAAAAGGAAAAATCATCAGAGGAGTAGCATCACTCTGAATTGTAAATGAAGAGGAAAAGCTAAGTAGAATACTTGTTCACGCTTAAAGGCATCAGCTCTGAAATGTTTACCATACAGCTTGACAGCTATAAGACACCATTTGTTTTCCCATCTTTCTATTTTCTGAAATGTGCAGGCATTAATTGAAATAGAAAGGGTCTGTAAAGCCTCATGTTTCTATATATTGTTTTACAATCAAGGTTTCAAGTTTTAACTCTCTTTTTTTCAAAACACTATCATTCATAAAAGAGATATCTTTCTCCTTATAGCACTTAGTTTTCATTTCCTTCCAGTTAATGCCAGCAATAACTAGTGCTTCAGCAGCTTATTATTCATTAAATACTCATTTAAAACACCTTTTCTTCTGTATACTTTGGACTCCAAATAGTGTTTTGATACCTAGAGCCTTTTACAGTATAAACCTTTTTTTTTTTTCCAAATACAATCTAGCTTGATTTCTTTAAACCAAGATTTTTTTTATAGACTTTATTTTATTTGTCAAATTTCCAGGCTTAGTTTTAGTTAAAATGCTTAATGGAAAATATAAAAATATTGCTCCCAAATCCAAGAAAAGTAGGGAAAAAAATCCTATAAAACAAAGCATATAAATATAGTATTCCAGTGCACTTTTACTAGACAATCCATGTCTGCCAGAAATAAAAACCAAAATATTTCTGATTTGAAGTTGCAACCCAGATTCTCTAAAATCTTGCAGATGTACCTAATGTACAAACACACTACCTTTAAAAATAAAATGTTAGTACACTTTGATAATCTATTTCATTTCAACATGGCTTGAAGTTGGGTTCAGCAGCCATCCAGCTTTGGGCACCTATCTTCATTGTCAGAGCAAAGCAGGTTTTCTGCTCAAACTTCCTTTATACTGAGGATGCTCTTCCAGAGGACAATTCAGAGCAGGAACCTCTCTCAGAAGGCACTGAGGAGATTACCTGCATAATTAGCTCACCAACTTAGTTACCTAAACTTGAGATCCAAATTCCACCTTTTCCTCTCACTGTGTTTTTCTACTGCATGCAGAAAAGCAGACAGAAATAAACTTTTCAGGAAAGGTCTTGGGTGTCCTGGTGGACAACAAGTTGAACATGAACCAGCAAAGCACCTTTTGCAGCGACAAAGGGCAACAGCCTCCTGGGTTGCATTAGCGGTTGTGTATTTTTGTATGGCACTACCTGATGGGAGTATGTGGAGAGACAAAGCCAGACTCTTCCGGGAGGCGCACAGTGATGTGACATGGGGCAGCAGACACAAGCTCAAACCCCAGAAATTCTGATTAGGTATTAGGAAAAAATAGACCCTCTGAGAGTGATCAAGCACTGGACCAGTTTGCACAGAGAGGCTGAGGGACCTCCATCCGTGGAAAAATTTAAATTTTGCCTGGACAAAAGCCCTGAGCAGCCTGGTCTAAATTTAAAATCAGTCCTGTTTTGACCAGGAAGTTAGACTACCTTACTTTCAGAGGTCCTTTCCAACTTAAATTATTCTATGATTCTGTCAAAATGACAAAGAACTTAAAGCAGACATTTGCCACATCAGTTGTGTTTTCATGTCAAGCTACTGCCAAAGCAGAGGCTACAAACATTCACAGAAAAAAATAACGCTAAAAAATTCTTTTTCTAAAATTCTTTTTATCACAAAAGGATATAATTCTGCTCAGTTTAGAGAACAATAATGGCTCTAAGAGGTCCCTCAGATGCAAATAGTCAAATCTCCCCAGACATCTAATCCTGTTCCTCTCCGTTTTTAGCCCAGATACATTGCCAACCAAAACTCTGATGTGTGTTTTAGCCAAATATGAAACAGACTGAAAAGGCCAGTAAAGGTCTCCCAGTGAATCCACTCTTGTGGCCAGAGGAATGCGTCTGTGGGTGTGGCACATCATCAGTTAAGTCCGATTTCCTCACTTCTACACTGATGTGGCTTTAACTCATTTAAAAAGTGTCTGAGTCGCTAAACCCACTTCAGAATGATAGGCATAACAGATGCAAATTTGTACCCTGTAACACATGTTGCTGGTGATTAAAAAACACAGTACAGCAACTAATGTTAATGAATTCTGCATACCATAAATAGTGAATTACCCTTGCCAGTACAAACATCCACAAAGGCAAACCTTGATAGAAAAGAGCATCAAAGAGAAACAATTAGGATCTTTTTTCTAAAGAGGCATTACAAAAGGTTACTCACACAAATCTGTCAGTTACTCCTGACTCTTAACTGCACTCCGTGGTACCAGTCTGTGTTTGAGACATCAATTCCTGTCTGAAATTTACAGCACTCACGGAAGGATCAGTAGCATTTTATGACTCATCCCTTCCACATGCCTGTTCACTTGTGTGGGTTCATAAACCTGGAGCACTTCAGCCACACATTGGATTACCAAGACATGAATCTGTTGTTTAAATCTTCTAAAAAACACGCAACCTTGTGTCAGTGTAGATCCCTCTAAAACATGGAACAGATCAGGCTTCAGTATTTAAGTATTCATAGCCATTTGGTTGCATGCAGGACACAACAAAACTGTCACTGTTCTTGCAATCCGTTATATATTATACCATCCTAATTTCTGTAATATTACTGACTTCACCAAGTTTGTATCTGTAAATTAAGGGGCTTGGGTTTGGGTTTTTTTTAATGCATTTATCCACAGTCCTAAAGTTAGAAGTTAAATCTGCTTGCTTTATGGCTGTTTCTGACATCCATACAAACTTTTCAAATGTTTGTATCAATCTTTGAAAAAGTATATATTCCATTTTTTTCCATTTTAATTAACAAATCATAAAGGCTGAGGTTCTTAAAGAAGATGCAAAGGAACTAGGTGCCCAGCATTCAATGAAGAACATTTTGGTATGAGACACATGTTTAAATTCTTCAGCTTTTCATAGGAATACAGTCAAAGTAAGAGAAATACTGGAATGGATTCTTAGTATCACATCTAAAATTGTATGTCCAAGAGCAAAGGAGTAAGATTACATTTATATATCCACTATATAGACCAAATAACAATAATAAAATCTCAATTCAACTTTGATTACAGACTTCTCCAAGGTTCATGCATCCTGGATACTTGAACATCAGCTAAATATGATGACACATATGATGTTCACACCCTGATTGTAGATAAATTGTCAAGACACAAAGAGAGCCCTGGGAAGCAATTCTAAATAGTGCATGAAGTTCTGTTCAAAGTATCCAAAAACATTCAGAATAATTTTAATTGCGTTCAGAGGATCTTTATACTGTCACAAGATATAGCATCCTTTACAGACATCTCAGACAAGTGTTGGCATGAGAGTTAGGGAATAGTACGCGTATGTTCTCATAATGTATTTACAAAAATGTAGGGAGAACATATGGCAGACACTATCATGAATGTTACAGGAAAAAAAAAGTGCTGTGTACCCTATTCTCCATTTCTGACGAGAACTGGAAATAAAAGCAACATGGACAGAGTAATGCCCCAAGCGACAAACCAGGTATTGGATCAGAAAATGGTAAGACAACTACCATTTGCCCAGTTGGTTTTGAGAAGTATTATGATACAATGGTTACGAAAGACAAAACAGATCTAAACTACTGCAGCTTTCACAGAGGAACCTTTATCTGACTCATGCAAGAATAATCACTTTTTAAAAATAGACATTTGGGTGAGTTAGGGGCGTCTGTCCTTCATTCGATGGTAATTCAAGAACCAGATGCTCAAGATCATTTTTCTTGCTCTGTAAGTTGAATTACAACCTCAGACCCAATCAGGAAATTCAATGAAATTAAATCAATTACATTATTCTAGCATTATGCGATGTTCAATGAGAACAGAATTTGACTACGTAACTTTAGGTATTAACTATCCTCTAAAAAATTGATATAACTAGTACTGTAATGTAAATATATTACTATTGCAACTGTTGCTATTAATTTCTTCAAGAGTTTTCATTATCACTTAGGAAAATCTGGGGCAAGTACATGGAGATTTGTTTCCAATTTTTCATCCAAGATATTTAAAAAAAAAAAAAAGACAACTTGTATTTTCTTTGCATTAAAAGTGTGATTTTGACAAGAAAGTTCCCATTCCAAATTAATTTGGATATTGAAGACCAGGGGAGATAAAAACAAGAAATTTGACAAAAAAAAGACACAGTTTTAATTCTTTAATAAAGCAATCTGGGTTGCAGAAAAAAAATTTTGCTTAGAGGAAAAAGGAGGACAGGACTACAAGAGACAATGGGAGAAAACTCATAGTTTCTTTTTCCCTGACAAGATCCTAAAAGAGTTTTAAGTGCAGTTTAAGAAAAAGAAAATGTTTTTATTTTTCTGTGACTGTTCATGGGTATAGATTTTACAGACATTTTCATTGTAAGTGCTCCAGGAACTGGATTTCACATGAGCTCTGATAAACCTCTACTTAGAACACACTTCCAGAAATTAAATTTTAGCCAAGTTGCAAAATTAAGGAATGTTGTACAAGAGTGTTCTAGCAGAAAAAATAGATGGAACAAAATGGTTTTTTTAAGATTATTGCTATAAGCCCAGTGTAAAGAATTACATAGTAGGTGCTCCGACAGAGTCAGTCCTATTAAGGGTCTCCTAGAGTGGGATGCATTTGGTCAGTCGCAGAGGCCTGAAGCAGGAGTCCAGGTCTGAAGGTGACAAAGGCTGCCTACAGTCAGCAGAGAGAACAGTAACTTTCAGACCCAATCCATCTCACCCTAATTTCAACACCTAAAATACAACTGCCTCAGCTGGTAGTGGGAGGTGCTGCTGAGGATCCTCTGCCAGAGCTATCAAACAGCTGCCAACGGTTTGTACGTTTATTTTCAGGATCTCAAGTGCTCATTGCAGTTTCCAGGATGCTCTCATGGCCTGCAGCTCCTCTTCCTATGAACCACCCCACCCGACCTTGTGGAAAGACCAGAGGTTGAGGTTAGAGTTTCCACTTCTGATCGTTTACCGGCAACTGACGGCAAAGTGAGTCAACTTTTCTGCTCACTAAAGCTCACTGAGGCCACTGCTGTCAGCCCTGCGCAGTTCCAAAAACAAAGAATTGTGTCCTTTATATCAAAAATACATTAAATATCTGATTTACTGTACATCAGGGAAATACCTCTGCAGCTCAATGGATTTCTGCTTGAAAAATCCTTCTTATAAGAGGTCAGTTAAAAACATAATACATGACATCAAAAAATCTGGGTTTATATATAATCCAAGCTACAGTGACTTGGGAAAAAAACAGCATAGGGAACAAGCACTAGACAGAATAAGGGTAACATTTTATGGCATGCTTTTTCTGTCCATGACCCCCTTTCAAAATACTGATGTCTTTTCTGATACCAAAAATTGAACAGACCTTTAGCCAGATACTGATCATTATACCTTACTAGGATAAACAAATCAAAAGTACTTGAGACAGTACATGAACCAAAAGAAAAGAGAAACTCGAAGTACAGATGTTGATTTTTTTAACGTGAAAGGTGACTGTTCCATATTGCAGAAAAGACCACGGAACCATCCAGTAATCACTATTATGTAGTCTGTTATGTCGACAAAAACTTCAAAGCTAACGGTACTCTTATGTCAGTTTTATTGTGAAATACATATTTCTGCCTATATAAACAGAAACTGCTTTTAGAAACTTAAATCAAATGATGTAGAAACTTTTGAATTGTAGTACAGTCATAACTAACAGCCACACAGAGAAGCGAAACTGCTTTTATGAACACCGACATATGATTAGCTGCACTTTAAACAGCTAATTATTACTAAAATAGCATATTTTTACTAATCTGTTCCTAATTTTGGCATTCGATCAGCACGATTTTGGTTTTGTTATTATTATTATCACATGAAAAATCTTTTTATGCTCTTTGAATCATTTCCGTTCTTCTTAGGCATTCAGGCTGTGCCCGGTACAACCTGAGCAGCTTTGATAACCAAGGCTTGTTTTATTCCTCAGGATTCTGCTTCCATTATCATAAGAAATAAAATTATTTGCCCCATCAGAGGCAGCAAAATAACAGCATGAGCTTGCCTATTTATGAGTTACATAATGTACTGCAATGAAATTAGGAAAACCCGAGGGGGAAGAACAGGTAGCTGCACTTTTTGTCCAAATCAGTTGTATTTCATTCATAAGGAGCCATCAACAGCAAACAACAGTATCACAAATAAAGCTTGGATCTTAACAGAAGGTTCACATCAGAGACTGAGGATTTTCTAGTTGAGAGACATGCTATACATCTTTTTTTTTTTTTAACTCAGTGCAACAGTAAGGAGAAAGTTGAGAAATTCCTTGGTAAATACACACTGCTGCATAACAGATGAGGTCTGCAGTCTTAAATTTAATAGTCTGCAAGCTCACTCCACTGAACAGTTGAAAGTTGTGGATGTTTCCATGTGTGTGTCTTTAACACACTCATGCCCACTACAGTAACACATATACAGCAATAAGCTAACCTTACTCATGTTGGATGCAAAATCCCAGATGTTTATTCCTGAGCATTAGCTCAAGCTTCTAACATTTGAGGCCAGCAAGAGTTTTGTTTGCCCCTTGGAGAGGAAGCTAGCCCCACTTCACAGGCTTAATCTCAACAGCCATAATGACTGGAAAGGATAGGATCCCTGCATCACACAGGCAGCTGTGTGCCTCCTCATCCCACAGCTAGTCCAAACATCAAGTGGGGATCTAGACATCAGCACAGGCACTGGTTTGAAAAGATACCATGCGCAGCTTTCGCTCGCATGCCTCAGAAATCAGATATCAGCTGAAGGAACTCATGCTGACAAAGCAACGCTCACCAGTTGGCAGCTCTGGTGGTCCCCTCTGCTCCTTTCCTAACTTTGTCTTTCAATGGCTATCCTTGAAGAGTAAAAGGCTGTTTAAAAGCCATTATGACCTAAAAGGGGGATGGTTATTAGCTTTCACATTGCCTCCTCAGGCTATCCTGTTTAACATTTCAGCTGTGGCTGTCCAGGAAAATAACACCATTTTCATCTGTTATACTTTCTTGCCCTCTGCTGGAAAAACTATCAACTGAGTGTGCAGAACTTAACCTTTTAAATTGATTTTCCAAATGATTGTGAAAATAACTGACTTCCATCACACAGTCTTCCTCCAAAACCCTCATAAGAAATGCTAAAAATATTTGTTTCTAAGCAGGCTACCTGACTCCTAACAATTAATCCTGACTCTCATTCAGAACCAGACCAAGGCACTGAAAGTACCATCTTATCTTCAAAATGTACTTGCTTCAAAACACGAGAAAGTGGGGAGTAGTGGAGATCGAAAAAGTGAGAAAATATTGGGGAACAAGTAGTATGCTTATATTTTTCTATAACACAAATGACATGCAGGTGCTGGTATTAAACGGGAATACAGGGCAATAGTATTTTCCACTTTAATAAATTATATTGGGTTTGTGATGTTTTAAGTGAATAAGTGGGTAGCAAGTGTTATACCATTGTCATTAAACAGCATGCATATGTTTTCGTACTCACAACCAAGGAAGAATTCTTCGTAACAGAAACTAAATTACCTCTCTGCCGTTATACCATTACTACGGGGACATATTTGGGAGCCTTTCAAAAACTTCTGGGAGAGAATTTTGCCTCTGGGTTTTATGCCTTCAAAACCTCAGGCCTCCGACTTTCTCTAAACACATACAGTTTCTCCTGAATAGCAGTTGGAAAAGCAGGCAGGTTCATTGGCGGTATTGTCACCATTCTCCTTTTCATCAAAGAGCAGTTATGGTGGATTAAAAAAGTAATGTCACCATGTCACAAAGAAGGAAGGATGGCTCTTTGTTAAGTATGCCGCTGGGAAGGACCTCTCTGACTTTTAATGCCTCTTCAGGCCTTTCAGGCAATCAGTAGTTCCCTCCTGTGAGCCATGAACCTTTGCAGAAAGTCTTTCTGTCATAAGTAACCTTCTGCTTTCTATTTAGTGACCTTAATCTTCAAAATGACAGGGTATTTCCATGGCAGGGAGAGTTTCCCTTACACACCCTTACCCAGCGTGGAATGGTTCACATGAATAAGCGTATCATATTTAGGAAAATGGAAATTTTCTTTCAGCTATTCTTTTGTCAGTGAATACTTTCAAAGACCAGGTCTTAGCTTGATACTGCAAAAAGTAGTCATCTCTGCTGGGATAAAACAGATGGAAAATGGATGTGAGCGGGATTCATGTTTCTCTTTTCAGCTGCAGTCAGGTTCCTTTTCAGATAGTCAGTTGTTTTACAGTGACTGCTGCCATTCATCATGCTATATTCTGCTAATATCCACAAGTTCCCAGATTTGTTTCATAATGTAAACCAGATTTTAAAGGATTTGTTTGGGGAACTACCACGTTTCCACCGGCAGTACAGAGAGTATCTTCACTCCTGTTGCTGACCACCTAATAACCTTACCGTAACCACAACATCTTTTTGCTCACATTAAGGTCAAGTTCTTTTAACTTTTTAAAGCATTGAAACAGCTGGAAACAAAAAATAGATCCAGAAAAATTCAGTCAGCAAGTCCTCAGCAGACTGTTGGAGGACTACAGATTGAGATAAATTGATCCAAAATGCATTTAGATAGATTTATATATGGGGATGTTTTATAAATACAGCTATAGAAAGGCAACATCCATTACATCATCTTCTGTCAGTGCCAGCTTCCACACCAGAGTTGCAGAAATACAGTTTCCTTTTTGCCTAAATTTCTTTCCAAAAACAACATCAGAGATAACATTTTAGCAGCATGGTATGGCTCAGGGAATAAGTAATGGCATGCAGAGTTTTTCATTTCAAGAACATGAGTTCAAGTTCAGCCCAAGCCACCAGAGGCCTGAAAGTCCTGTTCTGACTTATTGAAAATTCTAACAACTTATTGAAAATGAGTTCATTTTCCAAATCCAATTACTTTGGTTTTATTTTCCAAATCCAGGGGATATGTTCACATCAGAAATAACATCAGCATAGAATACAATCTTCTTAAAGTTTTGAGCAGAAAGGTCAATGATTGGATGAGATTAAAACTGATGTACCCTCATTCACGTCAGGTTTTCCTTATCTGTCAGGATGCCAGTGCGGTGAGGTTCTCCTGGCCAGTTCCTCCAGAGTGGTCACCCTGTTACGGGCTTCCCTTGCCAAAAGAGGGATGAATCAATGCACTCAGTGAAAGGTCAGGATCTGAATTTTCAGATCAGTTCAGAAAGAAGTCAGTGGGGAAAGGAGCACAACCCATTTTGAACTAGAGCTCTGTCTCAACAAATATTTCTGACCTCAGAAGACAGAGCTGCTATGTGGTCCTGTCATACTGCTTTCTTTTTGTCACACCTCCTGTGTACACAGTATTGTGCACATTTCAGAATGTGGGTAAGGGTTCCTGTGCTATGTGTTTAATGCGTTTTATACCAGGGGTGATCAAAATGATTTTAAGGAGAAGTTAGGGTGCCCAGCAACATTTACTTGATATTCCTTAACAGGAAAAAATGAGCAGAAGCTCTTGAAATCTAGCTTTAAACTGAAAAGTGGATTTTCATTTCTCATCTTTATTATTTCATTAAAGATCTTAATTAGATTGGCCAGTTTGCATGTAAAACAGTTTACATGAACATGCTCCAAACTGGACTTCCTGCCAACATCAGTAATGACTGGAGCAAAATATGGCACTTCAGAACCAACCTGCAAACTGAAATTCAAGAATTTTGGAGTATGCCAATGCCATTAGCAGAAATTTTTTTTCAGTATTTTTCCCAGAAAGGGTTTGACTCATCTGTCAGCTTTTTCATTTTTAATTTTTTTTTCACAAGTGAAAACTGGAGGCTGAATGTCATACATTTTTCAGGAGTAAAAAATTTTACACTCACTTTGCTGGTGTTGTCCCTGTCCTGTGGCAGGGGACGAGTCACAATACAGTGTAGTTAGATCAGTAGTAGTTACCTATAGCTGCTCCTGGATTTGGACAGTATGACTGATTTACATTTTCTTTGATGTTTCTGATATTTCTTCAACAAGTGCATGGTCTTGACACTGGTACTATTTGCCCCTGTACCAACCAGAGCTGGTTTAATTTTCCAGGGAACATTGCGAGTTCCTTGCACATTCACATTCTGGTTTTGGCAGATAAGTAGTATTTTCTTAGTGAGACAGATTTTTTTTCCCATCACGCATCACCGTTTTACTCTATCCAGCACAAATGGAAGACAATTATTCACAGGTGTCTTCCAAATTCCCACAGGGAGTTGTTTTATGATTTTAGGTGTGTCTACAATCCACAAAAAAAAATATGGTCATAAACTACATTATCTAACTCAAGAGAGCAAGAAAAATAAACTCCGTTTTAACAGATATAGGTAACTGTCTTTAAAGCATTACTTCAAGAGTTAACTGTGATTACTGGAGTTTAAAGTCAAGTGAAGAAGGAGCCTGGTCTTGCAGTGCTAGGTACACTCACATCGTCAGAACTATCCTTCCTTAATGCACTTTTTTCCCTTAAGGTCAGATGGAAGAAAAGGGGAGAATCTGCCCATTAAAAGCATCTTACCAAATACAGACGGTCTGAGAGCATCACCTGGGATTCACCTCTTTTTTGTAAGGATGTTCTGCAATACCAAGCACCTTTAAGGTATCAAAGGAGAGTGCTTTCACCCACATTATACAGTAAAGAACTCTTCAGATTTTGTTTCTACCTTGCATCTTTAATCTTTTATCTAGTTTTAGCTGCTTCTAATGGGCAAGTCACAAAGTTTGTCAAAATATGCTCTACAGAAAGGTCTGTTGTACAGACATTTTTCCAGCAAAGCTCCTTCAGTCACCACACAGCAGCATTAGCCAACATGCAATTTCAAGTTCTTCAGTAAAGCCCTTACATTTTGCAACAAGTTTCACCTTTGCCACCAAGTAACTGCAGCTCTGCATCCATTCTGTTCTGCTGGCATAGACAGAAGTGTTGCACCTACACCATCAGGGAGGAGCTGGAGCAAATCTGAGGCAATAAGCCAGGATCCAAGGTGGTGGACCTCGCACAGGCAGGGCAGTGCCCCTCACCAGGGCACAGTCCCAAACACCTGGGTAGCGCATGGCCAGGATAGCGATGGCGAAGGCTCAGTTGAGTGTCCTGGACAAGGCTTGTGGTGAGTCAGATCTGGGGTCCATCCAGGCAGTCCAGTCAATAAATCAAGCCTGTAAGACACAGAACAGTAGCCTGCCCTACCTAATGCTCCATGACAGATGAGGAGATGTGGATTGTATAGGTCCATGGGGGTTAGAAATATGTCATGCCTGTGCTTGTCACTGAAATAGCAATGTGTACACGCTGACTTTGGAAAGGCCTTGGAAAGCCGAGAATACAGTAAGGATGAAAGTCAATGCTGAGTAATGGATATGGAGCCGTGGTACTCCTCCCAGAAGACAAAAGAATACAACTCCAAAACTGGCATGTCTCCTTGTGGTGCATCCAACACGAGGGCAAACTATTATCCAGAAGAGCTATAACCTTATAAAATGTAATGGACAGATATCCAGAACTGACAAAGAAGAGGGACCACTGAATATGAGGACACAGACCGACTCAGACCAATCATTAAGAAGGAGCTATGCTGTGCTGTGCACTCCTAAAGATTTGAGTATCCATTTAATTTTTATATTTGTTTTCTTCCATTCAGAAGAACACCAGCTTCATTCTCATTACACTCTGATTTTAATTTGACTCTCAGCAGTGCAACCCTTACGTAAGTTCCTTATCTGCAAAGTAAATGTAGCAGAACTGCGCCCACACAGGCTTTCAGCTGCTGTCTAATCCCAGCCTGAAGCAAATCGTCCCGACTCCAACTCTGACGCTACACCAGGGAAATTCCAGACTGAAAGCAGAGCTACAGGAGGAGGCGAAGGTGGAAGGAAAACTGTCCTGTATTCTGAAATAAAGGGCTGATCTGGAGTGGAAATACATTTAGTCTTCCTGCCGTGTCTGCTATAAACTGAACAAACTGGTGTCACCCCTATGGTGGTTCATGGTATACGAAAACTTTTTTTGCTGAGATCTTTGTGGACATGGTTATTTTTATTGGAAACAAAGCATTTGAACACGGATCATCATGACTTATGTTTAAAATAGAATGAATGTTATTTGAGTCACTTCCAAATTAACATGATTGTTTAAAAATATATGAAGTGCTTCACTGAATTTTAATGCTCTCTACTGCAAAAACAATTTTAAAAGATTACAGCCTTGCACATTTTTAGAGGGATGTAATCACGCTAGCTAAAACATACATTTCATACACCACAATAATTTTTAATCATTCTGCACTGCACATACGCAGCATTCAAATGTCTCTTTCAAATGTCAAAATAAAATTAATATTTATTACCACACCTCTGAACTAACACATTTACAAAACTGAAGCTCAGGACATTTTCTACTAAGCCATCTAAGCCATTTTGTACGTTCTCATTTAAATGCATTTTCTAGAGCTATTGCTCTGCCTGAGGGACTCCCAGAATTTCTGAAGCACTTTATGGCTTCTTTCACTAAATTCTTCAGGAAAAATCACTCAGGTCAAGTCAAGAAGGGGATCCCAATTCCAGAGGTGGCTTTTCTATGTTGCTAGCTTGCTGTAAATAAAGCCATAAGAATAATTGACATTGTTGAACCTTACACACACAGAAGGTAGCACCTGAGCAAATACATAAAATTAAACACAGATAAGTCATGCTCAAATCAAAATCTTTGGCTTTGACACCTCCAGGGCACAGGGGAAGTTCATGGGCACAGGGTGGGATCCGAAACAACACCAGTTTCCCAGCAAGGCAGAATAAAGGCCAGGTCCTCAATACCTCACAGTCTGGGGAAAAAAACAGCTCCAGATGAGAACTTCATGGGATCAAACCCACCTGGAAAAGTACCAAAACCCTGTGGGATCTTGTCAGAGAGAGAAGATGATGTGCCCAGTCCTTACTGTGCATTAAATATTGGAGAGTTTCAGTCTTGGATCTCTGACTTCCCTGACGTAGATCGTGGAGAAGGATGAGGTCCCTATGCTCTTCTCTCTGCAACTCTTTTGGGTGATGTCCTCCCTGTTCTGTGAGTTGTAGCAGATCAGGACTCTTCAGAGAGACAAAGGATTTAGTGTATCCACCATGACCTGCATGCTGAGTTTCTTAGACCTCCCAGGATTTTTTTCACTGTGTTCACACTCTGCACCCAAACCTCAGACACGTAGAAGACTCCAGTGGGGGAAAACAAAATCGTGCCTAAATGCATTGATGATATTTGCTGTTTGGAAGCACAAAACTAACAGACCCACTAGCATCTGTGCTCCTAAATCACTTCACCACCTTTGAAAAATCCCACCCTTCCCATAAAAGCACTAACTGGCAAAGATCATGTTGTCAAGCAGTCTGTACTAAACAAAAATCCAAAGAGATATAGTATAATTGTTTGTTACTGCCCATAAAACAATTAATCTGGCTTTAGATCTCTGGGATAGCAAACAATTCATTCAAAGACTGAAATTATAGGCACTCCTGCCACGGTGCACCAGGGAGGAGGGGGAGAAAGAAGGTCCTTTACTGTGTTGAACTCAGCAGACCGGCAGCTGCTGTTCGGTTGATCCATACAGAGCACTGCCAGCAGTTTTTACCGGCCAGTGTTTTACAGCAGGACTCTCTAATACCTCACAGCACCAATACCAGGGGGTGATGGCTGCCTTTTTATAGATGTAGCAAGACCCTGGCATTTATTACATTCCTGTATGCTGCACCACTGCGGCTGTTATACTTTCTTCGGTCAGGGAGGCAGACAAAGTCTGTTCAAAAAATGTGAATTAGTGATCTCCTAACTGTACTTGTGGCCCTTCTGAGTCTACCTTCTGTGAACAATTTAAACAAATAAGTGTGACTGGAGGGACTTTTCTCAGAAACCATGATGCTCATAAACACTGGCTGTCCCACTGGAAGCAGAGTTACTGCTCAGCCAGTGCAGCAGCAGAAACAAATAACATCACCTGATGTATCAGACTAGGCTGGAAAAACCTCCGTAAATGCTCATAACATAATGCTTGCAAATGCTTCCAGGAGAAGAATACTCCTCTGAAATTATTCTGATGAGTCTTTATAGCTAAGACACTCAAGAAAGTCCCTCTCCATCTTTGGACAAGGTACACAGCTAGCCCTGCTGTCGTGGCGTGACCTTGCTCGTGCGGCTCCTGGCAAACAAGCAGCACTGTCATACTATAATTATACAAGTACGCAAAACCACCTTACCAAACTTCCCAGAAACCTCTGCCGCTTCGCTGATGTCAGCACAAGGAGCCAAAAGCTGTAATTAACTTTTGACTGAACTTTGATCAGTCTGAAGGGATACAGCCTATGGGCAGTGCCTGGGCTGGGAACTCCGCCAGACCTGCAAGTTCCTACAGGGAGAGAAGCACCATTTGATGGTTATCCCTGTCCTCATGTCCTCTCCCCAGGCATTTGCTGTCCTGCCCTGTCGAGGGCAGGAGACTCAGCTAGTCTTTGGCCTTGTTCAACATGGTTTCTTTTGCTTTCTAGGTATGCTAATAGGAATTTCTTAAAAATCCCAGCAACATCCAAGCAAGGTAGCTCCAACCATTGGCAAGTCACAGGAGAGACAGGGAAATCCCTCCCCTCAAAACTGATCACTACCCAAAATTGCCCTGTTCTTCTGGGTTAACTCCAGCGGAGTTTGGGGTCCCACGACACGAACACGAGCTGCCTCGAGAGGGACAGAGGTTGGAAATGACTGTTCCCAGTCTAGTGCACCGACTTGGTAACCCCAGCAAGAAATTGGACTGGAAATTTGGCAGGGAAAAACTGCATCTTGTATTTCTTCTGTTAAACATGGTATATTATTAGCATTATGTTAATTTGGGTCATCTAAATGGGCTCTGTGTAATTTAATAAATTTAATAAATTTAATGAATTTCTCAATAAAAGACTGAATTTGGCTGGGTGTCAGTCAGCCAGTTAAACAGTGATTGACTGACACCGAGGGAAACAGCCCTCTCCAGAGTGGAGGGACCCCATCACGGGTTATGATGCTGAAGTAGCTTTGCTAGACAAAGATGAGGCTTTTGGCAGTAGACAATTCAGGGTTTCAGATTCAAGGTCCCAAGTTCAGCTTCTGCTCTCAGTGATCTTCCCAGGGGTGTTCTGTTACACGTAGACAAAGAAATGCATGAGCTGAATAAATTATTAATTAAAAAACATTTGCTCAGCTCTGTGCAGGCACAATGCCTCTCTCCCCTAGGGCAAATGTCTTACTCTCAAATCAGTCCAAAGTGCCAGGAGAAATAGATGATAGTTTCACTTACCTCTGGTCCACTTCAAGAAGAGTGAACGTGGCTAATTAAATGTGCAATATCTCCAAAAAAGACATCCAGTGTCACTGGCATTTACTTTAAACCAAACCAAACCAACAAACAAAAAACCCCCAAAACCAAAAAAGTTGGGTTTTTTTTTTTAAAAAGAAATATTTAAACCTCCAGAGACACAACTTTTCTACACCTTTTTTTCTTCATTTGTCTATATCGATGTTTTGTTCTTGAGGAACAGTTATGACAAATGTATACCACAATGCA
Organism: Anarhynchus alexandrinus; assembly: GCA_008711295.1. NCBI lineage: Eukaryota > Metazoa > Chordata > Aves > Charadriiformes > Charadriidae > Anarhynchus > Anarhynchus alexandrinus. The sequence continues at coordinate 889,126 of VUYV01000102.1, read as the reverse complement.
ATTATTTTTTTTTGTTCATGAATTTAGTTGCAAAATCATGTGGAAAAAGAATAGTTATTTCACTTCACGTAATCTTCCTCTTCAAGACGTCTCATAAATTCTTCTCTTTGTATGCACAGGCTTTTACATACAAAAGATCAGATTTTGTGGCTAAAGCATGTTGGTAGTACAATGTCAGCAGTTAATGTACATCAAAAAATTGCCATTACTGTAAAGTAATAACTAGCTTTTATCCCTCAGCTGGTCGTCAACACTGTGTCACTTCTGGGATGGGTTTCTTTCAACCAGATGTAGACATTTTTATCTGAACTGGTCATCTCAGGCTCCATTTAAACTTATAAGAAAGGAAAAGACACTTTCAGGGTACATCCTCCTTCCAGATCCATTTAGGCCTTTCTTGCTGAGTCACCATGTCTACTTCTAAAGTCAGTGGTGCAACTTCACATGGGGAATGTGACCACCTACTGCCTGGATCACACCTCAGATATGCTTCGTCCTCCTTATTGATTAGGGTGAATGCGAAATGATAGCTGTGTCTATACTGTACTTCCCTCACTCCTGTATTTTGGCAACATTTACAAGAATAATTGTCAGGTTCTTCACCCAAAAGAATTGAGGGTTTGTTCCAAACAGTTTTGTCCTTTTAACAGGAAAATGCCTTTCAACTAAGTGATAAGAAAATAATTTTCTTTACAGTAGGAAATTTTAAAATGTATTTGTCTTCTTATTTTGATTTGGAAGAAAAATAAATTTTGAGCTTGCAGCAAAATATACTCTCTGATTTGGTTGGTTTTAAAAATTGTGTGTGTTAGTTTCTGGAATTATGTTTGAATTTTAGTTTAATTTCTCTCTAATATGTTTTCACCATTCTACATGGCATCATGCCATGTCAACAGAAGTTCATGTCAGCAGCATCAAGGCTGAACTAGATAACCTCCAGACGTCCCTTCCAGCCCAAGTTTTTTTGCCATCAGTATACAGTAGTCATTATTACATTTTAATATCTCAAACCCTTAAAGGTGCATCAAACTGAATTGATCAACATTAAAGTTTGTTTAATATTACAAGCTTAAACAGTATTTTGTGAATGTCTACAGAGACAGAAGCGTCACGCATGAGCAAGTTTAAAATTCAGGGCCCTCTGCTTTCTCTTGTCATTCTATCGTACCCAAGAGGGAGCTGAGCAATTAAGTATCTGACTAATTGAAAAGTTTTATTTGCCTCTCTTTGTTCATGCTTGACTTCCTTCTTTGCTATTTCTGCTTTCAACTTATGTTCCCACTTGCTGTATTTGAAATGGACTGAGTGTCCTCACGGACAGTCACTTAAAGAGAAATGCCTCCTTGCTGAACAACCATTTCTAAAGTCCACATTGCCTTTGGACAGGTTACCTTAACTTTTTTCCTGGATGAAACCATAAACTTCAAAGGAATTTTTCATATACAGCAACTGACCCACACAGTGTTAGTTTGCTTTACGATGAACTAAGACCTTGAAGAACACTTAATACATGTAAGGGCAGAGCTCACTTGAAAAGCTCATATGTTAACATCTGTAGAGCAGCCATTTTTAATCTGGAAACTCCTAGATCATTCCAAATATGATTGGTGGGATGAAAACTTCCAGTTCAATTATGTTACAAACTTCTAGTTCAATTATGTTGCTTTTGTTATACACATCTAAATCTTATCCACATCCAGCCAGGACTACAAGACACATGAAAACAAAACATCATCTTCAACTTGAATGTTCACAGCAAACTTTTCACATAAATTGAAGTGAGACTGAAAGCACTGAAGTGAAAGAAAAACTGTGTTGCACTTTAATATAAATATGAAAAGCAAATTGTCAGTAAAAGACACGTCAAGATTTAAAAAAAAAAAAAATCTATCTGGAAGACAGACATATGCCTCTTTTCTAAACTGGTAATTTTGCTGTCTCTCATTTTTATATTGAATTCCTGTCTAGACCTCAGACAAGAGGCTTGCTGATTACCCGGTTGGGGAAAAATTAGGAGATGAAGTCCATTGTGCTACAAAAAAGATTTTATTTGTGGCTATGCAGCTGGCTAAGAGCAAAATAGTCAGAGGCACTATACAGGCCATTCCACCTTCCTGAAATTTTAGTCCATAATAAGTGCTAATTTCCCAGGAAGTTTTCTAGTGTTCAGTTTACTCTACAAAACAGATAATAAAGCATAAATCAAGTTTCTTGTCATCTGAAAGATTTTTTTCCTGTTGTCTAAAGGATTTTTTCCTTCATGGAACACTATGCAACAATATTCTGGATTTCTCCAAGGCTTTTGACACAGTTCCCGATAGCCTTCTAGAGAAATTGATGCATTACAGTCTAGACAAGTGTTCTATGTGGTAGGTGGGGAGCTGGCTGACAGGTCATGCCCAGAGGGTGGTGGTAAATAGCTCTTTTTCAAACTGGCAACCTGTCACAAGTGGGGTCCCCCAGGGATCTATATTGGGCCCAATGCTGTTTAATATCTTCATAAATGATCTGGATGATGGGATCAAGTGTACCCTGGTGAAGTTTGCTGATGATATCAAACTGAGGGGGGAAGCAGACACTTTGGAAGTGAGAGGCACCCTGCAGGAAGACCTGGGTAGGCTGGAAGAGTGGACTAACAAGAACTTCATGAAGTTTAACAAGAACAAGTGTAAGGTCTTGCACCTGGGAAAACATAATCCAGGAGTGCAGCATAGACTGGGATCTACTTGGCTGGGGAACAGCTCTGTAGAAAGGGACCTGGGGCTCCTGGTGGACAGCAAGCTCAGTATGAGCGCTGGTGGGGCAAAGACAGCCAACAGGATGCCAGGTCGCATCAACAAAGGCATCACCAGCAGAGATAAGGAAGTCGTTGTCCTACTGTACTCAGCACTTGTCAGGAATACACCTAGAATACTGTGTCCAGTTTTGGTCTCTGCTGTACAAAAAAAAAAGATGTGGAGAGGCTGGAGAAGGTCCAGAGAAGGGCTGAAAGATGATCAAAGGACTGGGAAGCCTGCCATGTGAGGAAAGGCTGAGAGAACTGAGTTTGTTCAGCCCTGAGAAAAGAAGGCTTAGGGGAGACCTTATCACCATGTTCCAGTATTTAAAGGGTGGCTACAAAGATGGAGACTCCCTTTTTACAAGGAGTCACATAGAAAAGACAAAGAGTAATCAGTACAAGTCACTCCTGGGGAGATTCTGGTTGGACACAAGAGGAAAATTTTTCACCACGAGAACAGTCAGCCGTTGGAATAATCTCCTCAGGGAAGTGGTGGATTCCCCAGCAGTGGACACTTTTAAGATTCATGTGGACAGGGTGCTGGGCTATCTTGTCCAGATGGTGCTTTTGTCAAGAAAGGTTGGACCAGATGATCCTTGAGATCCCTTCCAACCTGATATTCTACGATTCTATGATTCTAAAACCACAGACCTTCAGGAACTAAAATATCATTGCAGCAACAAATCATTTCTTGAAAGAGTAAACACTTACTCATTCTCCAAATGAAAGACTACTGCAAGATTTGTCTGGTGACATTTGCTGGCAAATTCTACCAGTTTTCCCTGGATCTTTTTTTGCACTGTAGTAATAAGAATACCATAATATCTACACACATTTCTCCTTAATTATTGGAAAAAAAGCCTGAAACAAAGAGGAAGAGCCACTGGAATACAACATATAATCATTCTCACACACATCCTGTACCACAACAGACAGGGGAGTGTATTTTGAACGGAGTAATCAGAAATATTTAAGATAATTAAAAATGCTGTCTGCTGATCCTCCTAATAAAATTGTTTCTTGCATAAGCTCTTCAGCAAATTCAATAGATTGTTTAAGCAACATCTGAACCATGTAAGTGGATGACATATTTTTGCATGCATCCTTAGCATCGATAATATACAGCTAATGCATCATATTCAGTAAAATGGCTTTAAGTGATAACAGGTGTTTAGCATAATGGAAACTGCTGCTAGTTGGTCAACACGTAAATTAATTTTGTTATTTACAGAACCAGATGGTCAATTCTGGAGCACCAGCATGGGTAAAATTAATAAGCCTCCTTACTGCAGAACACAACGTCTCATCTGTAGCTCCACCAGTCTCTAATTCCAGCTACTGCGTGAACTGGAAGAGTACTCCTCTTACAGAAAAATTAACTGACTTACTCTCTGCCCAAGAGTACTACACCATATATCATCAAGTAAAAGTAGCTAAAGGTCATACAAACGCACTTCATGAGAGATTAAGAGAAGTGGTAAGAAACAATAATGTGCTTTTTCATTCTTGTGGTATGTGCTGCTTAAAGCGTCAGTATGATTTGCTATTATTTTCTTCCTGCTTTATTTCTTGTAGCAATGGCTTGATATTGCAGAAAATGCAATTTAGGTACAGAGCTCAAGTGTTAAGCCATTTACATTCTAAGACAGAGATTGTTTTATTACGATATAATGTTAAGGTTTTTTTCAGAAGCCCTATTTGAGAAACTCATGATCTGATTTAATCTGCGATTCAGAAGAAGCCTTTTTCCCCCATCCACAATCGAAGCTCATTCAGACAAAACCAGGCAGTTACACATGCACGCAGGACTAAGAAATCCCAATTGTCTGGATTTCCTTAGCCAACAAAGACCTCCGGCACTACAGCCACGCTCCTCAGGGTAACACACCATGCCCAGGCTCCCACTCACTGCACAGGACGTGCACAGCGAGCATGGTGCAGCCGGTGCACGTCAGACCCAGGCGCACTCCAGCTGTAAAACTCATGCGTGCACACACTACAGGCACCCAACAGTAGCTCCTGCCACAGTGCCAGGCACTTGGAAATCCTCATCAACCACCCCCTTACCCTCAAATTGCACTTGGGCAAAGTCTAAAGGCACCAAACAATGCCACTTCAGGGAAGCCCAGGCACACGGTAGCCCTGCACACACTGACAAGGAGACAAGTTTTACTACAGAAAGCACTGTATTCGCCTCCTTTGGACACCTCTGTCCTCGTCTGTGACTCTTTCCCAGTGTGCCGCGCAACACTGGTCTGTCTGCCCAGGGATGGAGGGATGTCCGGCAGAGAGGAAGGCTGAGTGTGCTCACAGCCCCTGAAAGCTGCAGAGAAGCTCCTCAACCCGCACTTACTTCTGCAGGGCCTCTGCTCCCGTGTGCCCTATGCATGCCTGTTACATACTTTAAAGTTATATTAATTTATGCATGCTAGAAAGAAATAGTAATCGATAACTATTTTGTGGCTCAGGTTTTCACTGGAGCAGGTTTCTCTGACGAATGCAGACAAAAGTGCAATCACTGCACACTGTGCATCTTTGACACTTATCCAATTTAACTGGCTTAAATTGAAGGAAAACATAGCAAATACAAATATAGATTCAAGTCTAATCTATAACTATAAACATTCAGACCTTATGCAGAACTTGAATCTCCTGTTTCCTTTCCTGTGTGCATCAAGAATGCTTTTTGCTCCCCTTCACTACTAGGTTATGTTTTAAAAATGCAAAACCTACAGTGAAGATACTGAGAATTATCATGCACATATGAACTAGTTTGGGAATTCAAGTTGCGTATCTGGATGATACATGTCACACTGAATTATTCAAGTAAAAACTACCATATTAAAATGGGTAAAATCCAGTGAGTTCTGCCTGTTATTTTAAGAAATCCTGTCTATTTTAGAAATATTTTGGTCTGTTAAGAAAATAAAAGCATGCCGCAAGGTGAAGTAACAGACATTCCTATGGACTGCTTAGATCAGTCATATCGCATACCTCAGTCCTCTCATCCCAGCTACAGTGCCTTTAAAGACATTAAACCATACGCTACCTGTGTTATAAAAAACATTTTTGTTGTTAGCATGCTGTGCAATGTGTAAGACAACAAGCAAAATAAGTCATGGAGGAGTATTAAATTCTTTTTAAATATGCATGTCTATCAGACATTTGCAAAGCACTGCGCACTCACCAGCTACTTCGTCTTCACAATAACAAGTCCGTGGGGCATTAGTTGGCCACCTCAGAAGAAAAGAGGAAATCATGGTAAATAAACAGGTAATTCAAATATATTTAGGTCACTAGCATACAAATGAAAGCTGGTCACCAAATTTAAATTAATAACATGCACAGAATCTATCAAGGTTTTTAACCCACAAAGCAGTAACATCTATCTGCAGACGAGTAAATGTTTTCATCATTCTGTCTTGAGTGATTTGACTGAGGACACATAAATCAGAGCAAGGACAGAATTAGGGATCCAGGCTGGCGTTTATGGAGGTGGCATTTTCCAGTAGTCAGTTATGGCAAGTTTGTGTTGCCCTGTTAAATCAGTTGTGTATTGTATGACCATAGGATGCTACATAAATCTTGGGAAACAAAACAGGGAAGCAAAACAAAGACTGCAGATATATATCTCCCACCAAACAGCGGAGGGAAGGGGAGAGAGATTTTGATCTGGAAGAGTCCATGCATGTCCCACAGGGCTTCCCAAACAGGTCATTAGTAAAACTGAGAAACCTGGGAACCAACCACACGAAGAATTGTGGGTTGCACTCAGCCAGGCAAGCTGTTGGCAACTGATTGGAGTGTCAAATAAGAACTCCAAAACATCTGTTTACAGTCTGTGCCTCTTCAGTGGCCCAGTTTACAGTGCAGGTCCACAGACTTTCCTGTTGTTTTTGCTTTATTCCTGCTATTAAAATTAAACTGTGCTTACAAACAAGTGCGCAGTGATTTATTAAACCGTTCTGACCGTAAACAACTAGATGTGCAGCCACTGAACTCATCGGTATCCGATGGAGATCCAGTTTTGTCATGGTGAATACACATATCTAGTGATGCAGGAGCGCCATCCCACAGCTGCACTTACGGCCTGGTGGAAACCCGTGCCCCCTCACAACATGCCCAGCAAATCCCTAGGTGGTACAGGGCAAAGGCAATTGATTTACAAAGTTCAGTCTAAGAACAAAGATCAATGCTTTCTAGGAGAGCGAAAGGCACATCGTCTGATATCTGCAGGGCTGTATTCTGACACCCCCCTGAAGAAACAGAAATGCAACGATTGCTACACACACAAGACACCTTTTTCCACTCTGTATCTTCGTCCCACAACTGCACCATCTACATTGGAGAAAATCCTTTCCTCCCAATGTCAAAACACTGCTCTATATTTGCTGTGAATCAGTACAAATTTGCATCAGTAACACTGCATAGCTTCCTTCAAAACATGTCCCTGACTTTTGTCCTGCAGCTGGCAATTTGTTTCTATTATTTAATACCAACAGTGATATGCTTGAATAAGACTGTGGAGTAGTTTAATTAAAGTATTAGATAAACAAAAAAACGCCTCTCTCTTGGAATCCAAACAGAACAGTCAGAGAATAAAAATTAAGAAAGGAGAAAAAAAAAAAACCCAAACCAACAACAAGAAACAATTAACAGACACCAAACCTCTGATAAACCATTCAAGCAAAACAAGCTTCTCCCAAATCATAATGACGGCTCATTATAGAAAAATCTAACGCTGCACAAACCACAGGGCTTTCAGTAATTGCGATCATCTTACTTACCTGCAACTCAGCGACAAGAGAACAAGAGGAAGGTGAAACTCTGTAATAAATTGGGTAAAGCGTGTGCTGTTCTCCACCATTTACAGGACGTGTGCAGCCAAATTTTCCCCAGCTGAAATGCCCAGCTGAAGTGAATGGGCCATGCTCAAAGTTCAAGACTGATGGAGGGGGTTTGGCGGCAGCTGGTGCAGGCAGAGCTCCTGGCCAGCTCGCGGGTGGCCATGCCTGCGGTGCAAAGCTGAGCTCGGGACCCCCAGCAGACTGCGTACACGGGCCGTGACAGCAAAACTTGCAAAAGGAAGGTTAAGGGCAGTATGGTAATGTCAGGAGACAGAGAAGCAGCTGGGTACAGGAATACCTTAACATAAAGATGACTTCTAAGCACTCAGTAGAGGCTAGAATAAGTACCCGCACGCAGCAGTGCAGCACAGAGCAGCAAGCTCCCAAAGTGTTTTAAGTATTTCTAATGAAAATTAAGCGCTTTTCCCATCACTGCTTCAAGACTGAATGAGGTCTAGTATAAAGAAGAGGAAGGAAAAGGGATTGCATTTAGTTCACTTAGGAGCACATAAAGACAATTGTTGCTTTAAAAATTAAGCTGTGTAGATATTGTAAATTGTGTTTAGGTAATTAGAATGCAACATTACTACCCTCCCAGTAGCTCAGCCACAGCAAGGTATTAAATCCTCTCAGCTGCTAGAAGCAGAGAATTCAGGGTCTGGCTTTTCTATCTCAGGAGCCAGCAATACAACTANCCCGTTGGAGGGTTGGAAGCAGAAAAGCATGGTGGAGTCCCACCTGCAGGGAAGAGCGGACAGGACAGGTGACCCAAAACTGGTCAACAGGGTATTTNTTGCTTCTTAGCTGGGCCTCTTCTAACTACTGAAATTAACAGCATATTGTGCAGACTGTGATCACTCTCTCAGAGCGATAAGACCAATGTTTATAGCTGATGTCCAGACATGGTATGCAGAGAGGCTCTTGCTTATACTTGTTGCTATAACAGCCAAGGGCAGCCAACTTTGTTACTTGCCCCGTTGGAGGGTTGGAAGCAGAAAAGCATGGTGGAGTCCCACCTGCAGGGAAGAGCGGACAGGACAGGTGACCCAAAACTGGTCAACAGGGTATTTCATCCCATCTGCCACATGCTCAGTATAAAAGCTGAGGGATCAAAGGGTCACCCCTCTTCCTTCAATGGCCGGTGTCTGAGGAGGACTCTGTTCGTCTGCCTGTGATCCCGATCCTGAATGCAGATCCAGAATCCAGTTCCCGTCCATCACCGAGTCCAGCCTGGGACTGCCCCAGTGCCAGCTGGTGTTGTGATTGTCATCTCGGGAGCTTGATACGGTTTTGTATATACTTTTCATTATTTCTTTTTATTTTATTATCAATATTTCATTAAAGTAGTTTAGTTCCTTCTAAACTCATAAGTCTCTTTTTTCCTCCTCTGCCTCCCTTTTTGAAGAGGGGTAGGGGGGAGCATCTGTTGGTCCCTTCTGGGGTCCTCCAGGTCCCCAGTAGCCAATTTGGCCTAAACCATGACACAGGCATACCCATGAGCTGCAGAACATGCACAAAAATGTGACAGAAGGTCAAAGTCAATTGCAAAGAGGATGAATAATATTCCCATGAAGACCTAATTTTTTAAATATTCCCACAGATCTAAAACTATGAAGAAACTTCTGTGATATATGAGGAGGTTTAGTGCTTGGTAACTGTGTGGACAGAGATAGTGTGTAAAGCAGTTTTGCCAACAGGCAATTGTATTAGAAAGAACTGAGGATGGAAGCCAAATAGGAAATTAGGTGACAGTCACAGACAATGTGAGAGGAAAAATTGAGGGGGGTAATCTCTGTACGTTTCATAACAACTACCTGCAGTTTTAATGCACTTTTCTCTAAAGACTTCAAAGCACTCTACAAGCAAGTTTTCATGCAGTCACATCTTGGCAGGACACCAAAGCCTACTTGCTCATTCCATAGATTTGTTTTTTTTCTTAAAAAAACCTTTCTGTCCTTTAAGACTGTCATGTAAATTGGTGAAATAATATCTAGTTGAAACAGACAGTCAAGCACCAAAGTTAATTATCTCTTCTTGGTCCCTGTGGATACCTCACTATCAAATTGTGGCAATATTTCTAAGATAAATCTGATATCTGCACAGTGTGTGCACTGCAAATTCCAACTCCTCAAGGACTTTTAACTAACAGAGACCTCCAAGAGGAAGAGCAAGCGAAACTAAGAAAACCACACCTTCATGCCTTGCTAGGATGCTGCCAACCTTCTACCCAGAGGTCTATGAATGCGCTAAAATGCGATACCTGTGTTCCAACTTAATTCTTAGCTGAGAGGTCTTGAACCCCTGTCCCAAGAGGATGCCCTGACCTTGGGGTTATAAAGGCATCTGGACCACAACATCCCCAGTCACTGTGTTGTGTCTTCTTAGATCTGGAAAGGACTCTCATAACTTTGAATAGAGTATTTGCAAGGGAGTGTTTAAGAACAAAAATGCACCCTTCCAAAGGGTGCCTACATGGTTTCAGAGTTTAAGTGACACTTCACAAGTCATTTAGAAACTAAGGGCAGGATCTCTGAGTGAGTTTCTATTCATATATTTAAGCTAATGCAGGGTACTAAGAGTTATTATGTCTGACTGACATGCTACATCAGCAGAGTTCCTAGCATTAATGCTCCTTGACCAGTATATCTGGAATTTGAACAATTTAGCTTGTTCCACTCAGAGGGTCATTTAATGTACTGGTGCTGACTTAATATGCATCACTTTACAGTTCCTACTGAATTTCCTCTTGTAGCACTTATCTGCATTAGAATATTGATATTTCCGTACCAGGAAAGCACTACCAGTGCATATATAGTCTGCATATCATTTAAATTTAATGGGACTTGATTTCTCAGAACTACATTTTAGAGATATTTAGGCACCTAAAGATGAAGCTAGGAGCTGAGGTACTTTTGAAAAATTCAGTGTTACCTACATGCACTCCAAGACATCTGATTTCTTTCTAAATAAAGACCTATAAGGGTTACTTACAGTATGGTTATCAAATTAATTCAGGACTTCTCAAGATGCTATGGGAAACTGATAGCATGTCCAGAACTGGAATCTAGGAAGAGTAATTCAGAAGTTTGTCCAGTAACCACAGAACAATCTTTCTTCCTTTTAACTACTTACTTCACTCTTCAAATCAATACATACTGGTCAAGAAGTACCATAATTTAAAAATAAAATTTTCTTAAAGAAGTGGCAAAGCCATCTGTAAAGTCTGGTAGAAAGGGAAACACCAACCTTATATTTTCATAATATTTATAACTTTAATTAGATTTTACCGAGGCCTATTCTGGTCTACATTCTAACCAACTTTGGTAGTAAATGTTGACTGGATGTGTATGCACACTTATTTCCATTCATATGTCAGGTTTTGTAACTTTTTGTAATGTAAGATTCTTCCATTTAGCGTTTTGTAATGGTAATGTCTTTTTTTAATGGATAAGAGATTTGAAGAACATTATGATATACACTCCTATAGGACAAGCAGAATTTTCATAAGATACTGAAGGAGATAGAATAATTCTTTGCACAAGCTACATTTTGCCCACAAATCTATACTTTGTTCAATATTTTAAATTGGTAGCTTTATTTAGTGCCTCTTCTAAAGATAATTACACTACTCAGGATTCATTATATTGAAAAAAAAAAGCCTATAAAGATACAGCAAATTAAATTTCAGGAGCACTTTTGTTTCTTAATTGATCAAAAGAATTATGGAGCGCTGTACGACTGTAACGGCCATAGGTCTAATGGACATGTCAGCCCGCCTGGCCTGCAAATGGCAGGAAAGTCACTGCATCAAACGAGCCAGCGGGCTAAATTCCACCATCGCTACACTAAATGGATGGGGTTGGGCAACTGCGCTTAAGAGCAGAGTTTGACCCATTGACTTTAGTGGAAATTGTGCTAGTGTATGTAAAAGAAGAAATGGATCCTATTAGCTTAAATATAGTGGATCAAGAGCCAGGATTATTATCTCATTTAAACTGGTAGGGGCCATCTGAAGTAATGCTATTGTAGTAACGCAAACTGACATTCTTTCTGTCTTCCCAGCAATCTATCAGTCTGGTGCTATGTATATCATATACAATGTGCATTGCTTTAGCGAGTAAAAATGTTCATTTTAAATACATAATGTCATGCATCTGTCTTTATTACGGCCAGAACAATGAAAGTCTACCATCTTGCTCTACAATCAAACCTCTATTTTTTATTAAAGACAATTCCATTATTCTGCAATAAGGGACCTAATACATGCCCTCATTTTGGTGAAATTGCTAATGCAGATTGAGTTTCCTAGAAGAGTTACTGAACTTCTGTACTTTTTGAGATTCTAACTTAATTCATACACTTATCATGATAATGTGCTTTATTATTTGTTACACCAAGCTGATGAATTCTCCCTAGGCAATGCGTAATTATTAGACAGTACCTATTACAAGAACACTGAAAATTGCTCTTATACAGTGACTCCATGCAGTTTACACTATCCTTTCTCAACTCCATCTCCTGGCTCAGAGTTGTCATTGTGATCTGTCTGTATTAATTCAAGGATGAAAGTTCTATTAAATTTTCAAATTATCTAATTATAGTGCCAATTTCACATTAAGATATAAGAAATAAAATAAGAAGACTTGGCATTATTTTATCAGTGTAACATTCCTTAGGTGTGGGAGGGTACTATCCCAAATCCAATTGACTAAAAGCAGCTTAGCCAATAACAAATGTTTTGGGAAGTTTTCAGTGAAACTGGGTTAAGACATTTCTATAGAAGAATAAGCAAAAAGGCAACTGCAGGTATCACTTTTCTGTTCAGGTCAACTCATACACGTCCCACGTTCTTCACCCAAACAAAAGCCAATAGACCCATAAATTAGAGGATCCCAGAGTTTTATTGACTAAGTATTTCACCATTGTTGATTTTCATGTTACTAGCTGGGGTTTTTTTGAGGTTTTTCATCCAGCATTTTAGAATACCAGAACATTTCAGCTACAATTAAAAAGTTAGAGTCTTATCTCATAAAAATATGGAGAAAAGCTTAGAAGTCATAAACAAGAACTCAAAAAGAGGACAGCAGAAAAAAACCCACCCGCTTTTCCACATGTATTTAATCTTCTGTACTTAATATTTTCTGATGCTAAATTAGTAAGCCTCATCATAACTGCTCTACACCACCAAAAAGTAAACAGCTTCTTTTGACACATGGTGGGACAGTTAGAGACCAACTGCTTCCAGTGCCTGAGGGACAACAGGAGTAATCCAGCCCAGTCCTGACCTACCTTTCCCATTCTAGCTAGCTCAACTGGTCACAGAAATTATGGTCTTTCAGGAGCACAAAACTCTCTTCGGGTCTCAGTTGCAGTTATACAATGCTGATTTACAGCGCAGCGGGTTTCAAAGTTGCCATTTCCCATGCAAGGGAAGATTTCTTCTAGGCATTTTTAATCAAAACCAAAACACTTAACAGTAATCAAAATGTTTACTGAAGTAACTGAAATCTTCCACTTAGAGGCGGCTCGATATCAAACTGCACTTTGTGCATTTTGCGCTTCACAAATCCGGTAGTTTCAGAGTAGAGTGCCTGGAGCCCAGAAGAGAGAAGTTGCTCGGCCCTCTGCTCTGCTGCACGGGGGAAGCTCTCGGCAGTGTGGGAGTGCAGAAACTTCCCACACGTAAAGCATGCTGCCTCGTCATGAGAGAAACTGTATTTAATCTTTAGGAAAAAACAGAGTTTATGTGTTCATTACACTGATTTTCCCCTCTTAAGAATTATTCCACCCAGTTTGTGGAAGCTGTAACCGTGAATTAGCCAAAGCAAAAAAAAAAAAAAAAAAAAAAAAGGTGCTGTATTTACTGCATTACTAAGCTTAGAAAATAACTTCTAGGACCTCACAGGTCACCATGAATATTTTACATCCCGTAGCTGCTATGGTAATGTGGTTCTGGTTTTGTTTTTTACCAATAGAGCAAGATATCTCTTCAGTGTACACTTGTTGTGCCAGTGTGGAGGAATTTCAGTTTACATTTCAGTGACGAGGCACATAAGCAGCAGCAGATGGTATTTGGAGCACAGTGAAGATACAAAGATATCAGGGGAGCTGGAAGAGAGGATCTGAGCATAATAAGCTGCTTTATAAGCCCTCCCTGAAGAAAGCATGCACTTCTAAATATGTTTACTTGCTAACATTGTTTTTGGTTACTCTCTACAAAAGGATAACAATAAAATACGCTAAATATTCTTCCAGAGTGCTGCAGCACCAAAAAGAAACTCCAAAGTATGCTCACGTTTTCCATCCTTTATAATTTCCTCCTTTATGCATACTGTGTTCCCTCAGCAGAAGAGTGTTACACAGGTTTGGCAAACGTGGAACTGAGTTGCAGAGGGACAGCGGGAGTCCCACTGGAAGTCTGCGCTACTGCTAGAAATTCAACAGAAGTCTCCAAGCTCAAGCTATAATGCTTTAACCATGATGCTGTCTGTGGCAGAAACCAATAAAAGGTGAGTATTTGAATGTGGAGAAAAACAGGAAACAAGCAGTAGGCAAGATCTGGTGGGAGTTTAGCTGGTTATCTTTGGAATGTGCTACAAGATCATAAGGAGCTTGGGTTTCACAGGGCAGTTAAACCTCAGGAGGTGTCCAAAGTGACGCACACAGGGTAAGTGTCACCTAGGACAGGTGGCTGGAGTCCTGGATTGCTCCTGAAAGGTCACTTCTCTTGGGACTCAAGCATCGGTGATCTCACGGTACATGTCACCCAAGTGCAGTGTTAGAGAACATGCAGGGTAGAGAAAAACTAGCTCAAATTGTGAATGCAAACAGGTGGCAGGTAATTGGGTCTTGTGTGGGGGTGGATGCCCCAAGCTGAACTTCTGAGCTCTCATGCAGAAATCTGCTGCTTTCTAGCTGCAACCAGTGCAGGTTGCCTGTAAACTTTGATAATACCCGGACTAAACAAAAGTGGCACATCCTGAATCCTCCAGTTAATAAAGATACATGAACCAAACCCAACAATTTGAGACTCCCCATGCAGTATGTTTCCCCAAATAGACTCTTTAGGTTGGCAAAACAGAGGGCTTTGGGGGCTGAAAAGAATGTGGTGAAGATCTTGACTGAAGGAAGTGTGTTAGCAGTGGGGGAAGTTCCTGGAGACCAGAGCTGCGTGGAGATGAATGCAGGGGGATGCCCAGTGACTTTGGCTCCTAACACCCAAATGGGGTCACAATAAGCAGCAGCACAGCAGGAACTAACCCAACTTTCTGACCAACCATCTCAGGCCAGCAGCAGCCTTGCTACCAAGAACGGACGGCAAGACCTAGTGACCATAGCACTGAGGGCAGCAAAGGAGGGGGTGCCTCAGATGAAACTCTCATTTCACTAGTTCTTAAATAAATCTTAGAATCCAGACCCTCTGTGGGTTGTCATTCACTCTGTCTCACCTGTGGCATCAGAGTCTTAGAAGTACTCTCAGATCCCAACTAGATATGGTCATGGTGACTTAGGCAAAGCAAGTAATTATTTTAAAATTTTCTCCAGGCTCAGACTAAAAATGGGTGATGAGGTTCTCAGAACAGAGTAGTTCAGGCATGCAGGTACCTCAAAGACTACAACAAAGGTTTGAATAAGATTTTTTTTGCTTTATACACTTCAGCTCTAAGTCCTACATTCACCTCTTAAATTCTTTACAGAGTCTTACTGCATGAGAATGATTCATGAAGGGATCCTAGAGTCTGGGAGACACTCTACTGCAAAAACCATCCAAAAAGCAGAACTCTACTTGACCTCCCACCTGCCATTACAGGTTTCAAAAGGAATTTGTCTCTGCCTGGACCTGGGAGGAAACAGACTGGTTGTTTCAGATTTGTTATTCTTACTTTGGAGCGGGAATTATGAGACAGCTTATTTTAAACTGCTAGCTTGTCATTAAGTAAACAAGCAACACTAATTGCGATTAGTGATAGACAAAGATTGCCTGGAGGAAAGCTTGGAGTTGATGAGAAAGGTTTTAAGTTTTTTTTTAAACACCACGGAGAAAGCAAAACAAGAAAGAATCATTTGAACTGAGTAATGGGCTGCATATTTGGAAAAATCCTTTATTCAAATAGATGAGGCAAGTAGGATTTTGTTTTAATCCACATGGAGTGATCAGAGTAGCTCACCTTTCTACAGTACTGTAGCTAAAATGTTACAAAATGAAGGCTCCAACTGACAGAAGGAGATGATGATTACCATCTCCTCTGTATGCCGTACCTAGTGGAGGTTCCCACATCCAGGACGTTCACGCTACCAACGCAGAGATAACGGAGCTGCTAGAGGAACAATTGAACAGATATTGCTGATAGTTAGTTTACATTTAAAGGTAGAAACTTACACCACTAACAGGTTTAAAACACTGAACTGTTCAGTATGGAATTGCTGAGTGACTACTTTAAACATCTCAGGATGGGTGAGAGGAGTAGGACAAATATTTGGGGGAGCTAGAGCCAATATACCCTTCCTGTTTGTCAGCAGCAGTCTGAAGATAATGGGTATTTCAAGAACATATGTAGTGAACAAAGATTAACTTTTAAGGTACAGAATTTTACCAGCTTTTTTTTTTTCCTTTGTATTATTTTAGCACCCAGGAAACATAACCAAGATGAGGATCCCAATGCCTAGACATGAACATTTGGGGAAACAGATGGAGCAGATGAACATTTATCACTTGTTTAACAGTTAATGCACTGCGGTACTCCAGTCATTTGGGTTGCTCTGTAATTCCTCAACAACCATCATGTGGTTAACTCCTAATAGGATCTGACTTCTTAATGGCACCCTGTGAGGTCCCTCAACCTCTGGAGGAATAAACACATACAAAAATTACACCATTGTTTTTCAATTCATAATCTCCAGAATGACTGTTCAGAACACTGAAAGTCTGATTACACTACTGCTTTAACTATACGCTTGCAGCAAAAGTGAGGTTGTTATTAACAGATGAACCTACAGTTTATATAGTGCATAAGAAGTTTCTATTTTTATTAGATCAGAATTGTATTAAAAACATGATGCCTGAGAACATGAGCTTGCAAAATAACAGATGTTGTTTTCATAATTTTTTTAAGCACGAATTGAATTCTTATTTTGACTTTTTATATTATTAATGAGGAAATTCAAAGCATTTGAACCACAAATTTTCTAATGTCCTGCTATTACTTTATATATTCCAGGTGATGTGCAGATATATTACAGATTACATTATGCTATATATAATAGATTATATTAAGTTTAGTTTACAATATAGATGTAAATAATACTTAGACAAATCAATGCATGGTCTAATGCTAACTAAGTGAGTTAGAACAAGGATGAATTAAGCCCTTTTGAGTTCTGTTCACATTTGCATTGTACATATGAAATTAAGGTGACTTTTTTATTTAGATCTACATCATAGGTCTAGAATATTCAAGATTATCTATATT
Source organism: Anarhynchus alexandrinus (assembly GCA_008711295.1). Taxonomy (NCBI): domain Eukaryota; kingdom Metazoa; phylum Chordata; class Aves; order Charadriiformes; family Charadriidae; genus Anarhynchus; species Anarhynchus alexandrinus. The sequence continues at coordinate 872,030 of VUYV01000102.1, read as the reverse complement.
TATATTTTTATAATTATTTTTATTAAAGAAAGCATGACAAAATACTTGTTATTCCAGTGTGGTCTAAAGTCATACAGGAAATACTTCTCTCTCTTCAGTGTCACAGGCAAGGAAGACAGGTTTCCACAGGGTTTATGTCCTGCCACCCACATTCCCTTTCTCTCCTCCTAACAAGGCTTCAGATTCTATCTAAGGATACTGAAATAAGAAGGGCAAAAAAGATCCAAAGTCTGCAATAGCAAGAAGAAAGGAAAGGCATCTTTATCAAAATCCAACTCAACTCAACTCTCTACGTCTATATCGCTAAACTTCTTCTTGAACCCCTTCAAATTAAAGCCTGGATTTTCTCACAGCCGTGCTGATGTGTACATTATGCTTTATTCTTCTGAATGCTTAGAGTTACCTAGTCAGGAGAATACCATTATCTAAAAAATAACTGTAGTACACAATATAGGCATATATGCATACATCCACACACTTGGGCCAAAACTGTATCCTATATACAGTGGATGGTGTGGTTTTCTAGTGTAGGTCTCGAAGCATAGCTTCCCCAGGAGTTTTAAAAATTGCTGATCTTGCAGCTTTCCACACTTGATAAGAATGAAAACTTATCAAACTTTGATATTAATGTCTTAAACATAAAATTGTAATCTTAAATGTGGGAATAATAACCAAGGAAACACACTCCTTCTTATATATCAAGAGTCAATTAATTTTGTCTGCTGTTTGGGCCTGACAGCAATTTCCTGATAGGAAGTACAGCAAATTTATTTCTGTCCAACCAAGCAAACTGATTTTACCTTAAAAATAAATATATTCCTTTTATTAATATTAACACTCTGGGACTTGATCTGTGTAGCACTCATTTGCAATAATATATTTTTAATGCTAAGAGACACAATAGTACAAGACATAATGAGGGTGAGACCCCACCACCTCAAATCACTGTGTATGTCTAATTCTGTGCATAATAACTTGTGGTGGTAGTTCTTGTCAAGGAGAAGGTTATGGGAGTGAAAGGTCGGTCACTCCAACCCATGGTCACTCCAAAAGGAATGACTGCCTTGAGGCTGATCTCATCTAACATCCAACAGCATTAGTCTTACGTACCTGCTTGTACAGTTATTAATGAATTGACAAATAACAGTGGTCATACATTTATGTGAAACATAAGGAAAAATTTATGTAAATGTTTCATACAGAAGTGGTACATTACCTTCCCAGACACGGAAAAAATCCCTGGAGAAGCAATGGTTCTTCATTTTGCAAACCTGGGAGTTGCCTGCACCTCTCCTGCCTTGATCCCAACAACTCAAAAGCAAATCAGAAGTAGCCAAGCGACAGTTAGTACTCCATAATGAGAAAGTTAAATATGCCTGAACAAATAAAGATCTTGACAGTCTCAATTTATACTTGAAAGAATGATAAAAATCTCAAACAATGTGAGTCTCCCAGACTCAGCTTCTCTTCTGTGGATGCACCCAAGGCACATAACAGGACTGAGCTCTCAGCCACTTGTGCACAACTGTGATACAGCCAACGAGCTGTAGACATTGAGGCAAAGAGAAAAATTATCAGCTTATATCTTGGAATTGGTAGATTAATCTGATCTTTTTCCCCTGCATCTTTATAAGCAGTCGTCATTCTCTCATGCGTGTCAGATGTTTAATTCCTGTTCTCTTCCAGCTGACCTTGACTTGTATAAAACATAATTTCAATGTCATTAGCTAACATCAGATTATTCCATTCCTACAGTATGGTAATCTTTAAATAAAACAGGCTATTGGAATAATTTCATGGTAACAAACATACTAATACATACACCCCAAAGAAATGGCCTGTAATTTCATTTAATTGTTTAGGATGCTCTGAGAGGTGGTAATGCAAGGATGAGAAAGAAGTGTCTTCCAGGGACTTGCATCAGACAGAAAACTGCTCTGACATATGGCAGTAGAGATCATGCTTGGGAGCCAAGGGAATTTTTAACATTTCTTCTTTGATGATTCAGAGAGGCTTGGTTGGCATATAATTGGAGCCCACCAGCACATAATCTACCAGTGAGAATAATTGCATGCCTGCGTTCAAATCATCAGCTTTCCAACTTCTTTGCCAGATAATCTCCTCAGTGTGGCTGAACTAAGTAGTAACTTTCCAAACACCAAAGGTTAATTAAGCTTTCCACAAGTCCATGTGTTGCTGTTTTGATACCAGCCTTTGGAAATATTACCACATAATCTTATGCATTTTCATATCAATGTGTTTTATACTAGGATCAGCATTTGATTTCAATATTTATTGCAGCACAAGATGGATTTTTTTACATCATAAGGCTTCAGAAGGTAAAAAAATCAGAAGAAAATATTATTTTATTAAAAAGACTTTACTTAGTTCAGCTCTGTACACTGAAGTTTTCGCTCTGCTGTTCTTTGTACTCAAGGCTTGAGTAGAAATGCTCAAGTCAAGAACTTGCATATAGAATCATAGAATCATAGAATCATAGAATCATAGAATCATGGAATGGTTCAGGTTGGAAAGGACCTTGAAGATCATCGAGTTCCAACCCCCCTGCCATAGGCAGGGACACCTCCCACTAGACCAGGCTGCCCAAGGCCACGTCCAGCCTGGCCTTGAACACCTCCAGGGATGGGGACTCAACAACCTCTCTGGGCAACCTGTTCCAGTGCCTCACCACCCTCAAAGTGAAAAACTTCTTCCTAATGTTCAATCTAAACCTGCCCTCTTCCAGTTTGAAGCCATTCCCCCT